>CAMZMU010000072.1:28347939-28716451 GCA_947311845.1 Poa pratensis
GCGGCGCCGCCATGCGCGGGTGCGCCGTAACGAGCCCCATCCTTGGCGCTGACCCGCACGTCCTGGAACGCCGTCGCGCGCCGGCGGCGACCTCGACGCCGCCGCGGCGACTCCGGCCAGTGGTGACGTCAACGTGACGTCACCGTGGGCCTGGGCTACCAGATGGGCCGCCTGGTGGGCTGGGCCGTCGCTGTGCGGCCGTTTCTGCCTTTTTTTTCTTTCTGTTTTGTTTTATTTTTTTTACAATTTTTTTTGCAACTTTCTAGACAAAGTTCCATATCAATTCAGAACAATTTAAAATTTATAGCTTTTCATTCGAAATTCAGAATGTTGCAACAAAAAATATGACAATTTGCATTGGGACAAAAAAATATGCCTACGGCATTTCATATTCAGAACAACTTAAAATTTATAGCTTTTCATTCGAAATTCATAATGTTGCAACAAAAAAAATGACAATTTGCATTGGGACAAAAAAAATATGCCTACTGCATTTCATACATGATTAATCAACTTTAATTTTATTCATTACAGGAAGATATAATTTTTTAAAAATTTATAACTTCCGATCTGAAATTCGGAATATTGCAACAAATGTATAACAATTTGTGGAACTATTGCATTCCATACATGATTTGCCAACTTAAGAATAATTACAGAAAAAAATCACTTTGGTGAAATTTTATAGACGAAATAAATGCATTTTCTCCAACTATATATAATTGAATTTAATGAACAAAACTTAAATTGGTGCAACTTTACAGACAAAATGAATGCATTTTCCCAATTATATTGAACTGAACGTAATAAATGTTCACACAAACCATTTTCACTACTTATGGAGTTAAATTAGGTACTTATGGAAAAATACAAACACATTTAAACGTCCTTCAACATACTCTAAACTATATCAGTAATGCTCAAGGACAAAAAATATGCTAACTATTTATACCGGAATAAATACCTACCATTTTTAAATGATAGCTACTTACAACAAAATATAAATATTTTTAGACATTTCAACTTGCCAACTATTTACAGACAACCTAAATACATTCCCTCTAATTAAATGGAGTTGGATTAAAAAAAAACTTACAAATTGTATTTCCACTAATTGCGGGGCTTAATTAGATATGCAAAAAATGCAAACACAAACCTGCATAAATTTGAACATTCCAAACTGCTACAACTTTTCATATGCTCATTTGTCGAATAAAACAAACATGCCTGAATAATTCAAATAGAAGACAACCACCGTTAAGCATTTCAACTCAAATTTCGAATTCTCCAATTTCAATTTTGCATACTTAAAAAAAACCTTTAATCTTCACCATTTTCTAAACACTAGAAGAATTTAAATTTGAATAACTTCCGACCTGTGCAAGTTCTAAAATCTAATTGAGAAATTCAACTCAAATTTCAGATTTACATACCTTCCAACTCTACATGCCTTCTAGCTTCGAACATTTCGTAAACATTGGAAGAATTCAATTTTAAATACGTTCCAATGCGGACAATTCTTAAATTGACAACTTTTTCCAAGCACAAAATTATTTCAATTCAAACAATTTTTAAACATTTCCCTCTTAATGTTTCCATTTCGTAGACACAAACATATTTCGAAATACAAACTTTAACATCAATTATCGCCAAGGCTCCCCAAATGTGAAAACAAAATCAGATGGATTTCTCTAATTTCAACTAAATATTACCACCAGATTACACACATGTTCGAACATTTCAAACCACTGACTATTTCAATATTCCACAAAATATTTAAAAGATGCTCACAACAAAATGCTACCCATTCATAACAAAATAAAAAAAAATCAACATTTAATTTGGCCTACATTTTTACAAAAAAAATATTTCAACATTTAATTTGGCCTACATTTTTACAAACAAAAAAATTGTAAAAAACAAAATCACCAAGGGCGTGGCGTGACGCCACGCCAAATTCTACTAGTAGAATAAGAAGAGGGCTACACCATAGCTAATAAGCAAGATTCTAGTATGCTGCAATGAAAATGTTAAATTAACTTATTGATCAATCGGAAGTCTTGAAATAAAATTGGACTAACCTAGTGCCCACACATCAGCAGTTTAACATTATATCACTTAATCACTAGAGTACACATGCACGCATAACATCGGTATCAATCTATTCAAGATCGTACAATAGTTAGGTGCAGGTCAAGATCATACCATTTATGTCCCCTGGGTATCTTGCTCAAAACATTGGTGCCCAACACTGTAACAGCCCAAAGTTAGGAAACCTAAAAACCCGAGTAAAATTTTCCACTTTTTGTGTTGCATTGCATCATAGCATCCATATTAAAGTGCTAAACAAATAAAACAAGTGGGTTGGTACCTTTTAAAAACAAATGTCAAACTTGGCTTAACAGATTTCAAATCCCTGAAAGTGTTCAGACTTGCAAAACAAGATATCTTGACATCTATATTTGTCAAGGAAGTTTCAAAAATTCCAAATCTAATTTTGACAAAACTATTTTGATTTGGAAAATATAATAATTGAAGAGAATCCCAAATTGCCTGTGGGCAATTCCTATTTTATTTTCATACCAAATGATTTTCAAATGTTCTGGAAAAATTAGGGGAGCTTCATAATATTATAAAGAGGCTACCCAAAATTTTGCATAATTTTTGGAGGTGGCTAACTGCCTCAATTAAATCAAGTATACCTGCTGTCTTTTAAATCAGTGCGGAGAAGGACTCGTCTGTGATGATTTTAAAAGTTTCAGGGGCTTGTTTGCAAAATCTCCGTTCTTCCTCTGTAGCGACCTGGAGCTCTGCTCCCGCCGAACCGCGCCGCACCATGGCCGTGCCACCAGCGCATCGCCGGGCCCCCACTGCCTCTACCTGCACGAGGAGCACGCACACGAGGCCACGCTCCCCATTCCTCACACGCCCACCTGCTCCCTCTGCTTCCCCTTTTCCCGCACGAGCTCCACACCGCTGCCGCCATGGTCGAGCTCGACGCCGACGACTGAGCGCTCCCGGACAAATCGAAGAACATCCCCAGCTCCGCCGCGTCGGGAGCTCCTTCTCCGCCCGAAGAATCGACCGGGGAGGCCGGGAATCGAGCTCACCGTCCCCGTTTCCCCGCGCGGCCGCCCGAGCTTCACCGCCCAAATCCGCCGCCGTCTCGACGCTGACTGAAGCTTCCCCGAGCACATCCAAGGCCGCAGAAAGCTCCGCCGTGGTCCGCTCGACCCCCACGCCGCACGAATTGATCCCGGACGCCGGGAATCAGCCGCGTCAACCGCGACATCGCCGCTGCCGTCCGACGCTCCGCCGCACGTTTCCGTCGCCATCGCGCCTCCCCCGCCGTCCCCGAACTCGCCAACGAGCTCACGGTGACGCTCCCGTGCAGTAGCACCTTTCTCCCTTCCCCGTGCTCGTATCGATCCACGCCGTAGCGTCGCCGCAATGCCGCCGTCACGCCGTCCCCTGCCACGCCGTCTGCACCAATGCACTCGTGGTGAGCACCCAGTGCTGAAGCACCTCTTCTCCCTCCCCCTCCCGCGCTGGTTCTTCGAAATGGTCCGCGCCGTGCCGCCACCGTACGCCGGCGTTCGTCGCCCTTTTTCTTTTCCCACGCGAGACCGGTCGAGGAACCGGCTCAGCCGGGCTGGGAGCCGTCGCTCTCGGGCCCATGACCAGCTGCTGGGCCGGCCCATGCCGGGCTGAGAGCCGGAGCCCTCTGTTGCCAGGCCGGCACAGAAACCGACCCAGCCGGGCCACATGCCGGCTAGGTAGTTCTCTTTCTTTTTTTTCTGCTGATGTTTTTCTTTTTCCCCCTCGTAGCACATGTTCCCCGCTACTCCCTCACGACGCTAGGGTTATCGAACCTCGATGATTCCTTCGAGTTCCATCGTCCACGCGAGAACTCGACTATTTATTACTATTGTTGTTGAAAGTAATTAAAATACTTAGAAGCACTTAATTAAAAAGAGAAATTCTAAAAATAATAACTTTTTAATCGGACCTCAGAAAATTGTGTTCCTTATACCAAAATGATCAGAAAAACATGAGTGATCCAGAATCATCATCATCATGCATCATTGATCACAATTACAATAATGTGCTCTAGTAGTAATTATAATCACTAAGTTTAAATATGGGGTTGCTCCCAAATAATTGCACTAATTATTTGGCTCTCCCTTGAATGTTGCTAAGTAAAATAACCGATGCTATCGTTGCATAAACTTGTCATGACATCATTTTGTTTGCGCATTGCATTTGTTCAACATGTGTGACGATTGATTGTTTCTTCCCGTGTTTTGTGCTCCGATAGATCAAGCGACCGGGGTTACTTCACAATACCCCGAGGATCCGTACTACCAGCACTCTGAACAAGGCAAGCGTAATCCCCCCTCTGAGCATATCTTATCCTATTTTCCGCAATTATTTTCTCCACTACAATATTGCATGCGGTTCTAAATGTCTTTTGCCTGGATTAGAGTATCCTACTAGTTGCATTAGAATCCTGTTGCCAATACCTGTTTTACCTTCCTATTACCATAGGTTTGTATTGTTGGCCATGGAATACTTACTACGCTATGCAAGTGCTTAGCCATGCTTAGTGAAATGCCTAGTGGTACTAGGGATGGTGAATGCTGGAAACAGGTGTTAACTTGTGACAGTGATGTTGATGGTGGAGACTTGTGGAGATGGATAATAAAATGCTAAAAAGGTGGGGATGAGAGGCCACGGTGGTTGTGGTGTTTTGTCTCGTTCTCGCCGCCTAGGTGCGAGTTCTATACCTCTTGAACCAAGACTGAGCGTGCAACCATGCGTGAGGCCTATGCATTCGTAGTGCAGGAACCCTCATAGACTAAATAACTCGGGCGGGGCTAGCCAGGGTCCTCTAGTTCGGGCTTCCATTTGCGCGTGTGTGATAATGGTGGTATGAACTGGGATGAGGATTGTAGTATTAGGAAAGTAAGTGTCCGCGGGACAGGGTGTTGGAGGAGGCACCAAACCTGTCCTAGCCGTGTCCGCGGTTATGGACGACTTGGGAAGTGAAGGTAAAATCATAGAATAACTTTAACGGAATGATTAAAAACTGGGTACTAGAGGTACCAATTCCACGAATGTAAGGTTGACTTCCTCGAGGGTGATTCGGGGAGGTGCCTTTGATGAACAGGTACAATGGTGATGTTGGTGATGTTTGAGAAATGTGATCTCAAAGAAAAGAGTTACTTCTTACCCCTCTTTGAAAATGCTCTAATAGTCGATGCCATGGAGTTGTGTTTTTATAAATAAAATCAGCTTTATGCAAACATCCTATAACTTTGAAAGCCTCATCGAGCATATATTAGCTCTTAATCTTGCGAGTTCGTCGAACTCAACCTCGTTTGTTTTGTTTCAGAGGAGGACTTTACCGACCTCGAAGGTGGGTTCTTTGTGGACGTCGACGAGTAGTCCGGGGTTCCCAGGTGGCAGCTTGGGACATCCTGGAACAGCTGGCGTTGTGATGTTTATCTGTAGGCCTCTTAGGCCATAATTTGGTTCTTGTTGTTTAGAACAACCTAATTCGCTTCCGCTTGATGTAATGTTGGGTCTGTGACCTCTGTTTGTCATTTGCTATCTTTCTCGGTATAAGAGTTGAACTATATGTGATTTTTTTGTGTCGTAGAGTCTGTGATGTGCCAGTTGTTCCACAAGTCTTGATCTTACTATTATGCTTTGATAGTTGTGCCTGTGTTGAGGCATCAATCGGGGTGTTGCGTTGTCTGGTGTGAGGTGTACCCAGCAACACCTGCCAAAGGTTTTGGCCGGGGATTGGTAAACCGTAACCTCCGGTTGTATCGCTTAACCGGTGACACACAGCATCACTGTATAGCAGTCGGGTCAGGGCGCTACAAACACCTCATAGTGCTTGCATGCATCGGTCTGTGCCTTCCCGGCGAAGTGGTCCACCTTGTCCTGGTACTTGTCGTACAAGATCGGCACCGTGTAGATCATCAAGACGGCTGTTCAGAGTCTCAAATGTATCAGTCGAACTAGCATATAACACCAAGCTTTTCGATAAAATTGTGCAAGTTAGAAAGATGCATTACCAATGTATGCAAGGTGAGGAAGTCACAGCAGCTTCCCACTTCAGAGAGAACCCAGAGAGCAGCAATCACCTAAAAAGCACATGATAACTATTAGACAATCCTAGAGCAACATACTCAATGTGTGTAAATGTAGACATACACATACACCAAGAAATTTCTTCAGATCATGCCCCATGGCTATCTCCATATATCAATTTTAATATTTCTGAGTTAAGTTCCTTTGTGTATTATCGTGCATCTCTTTCACAATTCTGAGGTTGAAACTAGCACCCTCGTGCCTAATCTGGATCTTCCATAAGATCCTACAATGAACCTTTTTCCCCTCCAACTTACATGCCTACTTGGCTGACTTTGAGTATTAATGATCAACTCTGTTCATACTTGGTTAACAATTTCCCTCTTGAACACATACAGTTTAACCATGGATGATATATTTACAGTACGTAAATAGATCTGAGTATAAATTAATTAGCAAACTGAATCATTGTGCAAATTAACCAGATCTATGCATGACAGATCGATTCACATACTCAAATATCATAGATATGTTATACAGCAGAGATTCACATCATTCACCCAATAAAATATTCACACATACTTCTAGTTAATCTAACAAGAGGACAATAAGATATGTGATACTCACACGCTGCTCTTCTTCTTCTAAGAAATGGTAGAACGGGAACCAACAGCTGCAGCAGCAACGAATTTGTTCGATGTAGTAGATACACGGACTGGTGGGCGTCCACCCGGGATGCGCCCAGGGATTTGTCCGCTCCCTGGAGGCTGGAGGCGGAAAACTGAGCCACCGTCGCCCTCTGCTCCGGTCAGCCTCCCTGCATGCTGGTCGCCAAAGACCACTCCCTCGGTGGCGTCTGTTCCAGCCTGGCTCTCTGGATGGAATATTTGCTTAGGAGAAACCAAGCTAGGAGGAGCAGTTAAACGGGATGAGAGGAGGGATTGTGAAGGCCTTAGGGTTTACCTTGCTGCGGACTGGCGCTGGCGGCGGCGCGCTTAAGCAGTCAGGCCTTGCTCGAGGAAGAAGATGCGGGAGCACAGGACGCCACGTTGTACTCCATGGCGTCATCGCCGTCGCTGAGGGCCGGGGGCTCGTCATCTTCGCCGTCGCTGAGTGCCGCCGCAGCTCCCTCCGACGTCGTCTCCACCGCAGAGGAAAGATCTAGATTGGGACGGGATGAGTGAAAGAAAGAGAAAAGGGGAAGTGATAAGGTAGAGAGAGAGGTGAATTCGCCCCGCGCAATTTTTCGGTGACGCCGGGCGCGTGGGAATAGTTTTGGAGTCGGGTCGAAATTTTCACCATCTCTGAAAATATATATTAGAGACGGTTGAAACTAAAAGTCGTCTCTACCTATTACTAGTAATCGTGCACGTGCCACGCACGTGTAATCTTATGAATTTATTTGTCATCCTTTATCACCTCGGTCTTCTGAATTTTTTCCTCCGGGATCACGGGCGTATATTAAAAATACCGCAGAAAAATATTCCATGCATCAGAAATTTTATAACTTGCACATACATTTTTATTATTCAATCGTCAAAAAAGTCTAATTTTATTTATCGAGATGAAACAAAAATAAATATATAGAGGTTTGTATAAATAGAACAACTTGTTTAATTTCCAGACCAGAATAGAGATTTGCATAGCAATCCATAATCAAACTGACACTAAAAATATCACAAAGTTTCACAAGCGAAGACTTAAATCCAATGAGACGAAATTTTAAAGTTTCAAAGCAGTTGGCTTCTTATTTATTAGAACCTACGGCCTAGTCTAGTTCATCCATTTTGTTGGCAGTGGCGTCTTTATGCTTGCAATAAACGGACGTTGGAGGTCCATGATAACAATAGCCAGCCCATAAATATTTGAAAATGTGATCCACAGACAACGAATATTATGTCCTGATTTTCTTGGTCACGGGTAGATCAAAAGAGTTCTCTTCAGGTGGTTTGCACGCATCCTTCCTAATTAGGACAGCTTTTTTTTTGACAAAGTCACGGAAAGTCATGTGATTTATAACTTCATTTTGCACACCTATAACAAAAGATAAGCATACAGTTAGTTCAGTTGTGGAGAGATTTGTCAAATTGAAAAGTTCAACAAATTGTTATTGATGTTGGGGCAACTAATAACATAGAGCGTATCGTTCTGCTTCCAACATAGGTACAATTTTTAACATATATTTTAACTTTGTTTTCATGTGTACTTTGTATGCCCAACAGAAGACTGATTTATATAAAGTTCTGATTTCTTTATTAAACGATTCTGTTTTTCAAGAACCCTATTGATCTATAAAAATAAGTGTAACATTCAAGAAAATAATGGTATGGTCTTATCAAAGAACATAATCAGTGCTTCTATATGGAGAGACATATCTTTAGGGAAGATAAATGAGAAATCTTTAGGTTTACATGTCACCTGCTGGACAATGGGCCGATCCCAATTATGTACGGAAAAGGACACAATAGCTTCTAAATTGAGATTGCCCATAAAACTTATAAATGCAAATGATATGGTCCTCTCTATGCCTTTCTTCTATTTTTTCTCTGTCGTTGAGGCAGATTAATATCGTATAGCCCAGGAGGAACCTATGACAGAGGGTCATATACATGACTTTTTTTCATACTGAACCCACAATTTCAGACAGAAGTTTAAACCTATTCCTAGCTTGCGGAAACATGCGATGTAAAATATAAATACTTTGACACACCTAAACAGGTTCTATAGTTAAAAAACGTAGCTGCGGACCTTGCTGGCAATAGTTGTTTGCTGGGCATAAACTACACCGAGAGCCAAAAATGTAATGCATCCCCTATGACAATAATTTCTTGCTAACAATAATTGTCTAAAAAAACAAAGTTAAGATGATGGATATATTAGGATTGATATCTAGCTGGGCTTGATCTTGAAGTGATGTCTCCCCTGCCCTCTGCAAATATGAAGGCATAACTACAAATAATAGCTTGCAGAGACTATATAAATATATAGCATTCTTGCATACAGCTGCACCATAAGAAAAAGAACAAGCTGTTAGAGGTTAGAACGTGAAATGAGCTGGTTCCAATGGAATTTCCATAAGATATTACACTGGCCGCCAAAAATGTAATATCACTATATCAGGAAACGTTGGCGTGTGTTCCATCAGTATGACCTAGTATAAAAGTCCTGTGATTTGCACGAACTCACAGGAAAAATAAATATATATATATAACAGTGGGAATACCTGAACACATTTTCTAGAGCAGATTGTAATTCAGCCATGTCACAAAAAAAGATTATATGTACAACAATTGTGGTCGAGGTTCTTCATGTGCAACAACTTGATGAAAAAAGTCAAATGTAAAATCATGGAGAAAGATTTTAGTCATTCAGTAAGTACAGAAGGGAGAAAAAACATATAACCAACATGTGGAGAATCATGTTATCTGGTTTGGCCAAGCTCAATTTTGAACTATAACTGAATCTAAATGGTTGATGTTGGTGTTTGGGAAACTCGGCTGAGCAGCAAGGACTAACTGTTCTGAAATTAATTCACATGTACAAGACATAAACCATTTTAGTTGCTAGCGGAGCGATGGCACCATGGCCTGCCACTTCCCTTGAATATGTATAAAAAACGAAAAAGAATGAAAAAAAGGTAAATAGTACAAAACATAAGAATATGTCTCGTTAAAATGTGAAAAAATTTATCTGTCATTCTTATTGCGCCAAACCATTGTGGATGGTAAATACAACCAGAGAACTTACCAATCGGATTGAGTATGCTGCTCCTTGTCCATGAAGGTAACAGGTATCGCACAACCAATTTTTCACAACGTTAGATATTTATTCAGTGGCGGAGCCAGAACTTCAACGCTGTGTAGTCACTGCAAGCTTGTGTAGTCAAATACATGTATTTATATAATTTTTTTATTATTTTTACATGGTTTTTGCCTATAACAAGTTCCTTAATCTGTAGCAAGAAACCATGTTATCAAATGTACAAAGAAGCAAAGGGAGAAATTATGAGATTTCTTGACACAACTCAAATTCTAATCTGACTCAAATTCTAACACGAGTCACATTCTAATAGGACTTAAACCGTGTGTCAAATTAAAAGTAAGCACTATTTAATACAACACAAAATTACTCAAATTCTAATATAGCACTTTGATCTTCTAAAATACAACAAATAAAAACGATATAATTTCTTAATTTCATTGAAGCATCTATGTATGTCAGTGTATAAATAAGAGATAGATCGTGTGTAAAAAATCTCTGCACAAATCTTTCCTTTCCAGGTAAATGTCATATAATTTTCTGTAGGTAGAAACCTTGAATTTCTATAAATCTTGCGTGCAAGGAGGCGGTGTAGCATGGAGGCCAGGACCAAAGCGTTGTCCGCCACGTGGTGGATGGAAGCCGATGTATTTCCCTCTCTTTGTTGGCAATTGCTTGACCTGACTATTCATTTTTTAAACGGGGACGATTCATTTAAAAGCACACATGATTTGGGCAGTTATCACCTGTATGCATGGAGATGAAAACTCTTGACATGCATGAATGGAGAAACAGTCCTGGAAATAGAGCCAAAGACTACTCTGATGCTGCAGCACGACTTAAAAATCAAATATTGCTCAGTTTCAGTCGAGTACTTTGTGTATGGTCGAGTAACTGCTTGTCCATCCATCGGTTGATGTAAACCGAAGAATTAGACGAAAATTAAGGAACAAAATGATCCAAATACTTCAGATCCAATATTTTGATGATCAAACAGTGAAAGATGTATCACCTGACACCATCTTGGCTGCGGCAGTCTCCTCTTGGCGCTGAGAACCTGAGAGGAAGAGAGCTATGTAGGGAGGTATCGACACTGCAGATCTTGGGGAGCTCGAACTTGTTGACGATGAACTGCTCCTGCGCAGATTCCGCCGCGAAGGCGATATCGGACGGAGGGAGTGGGGCGGCGGCGCTGAGCGTGCGAGGGGGCGCGATCCGTAGCGATCGAGTATATATAGAGGTAATTATCGGTGGTGATGACCTAATTGGCAGCGGGGTGAGGCCGTGGCCCGTGACAGATCGACTCCAAGCAGCGCGAGGAACGGTGTGCGGATCAAACAGCGAGCGGTGCCAGAGGTGGGCGAGGACCAAGGGATGGAGGCATGGAGCGGCGGTTTTGGAGATTTTCTTACGGGAGGAGATTGCGCTAGTTTAACGGCAGAACGTGGGACGTTAGATCTTGATGTGTGGACGGTGCAGATCGCTCGGATCTGACACTCTCGCTCTTTTTATATTAGTGGTGATTAGAGACGGTTGTTTATTTTACCCGTCCGAGATCTTTTATCACAGACGGCCAATTTTTTTTTGGTTTGACCGGTTCTAAGTTGCGTCTTTTATGTGAAGTTTTGTACTAGTGATAAGAACCTAATATAAAAGAAACTGGATTGGAGGGTGTAAGGCTACTACTGTATCCATGGTTTTTAAGGCGACGTCTTGGCGCCTTGACAGGAGGGGGCGCCTTGGCGCCTAGGTGGGCGCTTTGGACGCCTAGGCGCCTAAAGCGGTCATTTTTCCAAGGCGGAGGACGGGCGCCTCGTCGCCTAGGCGGACGCCTTTAAAACCATGACTGTATCTAAGTTATGTTATTCCAGATCTGACAGGAAAGAACAAGAGTAGGCCTGACATGGCAAAACTCCAATTTTTCTGAACCATGATCTACTTTTCTTTGTATTTTTTGCAGGAAAAAACTGGAACTAGCAGGTAGGAGGAGCAACTAGAACATGTTGAGTTTTTTTTTTGAACAAGGGGAAGGACCCCGAAGGGTCTAGACTGCATTTAGTCGGTGGGATTACAAATTACATCAAGGACTTTAAAATAAAAGAAAATTACAACCAAGCCGTTGGACTTTACAAAAAGGACCTCAACTATAATTTTGGGAACGCAATTGGGTCCTTCTCCACCGAGGAAGAAGAGCAACTCGACACAGTGGCCGTCCGCGCCATCGCCGGGGACGATACCACTTGGAGATGGTGCGACGTTGGGCGCCGCCGCAGAGCTGATGAGGGGCCTCCATAGCGGCACGTCGGCCTGGAGGTTGTTGACACCATGGAGCTTGAAGCACCACGGCACGGAGTGGCCACATCGGCCAGAGATAACGGCAGCGCAAGATCGCCGCCATTGAGGAACTCCGTGAATTGCAGCCTGAAGATCTCCCCGTGGAGCAGCAGATCGAGTCCATCCGCTTTCCTTCCCGCTACCTTTGCGGCATAGGAGAGCAAATACACCAAAACCAGAGACTCCACCACGACACAGATAGTGCTTATTGAATCGAGCCGCAGCACAACACCATCTTACCTTCTTCCTCCTCGGAAGCACAACAGAGATACTGGGCCACCACCGTCCAGCGCCGCACCGAAGCACCAGAGCAGAGAAGCTCGAAAAGGCGGGGAAGACGGCCTTATTTTCGCAGATCTCTCGTCCCAGCTCCACCACTTGTAGCAGCTCCTGCCACCGGAGATGTACAGCGATGATTACCAGGATGAGCACGCCCCAGATCCGGCCGATGGGATCTAGAAGTCTACTCCAAAACGCCACGAGGGGCAAGCAGCAACTAAAACAAGACCTACAGCTAGTATTTACAGCCCGCGCTACGCATCCTCGTCCACGCCGGCCAGCGACGCCACCGGGGAGGAGAGAGGAGCGAGCCGGGGATGGAGGCCGGAGGCAGAAGTCGACTCTCAAAGCAGGTGGGTGTCGGCAGGAAGAGAAAGTCTGGTGCTGCTGACGGTATAATGTGAACATGTTGAGTACAAGCAGGCTTCAGGACATGGCATTTCGGGTGACGGGTGCAGATGCACCCGTTGTGTAAAAAAATTCTAATTTCTTTTCAAATGGTAAAAAATCCAAAAGAAAATCCGGATATATATCAGGACAATTGTGTTAGCGCAAAAGGTTTCATGGAGAAAAGACATTTTTAACTACCTGTACAAAAAAGACAAAAAAAACTATCTCGTACAAAGTCATTTTGGAGCGACCGGATTTGTCTTTTTTGCACAAATCACAAAAATTATCTTTTCTTCGCAAAACTTTTTGTGATAACATAAAATGTCTTGAAGTATATAAAAAAAATCATTCAACCATGGGTACATATCTGAGTTCTCAGAAACTAAATAATGCATACTTTTGTTTTGCGAGATGAAGATAATACATTCTATACCCGTCACTCACTTATGTGTGGGACATAAACAGCTTGTATCCACATGTAATAGAGTGAAAAAAGTAGGTTGATAGTTGGTGCCACTTAATACAGATTTGCCTACTTCTATACTGAAATAAAAAGCAGAATCGCTGCGCATGGATGGATGGCTGGAACCACATCAGTAAGGCGCGATGCCGTTAGAAAATTCGTATCGATGAATCGTGTATTTTTTTTTTTGACATGTTTCTGGTATTAGGAATAAGGCAATTTCTTTCATGCAGGGGAGCATATGACGTTGGGTTGTAGGTGCCTATTTGAGTATCCCCGATGAGCAAATGTCAGGTACCCTGACGAAGACGACGCCAAGTCTGAAGAGTACGCAACTGAAGCTGTCGTACCGATTCGTCCCAGCAGGCCGAATCGTACCCGCAAGCCTAATTCCAAGTACCAAGGCCCAGAGTGGCACGGTTGATGTCTATATCTGACCTTGTGTGTATCGTTATCATCCATCCAGTTGGATCACGGCTGTTGGCTCTGTATTTCCTCCCCTTGCTTCTGAATCCTTCCTCCTGCTACTCTTCCTCGATCCCCTCTTCTGGATTCAAACTCGAGTGTATCTGTTATTGTATCCTGATCGAACTAGTAGAATCTATCACCTGGTATCAGAGCCTCACCACCAGCGTTTCCATCGCCAACAAAATTTTCTCCGATCTCGATCTGGAGTCTATTATCGAAACCCGTCGCCAACGTCAAGCGCGTGAGGAACAGGAAGCCATGGCCGGAGATGAGACCCATGAGCTCTTCAAGCAGCTCAAGTACCTCGTGGATGCTGCGGATCGGCAAGAGAAGAGATCCGACACGGTCGATCAGAAGCTAGACGGCCTCTCCCACGACATCAACGAGTGGAGGCCGCAGATCGAGTCTCGCGTCGCCGAACTTCATCAAGCGGTGGTCGCGCTGCAGAATCAAGCGTCGTCCAAGTCGGCGGACGGCACGGCATCAACATCACCATCTGGAGATATGGCAGCGGCTCATCTCGCTGACGCCCGAACTGCGGCGAATTCTTCACTTCTGGGTCCGCCGCCGCAGGGGACCGATCTCGGGCAAGGCCACGGCGATCAACTTCAAAACCGGGGGCCGGCGGTCGGAACCCGTGTGGTTCCGCCGTTTTCCCCGGGCACTGGTACGAATAATTTCCAGACCCCTATGCACCTTCGATCTACTGCTTTGGGCCTTGATTTCGGTACATCTCAAGTGATTGCGCAAATGGGTCAGAACAATCCGTCGATGTAGTTTCCTATGTTTGACGGTGATAATCCTCAGATGTGGCAAACTCTGGCTGAGCAATATTTCGCAATGTTTTCTATTCATCAGTCCTACTGGGTTCCAATGGCTACCCTGAATTTTAGTGGTCCGCCTAAAGTGTGGTTACATTCAGTCCGTAGTAAGCTGTCTAGTCTAGATTGGGCTAGTTTTTGTACCTTGATTTGTACTCGTTTTGGTAGAGATAGACACCAGATGCTTATACGTCAGTTCTATACCTTGAAGCAAACTGATACAGTAGCTGCTTTCATAGCACAATTCGAGCATATTATGAACAACCTTATAGCATATTCTGATACAGTTCATCCTCTATATTTTTTGACACGTTTCATCGAGGGACTCCGGCCTGATATTCGAGCAGTTGTTATGGTGCAAAGGCCAGTTGATCTTGATTCGGCGTGTGCTTTAGCATTGTTGCAAGAGGAGGTTCTTGACAGTGTACAGCCCCAAACTTATCGAGCTGCTGACTCTGGATACAAGAGCAGACCATTACCCTTGCCTGTACCTCCCAATAGGTCAGTATTGCAAAATCTCACAAATACAGTGCATGATCGGCGACCTCCTGACTCATCAAGAGCTTCTGCTCACCATAATTCTGGTTCTAAGTTGGCTACTCTTAAGGCTTATCGGAGAGCTCGGGGCTGTGTTTCACGTGTGGCGAGAAGTGGGGCCAACTCACACATGCCCTGCTACCATTCAGCTACATATCGTGGAGGAATTGTTGGAATTCATGGGAGCCGATGCGCTGGGTATATCTGATGATCAAGCATCAATGACGACAGCCAAGGAAAATTGCTGTGCCATTTTGTTGCAAGCATTGTCTGATAAATTACTTGACAAGGACAACAATAATTCTGTCATTCAACTACAAGGTTGGTTGCAAGGGGTGGAGGTTCATATGTTGGTTGATTCTGGCAGTTCAAGCTCTTTCATCAACAAAAGATTGCAGGCACAACTGAAGGGTATCTCTGCAGTGCCTAATCCTGTTCGAGTCAAGGTGGCTGATGACAGAGAATTGTCCTGTACTGAACGAATTTTGAACTGCAGTTGGGTGTCTCAAGGACATGAATTCTTCACAGATTTCAAATTGCTGCAACTGGGTGCTTTTGATGTTATACTAGGACAAGATTGGCTCTGTAAACACAGTCCTATGAACATTGATTGGGTATCGAAAAGACTTAAGGTGAATGATGATGGTTCTGATGTTTATCTTCAAGGTATTGGTGCTAGCATAGCATCTTGTCAAGCTATTTCCATTGAGCAATTTGCTGGTATGCAGAAGAAGGGAGATGTTGAACAAATTCTTGTGATCCGGGCTGTTCTGAAGGATCAAACTGCTGAGGCACAAGATATTTCACCTGAAGTTCAGGCTGTGCTGGATCAGTTTTCAGATGTGTTTGCCAAACCAACGGGCTTACCTCCTAGGCGTAATTGTGATCATTATATTCCTCTTATGGATGGAGCACAACCGGTGCAAATCAGGCCATACAGACATACTCCAGCTGTGAAGGATGAAATTGAGCGACAAGTAGCAGAGCTTCTCAAATCTGGTGTCATACAAGCTAGCACGAGTGCTTTTGCTTCACCTGCAATTCTTGTTCAGAAGAAAGATCTGACATGGAGGCTGTGTATTGACTACAGAAGACTGAATGCTTTAACTGTTCCTCGCAAGTACCCGATCCCTGTGATAGATGAACTGATTGATGAATTGGCAGGTTCTAAATTGTTCTCAAAGCTTGATCTAAGAGCTGGATACCATCAGATACGTCTTGCGCCAGGCGAGGAGCATAAGACTGCTTTTTATACACATTCTGGCCACTATGAGTACAAAGTGATGTCATTTGGTTTATCAGGCGCACCAGCCACATTCCAAAACGCCATGAATACAACACTGAAATATGTGTTACGGAAGTTCTGTTTGGTATTTTTTGATGATATATTAGTCTATAGTGCAACCTTGACTGAGCATTTGCAGCATTTGGCTACTGTCCTGTCTCTGCTTCGACGCGATCAATGGCAGGTTAAGCGTTCTAAATGCTCGTTTGCCCAGAACAGCATCGCTTACTTGGGGCATATCATCAGTGATAAAGGTGTCGCAACTGATCCTGATAAAGTAAAAGTGATAATGGCATGGTAGATACCAACTAATCTCAAAGAGTTGCGTAGTTTTCTGGGTGCAGTGGGCTATTATCGGAAATTTATCAGTTTCTTTGCTTTGCTAGCGAGACCTTTAACTCAGTTGTTAAAGAAGCATACACTGTTTGTTTGGTCGCCGGAAGCGGACAAAGCATTTAGGCTGCTGCAGCAAGCTCTAGTGTCTGCACCTGTTCTAGCTATACCAAACTTTGATGAGCAGTTTGTTCTAGAGACAGATGCTAGCGACCGTGGTGTCGGTGCTGTTTTGCAACAGAAAGGCCATCCGATCGCATTCCTGAGCAAGCCATTGGGTCCTAGAAATGCTGGTTTGTCTACATACGAGAAAGAGTATCTGGCAATTCTGATGGCTGTTGATCATTGGCGTCCTTATCTGCAACACGCTGAGTTCCTCATCATTACGGACCAACGCAGTTTGGTCCATCTTGAAGATCAACGTCTGAGCACTCCTTGGCAGAAGAAGGCCTTTTCCAAACTCTTGGGATTAAGGTACCAAATTGTGTATCGCAAAGGAAAGGAGAATGGTATCGCTGATGCTTTATCAAGGAAGCTGCATGATCCACCATTGACAGTGGCAGCACTGACGGTATGTCAGTCTGTGTGGTTAGAGGAAGTTATGCTGAGTTACCAGACAGATCCACAAGCCAAACAGTTGTTGGAAGCATTATCCATTGATAACAATGCTAAGAAAGGGTATTCTCTAGACAAGGGTCTCATTCGATACAACAACAAAATATGGCTTGGCAGCAATACTCAATTGCATTTGAAGATCTTTGCAGCTTTTCATAGCAGCACCTTGGGTGGACATTCTGGTGCGCCAGTAACCTACAAATGTATTAGAGCCTTGTTCTTTTGGCCAGGAATGAAAAAACAAGTGAAGCAATGGGTGCAGTCAAGCCAAATTGTCAGCAAGCTAAACCCGAGCGAGTTAAGTACCCTGGACTTCTGGAACCACTACCTGTACCACGGCGACCATTCCAACACATTGCTATGGATTTCGTTGAAGGCTTGCCTCAGTCTGGTCAATACAATTGTCTATTGGTGATAGTTGACAGATTTTCAAGGTATGGCAGGTTCATTCCGATGTCTCATCCATACACGGCTGCCAAAGTGGCTACTCTGTTTGTTGATAATGTGTTCAAGTCCCACAGTTTGCCAGAATCCATAGTATCCGACAGGGATCCTATTTTCACTAGCCGTTTCTGGCAGGAATTCTTCAAATCAGTGGGTACAGAGTTGAAAATGAGTAGTGCATATCATCCTCAAACTGACGGCCAATCTGAGCGCGTCAACCAATGCGTGGAGATGTATCTTCGATGTTTTGTTCATGCTTACCCAAAGAAATGGAGCAATTGGATTTCTTTAGCTGAGTATTGGTATAATACAAGTCATCATTCCACGCTTAACAATTCTCCTTTTGTGGTTTTATATGGGTATGAACCGAGACATTGGGGGATTGAAGCTCCTGGAGCTTGTTCGGTGTCTAACTTGGAGACTTGGTTAGCTAAACGTCGAGTGGTTCATGATGTGCTTCGACAGCATTTGCTACGTGCTCAGCAGTTACAGAAGAAATATGCTGATAAGAATCGCTCTTTCCGTCAGTTTAAGGTTGGAGACATGGTTTTCTTGAAGTTACAACCGTACATCCAGACTTCAATTGCTCCTCGTGCCAATCACAAGTTGCTCTTCAAATATTATGGATCTTTCCAAGTTCTGGCTAAAATCAGTGAAGTCGCTTATCGCCTGTCATTGCCAAAGGGTTCGACTGTACATCCAGTCTTCCATGTTTCACTCCTACGACAAGTTCTTTCACCGGGTACGTCTGTCTCATCTGATCTTCTAGTTGATTCTGATGCTTTGGCTGTGCCATTCAAGATATTGGACATGCGCTAGAGAAAGAAGGCGACCAAGACCGTTGAACAAGTCTTGATCGAGTGGCGCCCGGGCAATGCAGCATCGGCAACCTGGGAGGACAGGCAACATCTCCAGGATCGATTTCCAGCTGCACCAGCTTGGGGTCAAGCAGGCGCTAAAGGGGGGAGGGGTGTAAGGTACCCTGACGAAGATGACGCCAAGTCTGAAGAGTACGCAACTGAAGCTGTCGTACCGATTCGTCCCAACAGGCCGAATCGTACCCGCAAGCCTAATTCCAAGTACCAAGGCCCAGAGTGGCACGGTCGATGTCTATATCTGACCTTGTGTGTATCGTTGTCATCCATCCAGTTGGATCACGGCTGTTGGCTCTGTATTTCCTCCCCTTGCTTCTGAATCCTTCCTCCTGCTACTCTTCCTCGATCCCCTCTTCTGGATTTAAACTCGAGTGTATCTGTGATTGTATCCTGATCGAACTAGTAGAATCTATCAGCAAATGTCTGGCGCATCTTCCAGTATCGAATAAGCGGGACCTGGGCATGGTCAAGAGAAGGAAGAAGTACCATCACAAAGTCACAATCTCATCAAAGATGGCAAACAATCAGCACACGCGAGTCTAGCTTTAGCACCATCGTACAAGACAGACATCATATCCATCGTCACTGCGTTTGCTTGGTCTTCCCCATGTCAACAATAATCCCTCCTCATATCTATCGGCAGTGCCAGGAGAGATTGGTACCGGCGGCGATCGTCGGAGTTGAGAACGTTGTACACCCTGAGCATCTCATCACGCGTCATTCCAGGTATCTCCTGCAGAGCAGCCAAGATCGATTGATCAGGAGAATCTATGCAGTCTATCGCCGTCGGCACGTCGATAACGCCAGTCTCCACCGCCCGTGGCACCCCCATGTCTTTGTGGCGCCGCCTTTGGCTTACTGGTGACGCCTGGTTGCGACTGCCCGGAGAAGTGCTGAAGTAGCTCGAAACCTGGCTGGGAAGGAACGCTTCACCGTAGTAGTGTCGTTTACTCGAGATGATCGGTGCAGATCCGACCAGCGACTTGGTTCTCATGTCGATCATGATGACCCACGTCTTATCGTCGGGGATGCGGATCTGGCTGTACAGGAACACCAGGCTGCAGATGACGATGTCAGCGTCGTCGATGCCCACAACGGGGAATTCCATGCGGAGGCTCGGGGACGGGTGTGGCTGCTGGGGTGCCGAACTCTGTGCGCCACTTTTTGGGTCTTTGGGCAGTGGGTACTCTCATTGGAAAGACCTTGGACGTGGACCTATTGGCTCTCCAGCGTCACAATGTGGCTAGGATTCTGGTGGCTATTCGCAATCCCAACCTGTTCGAGACAAGAGAGGTGAAGTCCGATGCATTCCTGTTACTTAAGGGCTACTCTTTCTTGTTCACCAAGAGGCGGCGGATTACGTTGCCGATCCAGACTTCGTGCCCTTCATTTGGAATAGGAATGAGAAGGATGATGATACAAAAGACCTCGAGGAGAAAGACACGGATGAGTCACCAGTAAATGAGCCACCCAATACCACGGATGGAGACACTCACATGCCCCAGGCTAATGCTTCAAGGCCGGGGGGTGCGTCGTTGGGGTTACTTGAGGAGGTGGTTGTCACACCTTTCATGGCGGTGACTCCGTTCAACAAAAACCCGCAAACCCCGAGAGGAAAAGAAATTGTGGCGCAGCTGTCTGTGCAAGCTAGTGATGGAGAAACTGCAGAGAAAATGGTACTGGACAAGTTGCATGCTACTGGAGGCAGCAATGATCGGGGCAGCCTCCTGGGCCGATCAGTGTCGCTGGTGCGACGGTTGGTCAGGTCGGCCTGGGTAGCGTCGCCGATGGGCTCTGCAGGACGGGCCGGTCTGCGCCGTCCAAGACTGCAGCCGCTGGGCCTTGTGCGGCACCCAACTCACTGCCGCCCGCAGCGGCGGGTGTGGTAGAGCAACACGCTCTGCCGGTCCAGCTGGGAGCTGCTGGGCCGTCTGTGGCCGGCGACGCAGAACCAGCGACGCAGATGCTGCTGGCCTAGCTGGGAGATGCTGGGCTGACCATGGCCGGGGACGCGCCGTGGCCAACGACGGGAGACCAGTTGCCTTCCAGTGGCGAGCTGGGGGTTGGCGGCTATGCTGGGGTGGGTGGGAATCCCGCCACGCCCATGCAAAAGGCCGCCGTTGATACGGCTGCTGTCCTCTCGCCGGACGAGCAGTTGCACTTGGAGGCGCTGGACAACTTCTCGACACATGTGGTGGGCTTTACTTCACCATCGCCCTCCCCTGTGCCGACACCGCTGAGGAGGAGCGAGCGGCACGTCGTGGCCGTGGATGGGGCGACCTCCACGGACGAGGACTCCATGGCGAGAGCTATGCGGCGCAAGGCGGAGCTCAACCTGGACACGCATGGTATGTGTCAATCCCCAAAGTCGTTCCTTCCTTTTTCAAATTCATGCATCTCTGATAAGTTGAATAGGGTAGGTTTTTCTTTGGGTAATAATGCGGCAAAAATTGCTATGTCGACTAATGCACTAAGAAGATTGGAATATGACCGGTTAACAGTCACCCCAAAAGTCTCGTGCAAGTCGGATACTACTCACATGGATGAGGAGGAGCAACATGACACAATTGATGTCCAGCTCCTCTCACATCTAGGGTGGCTTAGACGAGGCGGTGCTGAGCTCATTATATGACCTCAAAGCATCTGACCGCAAGTCCAAAGCCGACTCCAAGAAGAAAAAAATAATACGCCATGAAAAAGGCGAAGTTCTCCACACCTCCAATTGTTTCCCAATGAATGGCTTCTTCAAAAACAGCAGAGGTCTTCGTGACTTGGCTAAACATGCTAGTATTGCTGATGCTATTCGGGATCATCGTTTGGATTTTGTGGGAATTTCCGAAACGGGTAAACGGGACTACTCAGCGAGCCTACTAAACCGCTTCTGGTGGTGTAGAGTTCACTTGGAGGTCTCGTCCGCCACGTGGTAGGTCTGGGGGCATCTTAGTAGGCGTCAGAACAGAGACCATGGATGTATTGGCTAGTTCGGAAGGTGACTTTCATATTAAGGTCCACATCCGTAACAAGGCTGACAACTTCACATGGACTCTGGTCGCTGTCTATGGTGCTGCCCAAGATGAGCATAAGCCTGCTTTTCTCAGAGAGTTGGTGAATCTAGCAAAAGATAACCCATATCCTATAATTATAGGGGGTGATTTTAACTTGCTTAGGTTTCCACATGAGAAGAGTAGAGGCAGATTTGACAACAGATGGCCTCTCTTATTCAATGCTGTTATTGACAGTCTTAGTCTAAGAGAAGTCTCGATGGTTGGGAGGCAATTTACTTGGGCTAATAGCCTCCCAGAGCCAACACGAGAAACTGGACCGTGTATTGATGGACTCGGATTGGGAAATTAAATACCCACTAGTCTCAGTACGGGTCCTCGAACGTATAGAGGCATTGTCAGATCATGCTCCCATACTCCTAACCACGGGAACACCTAACCCATTGTGCAAACGCCAATTCAAATTTGAATTGGGTTGGCTGCATAGGGATGGGTTTTTCGATATGGTAAAGAGGGTGTGGGAAAGGCCGGTACCTGGTCTAACTCCAATCCAAAGGTGGAACAATAAAATAAGCGCATTGCGCAAACACCTGAAAGGTTGGGCAGACATATGGTTGGGCAATTAAAAAATGAGAAGCTTCGGTTGTCATCTATTATAGATGAACTGAGGCTGCTGCGGAAGTTAGACCCCTATCAACGCAAGAGATCGAATTAAAAAATCGCTCTAATGCCGAGATGGCGGGTCTTCTTCGTGAAGAGGAGATCAAATGGTACCAACGATCAAAGGCCCAATTTATTCTGGAAGGAGATGCGAATACGAGATACTTTCATAGTCTTGCTAATGGAAGACATAGAAAGAAACTCATTCACTCCTTAACCAGGAAGAGGGTACGATTGAAGGCCATGAGCAGTTGAAATCCTACATCACGAAGTACTATAAAAATCTTTTTGGAGAGCCGGACGCAGATAATTTCTCGCTGGACGAAACCCAAACTGATGATATCCCGCAGGTTTCCGATCAGGAAAACGCCCATCTGACCGCTCCTTTCTCTATGGAGGAGGTGAAGAAGGCGGTATTCCAAATGGAACACAACAAAGCACCGGGTCCGGATGGTTTCCCCGCAGAGTTTTATCAAACTTTCTGGGACATAATCCAATCGGACTTGCTCGAGATGTTTCAGGATTTACATGCTGGACATCTTGAGCTGTTTCGCCTAAATTTTGGTGAGATAATTTTGTTGCCAAAGGTTAATGGAGCAGAAAGGATTCAGCAATATAGACCTATCTGTCTTCTTAACGTTAGCTTCAAGATTTTCACTAAAACAGCTACTATTAGGCTTAACTCTGTGGCTGATCATGTTGTGAGACCTACTCAGACGGCATTTATGCAAGGTCGCAATATTCTTGATGGAGTTGTGATTTTACATGAAACAGTTCATGAGATGCATCGGAAAAAACTTAATGGAGTCATCCTAAAAATTGACTTCGAAAAGGCATGATAAAGTCAAGTGGTCTTTCTTGCAACAAACACTCAGAATGAAAGGTTTTTCAGCTGAGTGGCGCGCAATGATTCATAATTTCGTTTCCGGAGGAAGTGTCGCCATCAAAGTCAATGACGATGTTGGTAGAAACTTCCAGACGAAAAAGGGATTACGACAAGGCGACCATTATCTCCTATATTGTTTAATATAGTTGCTGATATGTTAGCCATAATCATTGAGCGGGCAAAAACTGATGGGCAAATTGTCAGTGTGGTACCGCATCTAATGGATGGCGGATTATCCATCCTACAATACGCTGACGATACAATTCTTTTTATGGAACATGATATGGAGAAGGCAAGAAACCTGAAATTAATATTATCAGCGTTCGAGCAACTTTCCGGTCTAAAAATCAATTTCCATAAAAGTGAAGTGTTTTGTTTTGGCGACGCCCAAGAGGAGGCGCCCAATATGCCGAATTATTCGGTTGTGGGCTTGGCCAGTTTCCAATTAACTATCTCGGCATCCCAATTCACTTTAGGAGGCTAACGATAGCTCAATGGAAACATGTTGAAGAAAGACTACAAAAGAGGCTAAGTAGCTGGAAAGGAAAATTATTATCCCTAGGGGGAAGATTGGTACTCATAAATTCAGTCCTAACCAATATGGTACTGTATATGATATCTTTCTTTCAATTACCAAAGGGAGTCTTGCATCGATTGGATTACTTTCGATCCAGATTCTTTTGGCAAGGGGATAGTGAAAAAAAAGTACCGGTTGGCTAAATGGGATGTAGTGTGCCGCCCTAAGGACCATGGTGGTCTTGGGATTCATGATCTTCAGGTCAAGAATCGAGCTCTTCTTGGTAAGTGGCTGTTTAAGCTACTGACGGAAGAGGGGGTGTGGCAAACCCTCTTAGGAAGAAATACATAGGCTCAAGTGCGTTATCACAGGTTTCTTGGAAATCAGGTGATTCCCATTTTTGGGCGGGCCTAATGGCGACGAAGAAATTCTTCTTCCCATATGGCTCTTTCTCCATTAAGGATGGGTCTGAGATAAGGTTCTGAGAGGATACATGATTGGGTACTACCCCACTCCGAGAACAATATCCAGCGCTATATGGTATAGTCCAAGGACGTCACAAGAGCGATACGCTTGCTCAGGTATTGGTTGATAACCATCCCACTGTGACGTTCCGAGAGATCTTGTTGGACCCAGACTAGCATCTTGGCATGAGTTGCTTCAGCGACTCGCTTCTGTCAATTTGACTCAAGGGTCTGATGAGTTTCGGTAGAATTTACGCACTTGCGATAAATTCTCCGTAGACTCCATTATACAACACTCATCCAGCCGGAGGTGCCAGTAGATAATAATAAGAAAATCTGGAAGATGAAAATTCCACTTAAAAACAAAGTTTTTGCGTGATATCTTCGTCGAGGAGTAATTCTTACAAAAGACAACTTGCAAAACGAAATTGGCATGGGAGTAAACAGTGTGTTTCTGTCATAAAGATGAGACAATCAAACATCTGTTCTTCGAGTGCAAATTTGCTAGTTCTATATGGTCCATCATCCAGATAGGTTCTACTATTTACCCACCTACAAGCATTGCTAATATTTTTGGCAATTGGCTGAATGGTGTGGATAAAAGGTTCAAACAACTTATTAGGGTGGCAGCGCTTGCCGTAATATGGTCGACGTGGCTATGTAGAAATGACAAGGATTTTAATGATAAAAATTATTCTCTTATGCAGGTTATCTACAGGACTACTGCTACACTCCATTCGTGGTCTCAGTTGCAACGTGTAGTGCATCGAGACCTGTTTATGGAGGTGTGTATAAGACTGGAGGATACGGCGAGAGACTTTTTATCCCTAGATGGATGGCAGCATAATTTGCGGATCGGCACTCCACCACCTTAGGCGTTTCTACAGTTTCTCATTTTGATATGTAATTCGCCTATTTTATTTTTCTTACTTCAGACTTGGTTCGGCTGTGTGCATCTTGGTTATGCAGAGGCTGGGTGTAATGCTTAAATACTTTAAGTAATAAAGACTCACTTTATCTAAAAAAAAGAGATTTCTTGCTCCCGGGTTCCGGTTCCGGATACTGAATGTCTGCTGCATTTGGGTCAATAACTTGAGCAGAGGAACAAATACAAAAGGCAGCTTCAAGCATCAAGAAAGTTGAATTCCGGCGGCTGCTCACATCAGGACAAGAACTTTTGCTAATAAGAGGTGGTATTCGCCTCTATATTTCATCAGATAACAAGAGCAAAAAATCCCCCAGGTCACTTAATAACAGACACATCCATACAATAAATTTACCGATGATTGGACACCATGAACTCTGGAAAATCTATAAGCTAGCACATGTTCAGCAGAGAGGAAATGTGCAGCTTGCTGGAAGAACTAATAGATGAGCTTTCTATGTCTGTTAAATATGACGGCCGATAAAAAATACAAAATTCTGCATTGGTGTTCTTCTCGGCAAACGTTCCAGTTAAGGATCTAGTTTGGTTTTGAATATAAGTGCTAACAGGCGATAATCACCGGAATCCCAACAGCCCATGATTTTGCCGCAACAGTTACAGCTTTGCCCACACCATGGCTACCTTTGGCGTCATATCCGAATCCACCAAGGAAGTAGGCACTAAGCAGCCAACCTGCAGAAGACCCGATACCATGAGCAATCCCACCGTCCAACGGATGAAGAGCAGAGAAGAAAATGTGGTATTCTGACCAGCAATGAACGGGTCGGCCGTTTCGGCGCCAAGAACGGGTAGGCCATGCCATGGCTCAACCTTCCTATCGCGGAGAAGACCGGGAATGGAGTGAGAAGGGAGAAGGGGATTACGTGTAGGAGACGAGCTTGGACTGGGCGGCGGCGGCGCCGAGCTTGTGGACCTGGATGACGCGGGCACGCAGTCCTCATTGAGGCCAACGAGGACGGAGTCCTCGGCGCGGGGGAGCCGGACTGACGGTTGGCGGCGCTCCGGCCTCCGGTGGCGGAGCCGAAAGAGACGACTCGAATCGTAGCGAGCGCCTCTCGTTGCGATATGCGGCGCGACACGGCAACCGCGGGCCGGCCAGCATACGCCGCTTTTTTTTTGCCCGGCTCCGTGGATGCTCGCATATGTAGATAACTGGGCTCAAATTTGCGGCGCCGCTGACGGCCCACTCCCGTTTGCACCCTGACGAGGGAGGCAGCGACGTCGAGGGCCCATATCTCGCTTGCGTCGACCACGCCGTCCTTCTCCCACCCCATATCACGGCCCTGCGTCGACCTCAGGATCCAGGTGGTGATGGTGAAGGCTTTGCGAGAAACCGCGCAGCTGGTGACGCCAGGTCCTCCGCAGCAGCAGCCGGGGAGACCTCGACGAACTTCACGGCCGCGCCGCCATCAGTGCCGCACTGGTTCCTGGTCAAATCGGGGAAGTCCCTGCGCGCGGCCCAGAGGCTGCACTGGGAGAGGCACGAACCTTAGCTCGCGCCTCTCCTCGGACACGTTCAAGAAGATGATGCCAATGTACAGGTCGACCCAGTAGAAGAACGGGTCGGCGACGGGGATTACCCTGTCGGTCACCCACCAGCCGAAAGAAGCATCGCCTTGGGCCGGAAGACGCTTGATTTTCCACTGCAACTCGCTGGACCGGAGTTGGTGGAACTCGGCTTCCGCCCGCTTTGCCTTTACCCCACCGTCATCTTCGCTCCCACTAATGTGCATCTTAAGGTTCGTCGCCACCACAAACTCCTCGTCGCCTCAGCCCTTGTTCTTGCTCGAAATTTTTCGATCTCCTTGCTCAGCCCATCTTTGCTGCTGGGATTTGGATCATTTGCTCTTCGGTATGTGACTCCTCCGATTATCCAAGTACAATTTTGTTTAGTTCTGTATATCTTGAGTATTTTGGTACTGTAGGTGACTTGTTAAGTGAGTTTGCATGCTTGTTCTATGTTTAGATTAATGAGTTTTGATGCATGTTTAGTCCTCTTGCAAGTCTCTATAGTAGTTCCCTTGAAGTAATTGCTCCAAACTCATTTTTTATGAGGTTTGTTAAAATTTCAGAAAAGGAAGATGGACAAACACACTTTTGGAGAGATATTTGAAAGACAAACACCATCCTCCTCAAGGGAAACAAGGTCTTCTAGATCTAAAGCTCAATTTAGGCAATCCTACTATGAGGACCTTATAGCACCAAGGATTGGTGATCAGGAGGATGATGGTGTAGCACATCCATCTATTTTTTTCCTGTACTCAATTTATGCAGGATGCAGGGATTCATGATGACTTCATGAGACTTGTTGACAAAGTGGATTTGTTGGAATTCATGAGGGACGAGAGAGATCAGTGTGCTAGACTCACCAAGATTTTTATTGAGAGTTTTAAATTTAAGAACTCTACTTTTAACCCAACTGTTGAATTTAAGATTTATAATCATGCATGCATAATGGATTTGAAAAGATTTTGCAGAGTCATAGGTATTTCTCCATCTGGGACAGCAAGGAAGATCAAGGCACAGCCACATGATTTGATGGAACTTTACAGGGAATTGAGCCATGAAGACAACCGTACAGTTCAGCGTGGTAAGATAAGGAGCATTCAGTTTCCAGCCATAAGGTATTTTACATACTACTTGGCTACAAGCGTTCTTGCTAGAGAAAACACTAGTAACATTTCTAATTGCCATCTAGTCTTTCTTGCTACTGCACTTAAAAATGACACAACTTACAACCTTGGTGCTTTAATTGCTCGTCGCCTTTTCACCAAAGGCCCTATCTATGGAGGTATTATTGCAGCACGTGTTTTAGCTGATTCTGGTTTTTCTGTTGATCCCACTGATGAATTATTGATTCCGGAAAGACTTGATCTTGCTGTTATGAAACTTCATAAATTTGTTACTCCTAGTTCATGCACGGGACAATTATTTTATAGAGTTCTTTTTGCTAATGAATCTGAGCGGGAAGTCTGTTTGCCGCAGGCTAGTTTGTTCAGTATTTACAGGGGGCCTCTGTCGTTTTCGAGGAATGATTTGGATAGGCACCTCGGTGCGGATGAGTACCATGTGCAGCACTACCCCGAGCATCGACAGGAGGCTTATATAGCGCCTCCAGAGGATTACGCCATGTATCACGGTGGCTCATCCTCGTATTCATACCAAGATGATGAACCTTCTTCGTCCCACACTGGGGCGCGTCTGATTGGCAGCCATGGGGATGATTGATCTCCCACTTAGGCCAAAAGCCTAAGCTTGGGGGGAGGTACGCAGGTTCACCCACATCTCACTCACTTTATCTTGTTCATATTATGTCGGTGCTTTGTATATCCATGTTCATTTTATTTTGTTTCTTTTTCACTATTCTTTCTTGTACTCGTTTTACTTTCACAAAACTCCAAAAGACCAAAAATATTTCTTTTATTTCTCGATCTTTTATCTTTTTCATTTCGAATTCTAGTTTGCTCTATCTTTTTAATTTCGGTTCAATATTCAAAAATCCAAAAATATTTTGCTTTATTTGTTTCTTACATGCTTTGCTTTAAAATCGAAAACCCAAAAATATTTGTTGTTTTTCTTCTGTTTTGTATAGTTGTTTCAGAGTTCGATGAACTCTATTTGTTTTTCATTTTTGTACATATACCTACTCATGTGAACATGTTTAGCTGGTCATGGTAGTGATTATGTTATTTAATGATTGCTTGGTAGTTCATGTCTTCTTATGATCAATCCCAACTTGCTAATAATGGATAACATGTCATATAGATATTTGCTTGCATTGTTGTATTCGTAAAACGGTATGGCATTGTGGTATCCTCCTCTGAATAATTTACTTAAATCGACTTGGCACATGCTCACACATGTTTATGACTGAAAAATAAAAGTCAATTAAGGCTTGATAATTTAATTTGCATCAGAGTTTTAGTATCATTTTTATGCCTCCGTTAATTTTATTCTGTCGCAAGTATGATTACGACGGTTATTGCTCTCTTGGTTGTCGCTTCCCAGTCTATTGCTAGCCTTCACTTGTACTGAGCGGGAATGCTGCTCGTGCATCAAAATACCTAAAACCAAGTTATCCCAAAGAGTCTGCCATAAATTCCTATGCATGGTATTTCGAACCATTGCAAGTAAATTTTCATGTGCTACCTTTAAAACCTTCAAAAATACTTCTCATTTTGTGACACTGTTTTTAGCTCATGAGGACGTAGTAGTTGGGTTTGTTATCTTCCATACTAAATTAAGTCCCCGACTTGCATGCTTCATCTACTCGTCATTAATTTTGCAAAGAGATGGTTAGACCATTATAACATCTAAAAAGTAAATTAAATAGGCACTCCTCCATGGTATGTTATTGTTGGCAGGCACCGAGGATTCGGTTAGCCATGGTTTGTGTAAGCAAAGGTTGGGAGGAGTGTCATGCTATATAAAAGTGCATGCTATAAATGCATAATATCAATAACTCGGAACCACTCTCAACTTATTTAGTATGGAAGATAACAAGAACTCTATTGCTGATTCGTTGACAAGAACAACCACCTCCCAAAACAATTTTTTTCTGTTTTAAAAATAAAAAGGTCTAGCACATGTTAATCCCTGCTTCACTCTGCGAAGGGCCAATCTTTTATTTTTATGTTGAGTCACCGCCTCTTTCTTTGAGCACTTCTTTGAGAGCATAACTGTCATTCTTAGTGTAATGTGCTTGTCCCAGAATACGGTTAACTGTGGTATAACTATGATGCTCTTATCTTTGATATCTTTATATCTAGTCTTCACTTGAACTTCAGAGGTGTCTTGGCATTTATGTTTTGCTCTACAAATAAAGGCAAGCGAGATATCACTTTATCATATCTTATTACAAACATTGCAATTCCTGCGGATATATTTATGTCATGTTATTTACTCTTAGTGTGTTGGTATCTTTTCATGATTTGCATAACTACTAGGTATCATTATGTGCATAGTTCCTATCATGAATTGCATGGGCTTTTGATCATATAGTAAGTATGTATACATCATATGAAGCAAATGTTTTCGTAAAAGTTTCTTTTATCGCACTCAGTTGTTAATTGAATTGTTTGAGGACAAGCAATAAGCTAAGCTTGGGGGGAGTTGATATGTCCAAAACGTATCTACTTTTTCGAACACTTTTGTTGTTGTTTTACCTCTAATTTGTGTGATTTGAATGTAACTAACACGGACTAACGTTGTTTTCAGCAGAATTGCCCTGGTGTCTTGTTTTTGTGCAGAAAGTCAAAGTTTTGGGAAAATTCCCGAAAAATTACAGAAATCCTATTTTTCCAGAAGAGCCAGAAGACGAAGCGGAGACGGAGCACAGGGGCACCTCACCACCCCTCGGCACGGCCCCACCTCTGCCGCGCCGAGGCATGGGGAGGCCGCCTCGTGTGGCCCCTGGCGACGCCCTTTGGACTACATATTGCCCCTGACCTAAAAACGCACAGAGAACAGACGATTTTTCCAGAAGCACTCCAGAGCTCCGTCGCCACAGAAAACCCTAGTTCGGGGATCAGAAACTCCGTTCTGGCACCCTGCCGGGACGGTGAATTGGAGGAGATCATCGCCATCATCATCACCGACGCCTCTCCATCAACGATTCCCCCATCCATGTGTGAGTAATTTCCGTTGTAGCTGAAGGGGATGGTAGGGATTGGATGAGATCGTTCATGTAATAGATGTAAGATTGTTAGGGCATGGTGCCTAGTATCCATTGTTAGTGCTATATGTCGTGGTTGCAACTTGTTATACTTAATGCTTGTCACTAGGGCCCGAGTGCCATGATTTCAGATCTGAACATGTTATTGTTTCATGAGTATAATTATTGTTTTGGATCATATCTGCAAGTTGTATACACATGTTGTTGTCCGGAACCCGAGGCCCCAAAGTGACAGAAATTGGGACAACCGGAGGGGATGGCAGCGAAGTGAGGATCACATGTGACGTGGGGATAAACCCGGGTTACCACAATCGGCGACTCGACAAGAAAGCAAGAGAACAGAAGAAGTAGTCTGGCTGCCCGACCCCGGCTGGCGGCCCGGGTCCGGCTGCCCGACCTCCATCGCCCGCTCGACTCCGGCTGGCGGCCCGAGTTCGGCTACTCGACTTCTGCCCGGCTGTCCGACTCCGGCTAGCGACGCCGAGTCTGGTTGGCCGCTCTCCGTCCGGCTGCGTAACTACTACACGAAGTCAACCACTCGTCCCATCGGACACACGCCGACAAGACAAGCCATCCCGCTGCCCTGTGCATGACGCAGCCGGGACAAAAAACACTGGCGCACCCGTGTTCACTTGTCCCCCGCTTGTCTCACCCTTGTCCCCTGGGCTTCGTTCTATAAGAGCACCAGGGAAGAGAAAGCAGCAGGGGGACCGAAGCCTCACTCTCATTTCCCGCATAGCTCACTCACGTAGGCAATGAAGCAAGCTAGCTAGCTCCTCACATGCTCCACTCTCGCGTACCGGATAGTTTTTCCCGGAAGCAACCAAGTAGACTCCTCAAGCTTCTTCTAGCTAAGATCATGTACAGCTCGAGGAGCGACCATGTAACACATATACTCCACCAGATATATAGATTAGATGCAGGACGTAGGGGTTTTACCTCTCGCGAGGGCCCTGAACCTGGTACATCCCCGTGTTTGCCGTGCCCGTCGCACGATCCCGTCGGAACGCCGTCGCTCACGCCGTAGCTACCCCTCAAATAAGCCACCCCGTGGCATATGCCAAGAAGATACCTCGTCATTTGGCGCCCACCGTGGGGCTAAGCGGTGACCGGAGTTCCGTTCCGGCGGGACCACTCGTTGTCGTCATCGTCGTCATCGTCGTCGTCGTCGCCGTCTCGCCATCGCCGGAGAAGCCCGGAGGCTCGGCGTCGCCTCCCGGAGGCTCGGCGATGCTTGGCCTCCCCAGCTTAGCTCGAGCTCCATCTCCTCCGCTCGGTGGAGAAGCCCGGAGGCTCAGCCTTCTCCACGCCCGTGTGTCCTCGCTGTGCCGGCCCCGCCCCGGCTGCAGCTGGCCGTCTCCGTCCTCCGCGTGAGCTCCTCCAAGTTGTCCTACACGCCCGGCGGAGAGGCCCGGAGGCTCAGCCGCGCCCAAGCTCTGCACCCGAGCCCGAGCTCCTCCGCGCGCTCTGCATCATCGTCCGTCCGCGCTCGTGCGTCCGTGCGGACAGCGCACCCTCGCCGGAGAACCTCCGCCCGAGCTGCTCTCCACGCCCGTCAACGACCACGACAGCCTCTTCTCTGCGCCCATCCTCCGCCCGGGCTCCTCTCTGCGCCCTCGTGCACGTCGGCGCCCGCGGCAGCGTCCACCCGTCGTACTTCTCCCTGCGACCGCGTCTCCGCCACGCCCGAGCTCCTCCGCCCCGCCGGCGTGCTATGCGTCCGCCTGCACCCTTGCACGCCCGTCGGCGCCCGCTCCAGCGCGCCCGTTCTTCCTCGCCCCGTCTGTGCTCGCTTCGCCCTCACCCGCGCTCGGCCAGCCCAGCCTCGACCTCGCGCGCACGAGTCCGCCGCTGCGGGCTGCGCCCCTCGCATCCATCCTTGACTCCATCAGGCTCCCGCGTCCGCGCCGGCTGCTACGTCCGCGTCCAAGCCCCCACTGGCCGGCTGCGCCCATGCCTGACCTCGCCTCTGCCCGACCGCCCTCGCAGCTGCCGGCCCCGGCTGCCCCATCCTCGCCTCCGCCCGTTTCCCTCCGCGCCGGCTCCGGCTCCTCAACGCGCCGTCGCCCGGCTCCCCGCCTCTCGGCTGGCCGCGCCTTGCCTGTGCAGGCTCCGGCTCCCCGGCTGGGCGAGCTCCGCCCGCCTCCTCTGCCCGTGGCCGGCTCTGGTGCCCCTTTCCTTCGTCGGGCCGGCTGAGTCAATCGAGAGAAGAAGAGAAGAAAGAAAAAGAAAGAAAAAGAGAAAAAAAGGGAAGGAGAGAAAGAAAAGAAAAGAAAAGAAAAGAGAAAAGAAGATGTACCAGCTGGTTCCTACATCGTTCGGTTGGCTGGCCGGTCACGTCCCGATCCGGCTGGGGCTATCCGGCTGCCCTCGTTTGGTTGGATGGCCAGCAGCGACACGATCTGGCTGGAGCGATCCGGCTGCCCCGTTTGGCCGCCTGGCCGGCTAGGGTCCACGCCGGCTGGAGAGCTCCGCCCGGCGAAAGCGGCCCTCCTTCTTCGAGCTTCGGCTGGCCTGCCTCCCCCGGCTCCACCGAGCTCGAGCGTCTCCGCTTCGACGACCCGAACCTCACCCTCGACTACGGCACAAAAACAACTAAGTGACGATTACGCCTCGCATTTCTACTCGTTTGCGCATCAGTCTCAGCATCCTTTACTTTCTGTACAAACTGTGGCTAGCCGAATACCGACTCTCGCTTACGATAGCTTAGTACCGTGCTCGAACCCGATGCTACTCTCGCATCCGGCTGCAGACCGCAACCCGGCTGACACTTTGGGTAGAAACCGGCTAGGGGGCACACGCGAAACGCCCATAAGAAAGAAAAGGTTTCCGGCTCGCGACAGAAAAATCCTTGCCGTCGCTCGCCTAAGTCTAGCCTCTCAAGATCTCAGTACCGTGCGCCCCTGGCTGGCCCTCTCTTCGGATCCGGCTGCAGAGTTCAGCCGGCAAGAGCAGGGGTCGGTTGGCCGCATGCACGGGAAGGGGCACGAATTGCAAAATAAAGGCGAGCCGGCATCTGCATCGCATAAGTTTTCCCTGTTGGTTCGTCGAGTCGCACCTATCCAGCTGCTGAGCGCTAAGTTGACGAGGGAATATATTGCGGTGTTGCTTCTATTTCCCCGGCAACGGCGCCAGAAAACAGTCTTGATACCCAATGATGCTATTATGACGGATGCTAGAAAACAGTCTTGATGGCGTGGAGTTACCTGCGTCAAAAGAATATGGGTTAGGTTGAGACTCCAAGTGCAGAGTGTGTAGTAAGTGGAAGACGTGTTTTCCCCACGAGGGTGACTCGAGGGTTTAATATCGAACTCTCGGGGAATCAGTAGTGAAGATTTATCTTTCCTATCCTTCTTTTGGTTACCTACAAAACAAAGTAAATGTTTTGGTGCTCAACCTCACCTAGTGGTTATCAAGCACAAGGTGTTAGAATAATATCAAGATAATATGCAATGCAAACAAGAAATAAATATGCAATGGTGGTAAATAAATATGCAAGGATGGTGGTAGCAATGATAAATGATATTTTTGGGTTTTATATGATGAATGCAAGATGTATAAGTGTTTTTGTATTTTCGGATTTTTAAATAGCAGAAAATGGAAAAGTGGTAAAGTGGTTGAAAAGGTGTTTCTTATGATTAAAAATGGACCGGGGTTCATGGTTTCACAAATGCACTCTCTCTTTAATAAAGTGGTGGACAATGGAACACTAGAGTTGACATATGAGATTGCAACACAACAGTTTAATGACAAGTTATAATTATATGGATATCACGTCCTAACATAGAGACCTTTTGGTTATTAGTCTCTCTTATACTCCACCAAGATGCGAACTAAATCATAACACCTCAGTAATTAAGATAACTCATAGTATAGCAATAAGTATCATGACATGAAGTTAAAATAAGAACATGCTAGATCTAGTCATGGAGTAGTGGCAATGGTCACACCCACATCTCCGGTAGCATGGCATTTCTTTTTATCCCTAGTGAGGCAACAAAGTAAGGTAAAACACCCAAGTGGATCGCAGAACTTTCTCTCACGTTCACTGCACTAGCCACCCCTGTTACTCCAACTAATGCACACGTTCCCCCTCACACGCTCTCATAAACATGCTTGATCATAACAAGTAAATAAGAACGGGGTACATAATATGCATCTACTTTCATAACTGAAACAAAACCATTGCAATCTCAAACATATATTAACTCATAAAAAGATCCACCACAAAGGTATTACATAGATGACCGTAATCATATTCAGCAACTCATACGGTACTAATTAGTGAAGCTCAAGAGAGAGAGAGATACATAAGTTACTTCCACAAACCCATAGTCCAGAGGTGCACTACTCCCTCTTCATCATGGAGACGGTGGAGAAGTCGTTGGAGAAGATGGAGACCACGCCGGCAGCGCCCCGTCGGAGTTTTCCCCCTCCAATCTGCAGCTCCAGGTCTCTGTTTCGGTGTTTTTGTGTTTCTGCGGCGCTTCTTCCAGAGAACATCGGGAGACTATTTTATAGGCGTTTTTAGGTCAAAACGGAGTCGGTGGAGGAAAGATCGACGGCAGCGGAGCTCCGAGGCCCATTTGGAGGGGTCCCACGCAGCCAGGTACAGGGCCATGTGGGCCCACCCCTTTTGGCCCTTGTGGCTCCGTTTGTTCGCTTCCTTCGCCCACAAGTCTTCTTCCTTCCAAATATTGACGCTCGTAAATTTGCAGGTGATTTGGACGTCGTTTGGGTCCCTGAAACATTAAAGGAAAGAAATAGGGTTTTTTTGCCCGCGGAGGGTTAATTCCATAAAAATAGGAAACATATCAAATATTCCCAAAATCATTATAAAACAGTGATATAACCCTTATATGATGCAAATATGACTGGAATATAAGTAAAAATAATGCAAAGTTCATGTATGCATTTTACATGCATCAACATCCCCAAGCTTAACCTATACTCGTTCTCAAGTATGAAGGTGATAAAACTAACATGGACTTTGCAATTTAGTACTATCAATGGATATCGAAGATGATTACTATTGCTACATAGAGTAAAATGGTTCATTCTTAAAAGAAGTAGCAATATGCAAGATAGTTTATGAAGTGATATCAAGTATTCAATGCAAGGATAATCAATGATAATTCACAAAGTGCAACATAAGAGAATAAGTACTATGGACCACTGATACGTCTCAAACATATCTATAATTTTTGATGTTCCATGCTTGTTTTATACCAATTGCTACATGTTTTGTATCTACTTTATATCACTTTTATACATTTTTTGGGACTAACCTATTAACAAGATGCCGAAGTGTCAGTTCCTGTTTTCTGCTGTTTTTGTATTCCAGAAAATCTAGTCTGGAAATATTCTCGGTATTGGATAAAACTTCACGGGGGTCCTGATGATCCCGAAGAGCAAGTCTTGATGCCTGCATAAATAAACGGGATTAGGTTGAGACTCCAAGTGCAGAGTGTATAGTAAGTGGAAGACAGTTTTCCCCACGAGGGGTGACTCGAGGGTTTAATATCGAACTCTCGGGGAATCTGAAGTGGTAGATTTATCTTCTTATCCTTCTTTTGGTTACCTACAAAACAAGGTTAGATGTTTTGGTCCTCAACCTCACCTGTGGTTGTCAAGCACAAGGTGTAAGAATGATATCAGGATAGTTATGCAATGCAAACAAGAAATAAATATGCAATGATGGTGGATGCAATGATAAATGATATTTTTGGGTTTTTGAATGATGTATGCAAGATGAAAAGTATTTTTGTATTTTCGGATTTAATGATGGCTGAAAATAGAAAAGTGGTATATGGTGTTGGAAAGGTGTTTCTTATGATTAAAAATGGACTGGGGTTCATGGTTTCACAAATGCACTCTCTCTTTATAAAGTGGTAGACAATGGAACACACACAGTTAACATATGAGATTGCAACACAGGGTTTGATAACAAGTTACTTAGATATATGGGCATCACGTCCTAACATAGAGATCTTTTGGTTATTAACCTCTCTTATACTCCACCAAGATGCGAACTAAATCATAACACCTCAGTAATTAAGATAACTCAGAGTATAGCATTAAGTATCATGACATGAAGTGAAAATAAGAACATGCTAGATCTAGTCATGGAGTAGTGGCAATGGTCACGCCCACATCCCCGGTAGCATGGTATTTTAGTTTATCCCTAGTGAGGTAACAAAGTAAGGTAAAGATACCAAAGTGGATCGCAGAACTTTCTCTCACGTTCACTGCACTAGCCACCCCCCGTTACTCCAACTAATGCACACGTTCCCCCACACACGCTCTCATAAACATGCTTGATCAAAACAAGTAGACAAGAACGGGGTACATAATATGCATCTATACTCATAACTGAAACAAACATTGCAATCTCAAACATATATTAACTCATAAAGATCCACCACAAAGGTATTACAACGGTGACCGTAATCATGTTCAGCAGCTCATACGGTGCTAATTAGTGAAGCTCAAGAGAGGAGAGATACATAAGTTACTTCCACAAACCCATAGTCCAGAGGTGGACTACTCCCTCTTCATCATGGAGACGGTGGAGAAGTCGATGGAGAAGATGGAGACCACGCCGGCAGCGCCCCGCCGGAGTTTTCCCCCTCCAATCTGCAGCTCCTGATCTCCGTTTCGGTGTTTCTGTGTTTGTGCGGCGCTCCTTCCAGAGAACGTCGGGGGACCTTTTTTATAGGCGTTTTTAGGTCAAGACTATGTCGGTGGAGCGAAGATCGACGGCAACGGAGCCACGAGGGCCAAACGGTGGGCCCCACGCGGCCACAGTACCTGGCCGCGTGGGCCACCCCCGTTTGGCCTCGGCCTCCGTTTGTTCGCTTCCTTCGCCCACAGGTCTTCTTCCTTCCAAATATTGACGCCCGTAAATTTCCAGGTGATTTCGTTGACGTTTGGGTCCCTGAAACATTAAAATAAGAAAACGGGGTTTTCTGCCTGTGCAGGGTTAATTCCATAAAAATAGGAAATCATGAGATATTCCAAAATCATGATAAAACATTGATATAACCCTTATATGATGCAAATATGATTGGAATATAAGCAATTAAAGTGCAAAGTTCATGTATGCATTTTACATGCATCAACATCCCCAAGCTTAATCCATGCTCGTCCTCGAGTATGAAGATGATAAAACTAACATGGACTTTGCAATTTAATACTTAACAATGGATATCAAAGATGATTACTATTGCTACATATAGTCAAATGATTCATTCTTCAAAGGAGTAGCAATATGCAAATAGTTTATGAAGTGATATCAAGTATTCAAGACAAGGATGTTCATTGATAGTTCACAAAGTGTAACATGGTAGCAAGTAATATGGAACACATGTATGCATAATGATAAGTAGAACATCCTACAATGGTCATAGAGTGTAGATGAAAATCTGAATATGATAGGTGTACACTTTGGAAAGATGTATATGTGAGTAGAGGTAAAGCATGCATAAGTTTCATCCAACTTCCAAACTCTTCTACTTAAGTTAATGATTGCAATAAGGTATTCATTGGTGTCAAGCTCTCATTGCCCCTATCATAGCATCTTGAATGATTAAGGTTAAAGTGAAAGCAAATATGAGTAGTGTGCTTGATAAAGAATGGGTTGAATGTCTCATGCCCCTTGAATACAAGTACTTACACCATGTGTTACTCAACTTGGGAAACAAAGCAAGTTCAATTAAATATCATTGTAAGCATAATAGTATCATCAAGAGCGTCAACTGGGGTACCTCTTGTCCCAAGATATGGAACAAGCCCATATCAAAATGACAAGACAAACAAACAAAATGAACAATCTCAACACCCTTTTTATTTACCATTTGGAATAGTTTTTTATTGCAAGGTGTATCACAGAAGGTTCACCATAGTATGTAAGTAAATTTCCACCATGAATGATGCATGGCTTAGATTAGCGGCCCAGGCGTCTCTCTAACCATTTACACAAACTCATTTAAACTCACTCTATTTCCACATTTATTTCAACATGATAAGCATCCATAGACAAAAGCACATGATATCAACTAAATGAGATGAAGAGCGTGTTGAAAGCTTGCCATGTGACAGCACATATGGGCTAACTTCCAACCCAAAACATTCATCAAGCCACAAACATCATAATCTTAATCACAATGGGTCAAGTTTTATTATGCAAATAAAAGAACATTGTGCATCAAGTTCGTGAGAGCTATATAACCAATTTTTTCCATTGCAATCAATAACATAAACATTTTCATTCAGAGGTAAGATAACACAAACAACATGTTAAACATACTCGGAATAGCATAAAGCCAATAGGTAGATATGGTGGACTCACTGGAATAACTTTGGTTGAAGGTGTTGGAAACAAGTTTTTGCTTGTTGGAGTTTTTGGGCTAGCAAAAGGGAGAAAGTTGACCATCTAGATGCATGCATGAGTGTCCATAGAACTAACTAATCCATGTTAAACCAAGTAAAATAACAATCAGCACCAAAACATGAATAAGTGATAGCTCTACAAAAAGAATTTGCAAACTATTACTCATAAACAAGCTCATGAATCATGCAACTATATGTATCATTAAAAATCAAGTCAAACATCCCTTTTCCCAATCTTATAAAAGCATCCAACATATTTCAACCCATATTTCCAGTAGCTCTCTCATATATAATTGATAGTGTGGTGGTCTCTCAAGACTCAAACAAAAACAAAAAACGACGCTCCAAGTTTATGCGATAAAGTGTTTCGATCGAAAAACAGAAGTTGGACGTGTGCAAACCGAGAGTGTGTAGGTCCAGCGGGGTTGTCTTCACATCCCCAAGCTTATGGTCTTCACCATCCTTGGATAGCTCTTGGTGCATCTCCTCCAATCCCTGTGAAAAAACTTCAAAACACCGTTTCTCCCATCTCTTTTCTGTGGGGTGCATTAATAGTGATAAACAAATAGGTTCCTTGCTGCATATAATCCTTGAACAAAAATTCATATGAATGTCCAGAAAGTGTATAATGTTGTATGCCTACTCATAAACTCAATTGGATCAAAAAGATTCAACTTAAAAGCTCAAAGCATGCATCAAACAAAATGGGACAGAATCTGTCCAGAAAAACAGCAGCAGCAAAACGTATTTTTCTACCCTACCAAACTTTCTCGAAAAATTCCGAAAAAATTCATGCATACAGAGGATGAAAAGTTGCAACTACAGTTCAAATATGAGCTCATTCGGAGTTACAGAATAAGAATTAAAAATCATACCGTGCACTGACTTGTGCAGGAATAAAATCTCCGAACGCTATAAGCAACTTTTTCAAACCAAAAAGGGTAAAACTTGGCACTTTATTAAAAACTCCAGAACCTAACTAGACACAAAATCTCTTGTTACAGCAAGAGGACACAAAGAAAAATCACACACAAAAATAACCGGGTTGCCTCCCGCAAAGCGCTTTCTTTATAGCCATATAGCTAGGCTTCTTACTTGTTGTTTATTGTGACGAAGCTCATGAGGGAGCTTGAACTTTGGTGGTTCCCTCTTCCTTGGAAAGTGTTCCATGCACTTCTTGTGTGGAAACTGAAACTTTACATTCCCTTCCTTTGAATCAATGATAGCACCTGTGGTACGAAGAAAAGGTCTTCCAAGAATAATAGGACTAGAGGTTTTATTCCCCATATCCATGATTAGAAAATCCACAGGCACAAAAGTCATATGTAACTCTACCATAACATCACTTACTTTTCCCAAAGCATGTTTAATAGAGTCATCAGCAAGTGCTAGTTCAATAGAGCATTTTTCAAGATTTTTCAATTCAAGCACTTCATATAGTTCTTTAGATAAAACAGAGACACTAGATCCTAGATCAAGTATGGCATGGTGTGTCTCTTTTCCAATAGTTACTAGTACCTTAGGTATCCACATATCCCCAAGCTTAGGTGGTATCATAGCCTCTTGGTTGTACCTAGCAATCTTTTCTTTCAAGACATGATTAGCAATATAAGAACCAAAACCTGCTTGGTTAGTGTTGATGGAAGGATCACTTGCAAATTTTTGTAAGATAGATATTAATTCATGCAAGCTACAATTTTCTAAGTCAAGCAAAGGATCCTTGACTTCATTAAGCATTTTAACTTCCTCAACTTTCTTTTCCCTATTGTATAGGTTGAATATTTCATAACAGTCATCAAAGACATCTTCAGGTACTTGGGCTTTTTCTAAACTTTCTTTAATTTTCACTTCCAAAAGCAAGCCATCAAGTAGAATGTAAGCATCAGCAATAGTAACATTTATGAAAGAACCCTTGCATTCCTTATCCAAAAAGAGTTTAGAGGTTCAGATAATCCTCTATAAAATATATGCATGAGCATCCGATCTCCCATGCCATGTTCCATTCCATAAGCTATACCTCTAAACCTTTCCCATGCTTTTACCATAGGTTCATCCTTAACATCCAAGTTTTTTCAAAAAGTGGAAAATCAGAAAAATTTAGAACTTTTGAAAACTATTATGTATTTTGCCTTGAAAGGAAAAATCATGCATGCATTCATCATCATATAGCTTTGTTTGCATTTTGATATTTCAAAAGTGGGAATAATAATTCCACTTGAAAACATATTTAAGAAAATATATTAAAAGGACTATCTATGTCCAATATATTATTTTGAAGTATTGTGGTAAACTCCCTTGAGTTAAATGTTGGTTGTAAATTGTTTGTATGTTTTGGAAGTTATTCTATTACCTACCTATTCTCTGTTTTCAAAGTTCTATAGTTTTACTTTTGAAAGAAAATATTTATTTGGCTTTTAAATTGAATTTTGATTTTCATTTTAAATTATCAAACTCTTTATAGTCAAAATGATTTGGTGCAAAATTATCTTATTGAGTGATATGGGATCTTATTACCCTTATTTTGTTATGGATTTTAAATCTAAGTTAAAAAGAATTTTTATAAATCCTATTTATAAAATTTAACATAAAGATCTAATTAAACCTTTATGAAATATTTGAATTTCAAATTTTGAAAAGTTTGGAAAATAATTTTTGAAAGTTTTAATGGAAAGGTTTTGATTTTACAAAACTATAGAAATTCGTTTGACTCGATTCCGATTCCGAAATCAAAAGTTATAAAGAAAACTGGAAAAAGAATAAAGAAAAAGAAGAAGAAAAAAAAACGAAACGGGCCAACCGGCCGGCCCAACAGGACACCGAGCCAGCCCAGCCGGACCGAACCAACTCGGGTTCGAACAGGATGGCAGGAAATTTCGGTTTTCCAAGTCTTTTCATTCAAACACGTTTATCTCAACAAATATAACTCCAAATCCGGATCCGTTTGATGCTAGGCGTTCATAACTTCGAGCCCAAGCTATTCCACCGACCCTTGGCCTATATAAACACCTGTAGCCGCCGGCATCTCTTTCCCCCTTTTCGTTCCACGAAACCCTAACTAGCGAAATCGTATTTCGTTTATTTAACCACCAAAACGATCTCGAATCGCACCGGAGACTGAAGCAATATTGTCGATCTGTTCAATATCTTTCCATCCCGAGAGGACTCAACTCTTTTCATCAACCGTGGAGGAAGAATTTCGAATCGCAATCCTTCAGATCTGAAGTCGTAATTCCTAGATCTCTTCGTGCTCGGTTCTTCAAATCAAAATTCCTTTGGTGAGAAGTTAAATCTAACCCTTACCTACAACTTTGCTATTGCACTCTTTTGATTTTGACGTACGGAATTCTCTGTATAATACAGATTGCTTTTGACGATTTTCGGAGGAGAAAACCATCTCAAATATTCGGGCCGTAGTTACGAAAGTTTTTCCCCTAATCAAGACCTTTCTTTTGCCCCAAGCCTCACCTCAATTGGTCGAGCGAGCTAGGAGATATTCGCGTTCAAAGTTTCGGACCAGAAAGGTAAATTGCGATTTGTGACCAATCTATTAATCCACGTATGTTATAATTGTGATGGTTAGAAAGAGCACGTAATTCTCTACAACTTTCGTTAAGATTGTTTTTCCATCCGAGCAACTTTATTTTTGGTCAAAATTCGTAGTCAACCGTGAAGTCAGCGCCCAGTCAGCGCTTCGTCATCGCCACGTCAGCGGTCAGAGTCAACAGTCAACCGAAGACGGCAGTTTTGCAGAAAAACCCTAAATCTTAGATCTATCACTACTTTTTATTGGTTTGGCCAAATTTTACAAATAAAATATTTTTGGAAAGCTTATGACACGTAGAAACTTTTGGCATATTTATTTTGAGGTTTTGTCGAAATTAATTTGGATAAATTTTAAAAGTTGTTTAAATAGTATTTTGGCTATAATTTGAATTTAAAAATAGATGTTTGAGCAAACTCTTTTGCCATAGTTTTGTATGCCTAAGTATTGGCTGTAGAAATACTCTATTATTTTTGTAAAAATTATTTTTAATGAATTTTGAGTAAATAGTGATTAAATGCTTTTTAGGTGTTATTTAATTAATAAAATGTATTAAGAATTATTTTCTTCTTATATTTCGACTGAAACATGACTTAGTCATATTTTGATGATTTTAGTTGATAAAAAGTACTTAGAAATATTTTGTCTCTCAAAACAAAACTATTTTCTTCCTTAGTAAATTTTTGACAAGTGTTTTGACAACGCTTTTCCTTAGAGAATTTTAGCCTCGCTTATGTTGATTAACTTTTACTTAGAATTTATTTGTGACTTATTGTTTGACCTTGGTCCTTAGTTATTTTGGATCATCCTTATTTCTTGCATTTCCTTAGAGCATTTTCATAAGCATGGCATGCATATTAAGTCCTTAGTATTATTTTTGTACTTCTTACATGACTTCCTCCTTAGAAATTTTGAGGATACATGTTAGCCTTTTGACCCTCCTAGTTGAAAACCACTAAGTTAGAATTAGTGAAAGACCAAAGAAGGACTTAGCCAAGAAGACAAGACTCCAGAAGAATCTCCAAGAAGAAAAGTACTTAGAAGAAATCAAGAGGGAGTTCATGAAGACTAACCACCCTACTTTCTCTAAGTCTTTATCTCCTTCTATTTCTTCTTCCCTTAGACTTCTTGGTGGCTAAGTTATTCAAGACCAACCTTGTTGCTGCCAACATCATCAAGTCTTCAGAATCAACAAGTCCACAAAGTGCAATGAAGTCATCACAACAAGTAAAACTACAAGGAAGCAAGGAGAAGAATTTTAGAAGACCAACTACTTCTTTCTATCTTCTTTCTTTCTATTTTTATCTCACTTTGGACATAGGCCAAGTCCTTGGTGTTTAAGACTAAGTTCATAGAGTGCTATTTGAAGATCAATGAAGCTGCAAAGGAGTTGAAGATTTTTTTTGAAGACCAAACTTGTGAAGACTTAGAGTATCTTTACAACCTTCAAGTGGTGGTTTTATCAAATTTATTTTACTCTACCTTGACCTTGCCTTAGCTGAATGGGATAATGTTATTTTGTTGTCTTTCCCTTATTTGTTTTGCTTGTCTTTCATACCACATTTCTTAGTATCATCCTGCATCTCATGCATGTCATATTTTTCTAAGTGTTGCATTTATGATTGTATGTTTATTTGTGATTTGTTTGACTTGTTAGAAATTCCGGGAGAGACGAAAGTGGTTGCAACTGCTACTACTACACTTCTATTTGCCAAGGCAAGTGGCACACCTCATGAAATCTCCTAAGTATTTTTATATGCATTACTTAGTGTATTTCTTTATATGCATGTGTTGGATAGTATTATTACTATATGATAAGCCCATAATACCTTTACACTAGTTGTGTCTAGAATCCTATTGATAACTTAGTAGAATCATTGATGCTATGCAAAGTTGTTTTATTGAAATCTTAATTCTACTAAGTTAATTTATCACCTGGGTGGAATTGGGCTTGAACAGCTGACAGAGTTGAGTGTTTATTCACTTGTGGATTGCCACCCAGGTTATTAAAGGGACCAAAGTTTTCTCTAAGTGAAGATGCTTCCAGTGCAGCCACTTGGTATTATGGCTCTGCCTTGACTAAGTAAGTTCTAGGAACCTGATTCCGGCACGTCTCAGTAGATGAATATCTTTGGGTCTGCCCAGAGGAACAGGGGACTGTTTCCCAAAGGACTCGTCTCAACTCTCTCCTTTTCCTTAGCACAAATTGAGTGCTTGAGGATAGTTTGGGTTTGTTGGGTCTCGTGGTGAAAGTGCACAACCTCTGCAGAGTTAAATCTAAGTACTTAGCCGTGTCCCCGGTTACGGACAATTTGAGCAGCTGATCAAGGAGGACAACGGAGGCTCCCGACATTCCAATTTCTTAAATTAAAATTTTGGAGGTTGAAAGGTAGACAAGAGGGTGGTTTTCATGCCATACCTGTTTTGACAAAAGAATATGCTTTATAAAAGAACAGCCTTGAACTCCACCAGCCAAATATGCATATAGGTTATTAGAGTTATTCCATTAAGTGTCCACATAGTGTCACTTGCCAGATCCATTTTTAATGGTATCTGACCCACTCTGTTGCAAAATTTTATTTTGTTGCAGATTGTTCTGACGACGAGTGAGTTTCGTTAAGGTTTCGAGTCTGCAACCAACATGTTTTCGCCTGTGGCACATGATGATGATGGAGACTCCATGAAGAATAATTTTCCGCTGCTTTACTCTTTCAAAGCTAGCTTCATGCTATGCAATTTGTAAAGGACATTTTCCTAAGTACTGGATCCACGTGTAATAATTGATACAATGTTGTGATATTCATCTTAAACTGTGTGTGCAAATGAAACGATACAGAGGTTTGCACCATACACAGGTACCTTGCCAATTTCTAAGTGCAGGTATGCTACACATCCTCTTTTTGTTTAAAGGTGATAACTATTTGTCTAATATTGTAAACCATTTCTGAAAAACAAAACCTTTAATGAATGAAGCTTTTAGGTTAAACCAATTGCTAAAAATTTTAGGTGGCCATTTTAATATCCAATCTAAAGCTTTTCCAGCTAAGGAATAAGGAAAAAGCTTTACTTTGATCACATTAGCATTGACATGAGTCAAGTTTAACACTTTGCATCTTTCATTAAATTTGTTAAGATGGAGTAGAGCATTTTCTTTCGGTTTCCCAGAAAAACGGTGTTCATAAATCATTTTAGTGACATTAGGATCTACCTCAAATTCTACAACTGGAATATTCATATCTTGAGGAATGTTCCTAACACTAAATGGCCAGAAGGTTCTTTTTTCCATTTAGCAAGTTTTTTTTTGGTATTTTTGATTTTTTATGCAAAACTGAAATAAATATGATATGATATGCAATGACACTAACAAAACAAATAAATTGCTTTGTAAGTAAAGATGGATAAGATGGTGCTCACGTAGGTGCAACCTCCCCAAGCTTAGGTGTTAGCACAAGTTGGTGACGTTGACTTTGTTGTGAGATGAATGCGATGATGCACACCCTTGGATAAATCTCTTAGCTATGATTCCCGGCAACGGCGCCAGAAAACATCTTGATGACCCGAAGAGCAAGTCTTGATGCCTGCATAAATAAACGGGATTAGGTTGAGACTCCAAGTGCATAGTGTATAGTAAGTGAAAGAAAGTTTTCCCCACGAGGGGTGACTCGAGGGTTTAATATCGAACTCTCGGGGGAATCTGAAGTGGTAGATTTATCTTCTTATCCTTCTTTTGGTTACCTACAAAACAAGGTTAGATGTTTTGGTTCTCGACCTCATATGTGGTTGTCAAGCACAAGGTGTTAGAATGATATTAGGATAGTTATGCAATGCAAACAGAAATAAATATGCAATGATGGTGGCTGCAATGATAAATGATATTTTTGGGTTTTTGAATGATGTATGCAAGATGAAAAGTATTTTTATATCTTCGGATTTAATGATGGCTGAAAATAGAAAAGTGGTATATGGTGTTGGAAAGGTGTTTCTTATGATTAAGAATGGACTGGGATTCATGGTTTCACAAATGCACTCTCTCTTTATAAAGTGGTAGACAATGGAACACACAGTTAACATATGAGATTGCAACACAGGGTTTGATAACAAGTTACTTAGATATATGGGCATCACGTCCTAACATAGAGATCTTTTGGTTATTAACCTCTCTTATACTCCACCAAGATGTGAACTAAATCATAACACCTCAGTAATTAAGATAACTCAGAGTATAGCATTAAGTATCATGACATGAAGTGAAAATAAGAACATGCTAGATCTAGTCATGGAGTAGTGGCAATGGTCACGCCCACATCCCCGGTAGCATGGTATTTTAGTTTATCCCTAGTGAGGTAACAAAGTAAGGTAAAGATACCAAAGTGGATCGCAGAACTTTCTCTCACGTTCACTGCACTAGCACCCCCGTTACTCCAACTAATGCACACGTTCCCCCACACACGCTCTCATAAACATGCTTGATCAAAACAAGTAGACAAGAACGGGGTACATAATATGTATCTATACTCATAACTGAAACAAACATTGCAATCTCAAACATATATTAACTCATAAAGATCCACCACAAAGGCATTACAACGGTGACCGTAATCATGTTCAGCAGCTCATACAGTGCTAATTAGTGAAGCTCAAGAGAGGAGAGATACATAAGTTACTTCCACAAACCCATAGTCTAGAGGTGGACTACTCCCTCTTCATCATGGAGACGGTGGAGAAGTCGATGGAGAAGATGGAGACCACGCCGGCAGCGCCCCGCCGGAGTTTTCCCCCTCCAATCTGCAGCTCCTGATCTCCGTTTCGGTGTTTCTGTGTTTGTGCAGCGCTCCTTGCAGAGAACGTCGGGGGACCTTTTTTATAGGCGTTTTTAGGTCAAAACTATGTCGGTGGAACGAAGATCGACGGCAACGGAGCCACGAGGGCCAAACGAGTGGGCCCACGCGGCCACAGTACCTGGCCACGTGGGCCACCCCCGTTTGGTCCTCGGACCTCCGTTTGTTCGCTTCCTTCGCCCACATGTCTTCTTCCTTCCAAATATTTACGCCCGCAAATTTCCAGGTGATTTCGTTGACGTTTGGGTCCCTGAAACATTAAAATAAGAAAACGGGGTTTTCTGCCTGTGAAGGGTTAATTCCATAAAAATAGGAAATCATTGAGATATTTCCAAAATCATGATAAAACATTGATATAACCCTTATATGATGCAAATATGATTGGAATTAAGCAATTAAAGTGCAAAGTTCATGTATGCATTTTACATGCATCAGGTCCCTATTTTACCAGAACACACCTGACGGACCAAAGGAGCAGCGGAGGAGAGCCAGGAGGGCCCCACACGCACCTAGGGCGCGGGGCCCCCCTCTGCCGCGCCCTAGGGTGGTGTGCCCCTCGGGGGTCGTCAGCCGCCGCCCTTTCGCCTACTTATTCCCCCCGACGCGAAAACCCTAAGTGCCTGAGCAAATATCCACGAAAGTTCCAGAGACGCCGCCGCCGTCAACCCTAGCTCGGGAGGGTTCAGAACCTCTTCCCGGCACCCTGCCGGAGAGGGGAATCGTCACCGGAGGCTTCTACATCGCCATGCCTGCCTCCGGAGTGATGCGTGAGTAGTTCATCCTTGGACTACGGGTCCATAGCAGTAGCTAGATGGTTGTCTCTCCACTTTGTGCCATCATGTTTAGATCTTGTGAGCTGCCCTACATGATCAAGATCATATTATTGTAATGCTACATGTTGTGTTTGCTGGGATCCGATGAATATTGAATATTATGTCAAGTTGATTATCAATCTATCTTATATGTTATTTAAGATCTTGCATGCTTTCCGTTACTCGTAGATGCTTTGGCCAAGTAGATGCTTGTAACTCCAAGAGAGAGTATTTATGCTAGATAGTGGGTTCATGCCTCCGTTTAACCTGGGACAGTGACAGAAAGTTCTAAGGTTGTGGATGTGCTGTTGCCACTAGGGATAACCTAACGATGCTATGTCCACGGCATATGTGTTTGTTTACATTACGCACTTTACTTAATGCAATTATCCGTTGCTTGCAACTTAATACCAACGGGGGACTCGGATGACAACCCGGCGGTGGATTATTAGTCATAGATGCTGTTGGATAACGGTCTATGTATTATGTCGTAATGCCCAATTAAATATCATAGTAGTCAACATGTCATGTATATGCATTGTCATGCGCTCACTATTCGTCAATTGCCCAGCTGTAATTTGTTCACCCAACATGTTAGTTATCTTTTATGGAGAGACACCACTAGTGAACTGTGGACCCCGGTCCATTCTTTTACACTGATTAAACAACCACAAACTGCAAACTGTTCCTTTTTCATTCTCTGCAATTTAATACTCATTTTCCACACCATACGTTTAATCCTTTGTTTTCAGCAAGCCAGTGAGATTGACAACCTCACTGTTTCGTTGGGGCAAAGTAGTTTGATTGTGTTGTGTGCAGATTCCACGTTGGTGATCGTATTGCGCTGCGCCACCACAACCTTCTGAAGAGTTGCTGCTCCTACTGGTTCGATAACCTTGGTTTCTTTCTGAGGGAAAACTTGCTGCTGAACTGCATCATACCTTCCTCTTGGGGTCTCCCAACGAACGTGTGTTTCACGTCATCAAGCTCTTTTTCTGGCGCCGTTGCCGGGGAGTACTCATCATCATCTCAACTCTCCCGTCAACAGCAGCATCTTTTTCTGGCGCCGTTGCCGGGGAGACAGCAGTCTTCTGCAAGGGGAGTTTCACGCTTCCAATCTCTTTACTTTGTTTTTGTCTTGCTTAGTTTATTTTATTTTATCTTGTTTGCTTTCAATTATCAAAAACACAAAAAAATTAGTTACTTGCATCTAGTTTACTTTCAAGTTATTTTCTGTCTGTTTTTATTTCTGCTAAAATGAGTACTCCTGAGAACACTAAGTTGTGTGATTTCACTAGCACGAACAACAATGATTTCATATGCACACCTATTGCTCCACCTGCTGCTTCAGCAGAATTTTATGAAATTAAACCTGCACTTTTAAATCTTGTTATGAAAGAGCAATTTTCTGGTGTTAGTACTGATGATGCTGCTGTTCACCTTAATAACTTTGTTGAACTTTGTGAAATGCAAAAGCTCAAGGAAGTAGATGGTGATATTATTAAACTGAAACTTTTTCCTTTCTCCTTGAGAGGACGTGCTAAAGAATGGTTGCTATCTTTGCCTAGAAATAGTATTGATTCATGGACTAAATGCAAAGATGCTTTTATTGGAAAATATTATCCTCCTGCTAAGATTATTTCTTTGAGAAGTAGCATAATGAATTTTAAGCAATTTGATAATGAACATGTTGCTCAAGCATGGGAGAGAATGAAATCATTGGTTAAAAATTGTCCCACTCATGGACTGACTACTTGGATGATCATCCAAACCTTCTATGCAGGATTAAATTTTTCTTCAAGGAATTTATTGGATTCGGCCGCTGGAGGTACCTTTATGTCCATCACTTTGGGTGCTGCAACAAAGCTTCTTGATGATATGATGATTAATTATTCTGAGTGGCACACCGAGAGAGCTCCAACAGGTAAGAAGGTAAATTCTGTTGAGGAAACCTCTCCTTGAGTGCCAAAATTGATACTATTATGTCTATGCTTGCAAATGGTCAAACACATGTTGATCCAAATAATGTTCCTTTAGCTTCTTTGGTTGCTCAAGAAGAGCATGTTGATGTGAACTTCATTAAAAATAATAATTTCAACAACAATGCTTATAGGAATAATTTTGGTAATAGCAATTATAGGCCCTATCCTTCTAATAGTGGCAATGGTTATGGAAATTCCTATAGTAACTCCTATAACAATAATAAGAGTGTACCCTCGATCTTGAAGTTATGCTTAAGGATTTTATTAGTACACAAACTGCTTTCAATAAAACTGTTGAGGAGAAATTTGGGAAAATTGATGTGCTTTCCTCTAAAGTTGATAGTCTTGCTCTTGATGTTGACTTGTTGAAACTAAAGAACATGCCTCATGATGTTAAAGAGAGCAAAACTCTCAATGCTATACAAGTTAAAATTGATAACAATGTGAGGATGTTAGCTGAATTGCATGCTAGATGGGAAAGAGAGGATGAAATTGCTAGAAAGAATAATATTGCTAGAGTTTATACTATTACTACTTCTGAAAATGCTTCAAACTCAAGTGTTAACAAACCTCCTACCATTAATGGCAAGATATTGGTGTTGGTAATGTTTCCACTTCTATTGCAAAATGTCCTAAATTGCCTGATAACTCTGAAACTGTCCTTGATAAAGATGCTGAAATTTCTAGCAATAAGGAAGATAATAACTCCATTACTTTTGATAATAATGACTTTGATTTTGATGGTTGCAATATTTCTGAAGTAATTAAGTTCTTGCAAAAGCTAGCTAGAAGTCCTAATGCTAGTGCTATAAACATGGCTTTTACTAAACATATTACTAATGCTCTCATGCAAGTTAGGGAAGAGAAATTAAAACATGAAGCTTCTATCCCTAGGAAGTTAGAAGATGGTTGGGAGCCCATCATTAAATGAAATTGAATGACTTTGATTGCAATGCTTTGTGTGACCTTGGTGCTAGTATTTCTGTTATGCCTAAAAGATTATATGATATGCTTGATTTAGCACCTTTGGAAAATTGTTACTTGGATGTTCACCTTGTTGATTCTACTATTAAAAAACCTTTGGGAAGAATTGATGATGTTCTTATCATGGTTAACAACAATTATGTCCCCGTTGATTTTATTGTCTTGGATATTGATGCAATCCATCATGCCCTATTGTGCTGGGAAGACCTTTTCTTAGACTGTAGGTGCTATTATTGATATGAAAGAAGGGAATATAAAATATCAATTTCCTCTCAAGAAAGGTATGGAACACTTTCCTAGGAAGAAGATTAAGCCACCTTATGATTCTATTGTTCGAACAAATTACAATGTTGATGCTTCTTCACTTGGTAATACTTGATGCATGCTTTGTGCCTAGCTAAAAGGCGTTAAAGAAAAGCGCTTATGGGAGGCAACCCATTTTTTTTTTCTGCAATTTTTCTTTTATTGAGTCAAGGAGTGTTTACTTCTGTAGCAACTCCTTTGTATCTTTATTTTCTCGCATTGTTGTGCCAAGAGTAGCCTCTAATGTTAAGATGATGCTTAATTTTGATTGCTGCGCAGAAACAGATTTTTGCTGTTCACTGTACGAAATTCCTAAAATCACCAGATTGTTAATTAAATCTGAAATTTTTGTGCGTAATCTTTATGAATGTCTGAAACTTTCATTAGTTCAGAGTTTCTCGATCTGAGCGTCGTAAGTGCCTCGAAAAAATTCGTCTTTGCGGACTGTTCTGTTTTAGACAGATTATGCCTTTTTATTTTGCATTCTCTCTTTTACTAGTGTTGAGTGAAATTCTTTTTTGGGTGGAAGAGCTTCACATAACATCAGTGGCTGTAGCTAATGTTTAAAGTAACAAATCATATTGCGTCTTTATAGAACATGTGAATTTTTGATTATGCACTAACCCTCTAATGAGATCTACTTTGAGTTTGGTGTGACGGAAGTTTTCAAGGGTCAAGAGAGAAGGATGATATAATAGGATCAAGAAGAGTGAAGAGCTTAAGCTTGGGGAGGCTCCCATGGATCTCCCCAGCATATTTCAAGAAGACTCAAGCGTCTAAGCTTGGGGATGCCCAAGGCATCCCCTTCTTCATCGTCAAAATTATCAGGTCATCTCTAGTGAAACTATATTTTAATTCTTTCACATCATATGTGCTTTTCTTGGAGCGTCTGTGTGCTTTTATTTTCAGTATTGCACTTTTATTTTCAATAAAGCTTGACTGGACCCTAGCATTCTTGATTGGGAGAGAGACACGCTCCGCTTTTTCATGAGAATACTCCTATTCTTCACTTATATTTGTTGAGTATTCATATCTAGCGCTGTTCAGCTTTTAGCTCTTGTTTTCATGTATCTCTTGTCAGAGCTATTAGCTTTCTTTTGTAGAAAGTACTCTCTTGCTTCACTTATATTTGTTTGGAGAGTTGATGAAATAAATTGATTGGTGTTTGGTTGGTTCAGAAAATGTTGCATGTGGTAATTGGTATAAGGAAAAACTTGCTTAATCTTGTAGATCACTAAAATGGATAACTTGATGCTTGTCAATTGTTTTGAGTTAACAAGTAGATCATGATTAAATTGTGCATCACATGAGTTAAGCCTATTAGTGAAGAACTACCGTAAAGCTTGTTGAAAATTTGGTTTGCATCGGTGGTATCTCTAAGGTCTAGATATTTTCTAATAACAGGGTTTGGTTAACAAGGAAGACGGTATGAAGTCTTATAACGTTTGCAATATGTTTGTCATATAAAACTTGGTGTACGGGTTGATATTCTTGTTTGCTTACATAACCTTGCTAGCCTAAACTCTGTACTGAGAGGGAATGCTTCTCGTGCATCCAAATCCTTGAGCCAAAATCCATGCCATTTGTGTCCACCATAACTACCTATATGTGGTATTTCCTTGCCACTCCAAGTAAATTTTTCATGTGCTACCTTTAAATTATTCAAAATGTTATTATTCCCTTTTTGTGTCAATGTTTACTAGCTCATGAGGAATTAGTGTGGTTATTCTTTATTCTATTTGTGATGGACTTTTACACCTGGACTAGTGGCATATACATCCGCTTATCCAATAACTTGCAAAAAGAGCTGGCAACGGGGTGCCCAGTCCCAATTAATTACAACTTTAACCAATTAATTCTCTTCACACTTTTGCCCTGATTCATCAGTAAGCAATGACAAACAGTGAAATACCTGAATGTGTGTAAACCAAAGAGAAAGAGGGATGATCTGCCTTGCTGGTAGAAATAACGTCCTTCATGGGAGCCGCTCTTAAAAGTCCGTTCGACAGGTAGAATACTGTTCTCACCCGCTACCATTCGTTGACAATTAACAAACACCTCTCAAAAATAGATACTCCTCCATGGTATGTGATTGATGGAAGGCACCCGAGGATTCGGTTAGCCATGGCTTGTGTTAGCAAGGTTGGGAGGAGTATCAAATATTTTATGCAATCTCTATATGCTTTCAAAAACCTAAAAGCTCTAGCACATGATTTAATCCCTGCTTCCCTCTGCGAAGGGCCTTTCTTTTACTTTTATGTTGAGTCAGTTTTCCTATTCTTTCTGTCTTCCACAAGCAAACACTAGTGTCAACTTTGTTACAACATGCGTTATATGCAATGTATTGGACTTGTTATACTACTTTGTGTTGACAATATCCATGAGATAAATATGTTGAAAGTTGAAGCAAATGCTGAAACTAAATTCTTCCTTTGTGTTGATTAAATACCTTTTATTAGAAACTATTGCTTTATGAGTTAACACTTATGCAAAACTGTTTGATGCTTGTCTCGAAAGTACTATTCATGAAAACGTTTAGCTTGTGTGATTCATTGTTTACTCATTATCTATTTGGTAGCAAATTATAGACCATTGACTTGGATCACTTCATTCATTTACATGTGCCTTGCAATATTATATGATCAAGATTATGATAGTAGCATGTCACCTCAAAAATTATTTTTTTTTATCGTTTACCTACTCGAGGACGAGTAGGAACTAAGCTTGGGGATGCTGATACGTCTCAAACGTATCTATAATTTTTGATGTTCCATGCTTGTTTTATACCAATTGCTACATGTTTTGCATCTACTTTATATCACTTTTATACATTTTTTGGGACTAACCTATTAACAAGATGCCGAAGTGCCAGTTCCTGTTTTCTGCTGTTTTTGTATTCCAGAAAAGCTAGTCTGGAAATATTCTCGGAATTGGACGAAACTACACGGGGGTCCCTATTTTCCAGAACACACCTGACGGAGCGAAGGAGCAGCAGAGGAGGGCCAGGAGGCCACACGCACCTAGGGCGCGGGCCCCCCTCTGCCGCGCCCTAGGGTGGTGTGGGCCCCTCGGGGGTCTCAGCCGCCGCCCTTTCGCCTACTTATTCCCCCCGACGCGAAAACCCTAAGTACCTGAGCAAATATCCACGAAAAGTTCCAGAGACGCCGCCGCCGTCAACCCTAGCTCGGGAGGGTTCAGAACCTCTTCCCGGCACCCTGCCGGAGAGGGGAATCGTCACCGGAGGCTTCTACATCGCCATGCCTGCCTCCGGAGTGATGCGTGAGTAGTTCATCCTTGGACTACGGGTCCATAGCAGTAGCTAGATGGTTGTCTCTCCACTTTGTGCCATCATGTTTAGATCTTGTGAGCTGCCCTACATGATCAAGATCATATTATTGTAATGCTACATGTTGTGTTTGCTGGGATCCGATGAATATTGAATATATGTCAAGTTGATTATCAATCTATCTTATATGTTATTTAAGATCTTGCATGCTTTCCGTTACTCGTAGATGCTTTGGCCAAGTAGATGCTTGTAACTCCAAGAGAGAGTATTTATGCTAGATAGTGGGTTCATGCCTCCGTTTAACCTGGGACAGTGACAGAAAGTTCTAAGGTTGTGGATGTGCTGTTGCCACTAGGGATAACCTAACGATGCTATGTCCACGGGCATATGTGTTTGTTTACATTACGCACTTTACTTAATGCAATTATCCGTTGCTTGCAACTTAATACCAACGGGGGACTCGGATGACAACCCGGCGGTGGATTATTAGTCATAGATGCTGTTGGATAACGGTCTATGTATTATGTCGTAATGCCCAATTAAATATCATAGTAGTCAACATGTCATGTATATGCATTGTCATGCGCTCACTATTCGTCAATTGCCCAGCTGTAATTTGTTCACCCAACATGTTAGTTATCTTTTATGGAGAGACACCACTAGTGAACTGTGGACCCCGGTCCATTCTTTTACACTGATTAAACAACCACAAACTGCAAACTGTTCCTTTTTCATTCTCTGCAATTTAATACTCATTTTCCACACCATACGTTTAATCCTTTGTTTTCAGCAAGCCAGTGAGATTGACAACCTCACTGTTTCGTTGGGGCAAAGTAGTTTGATTGTGTTGTGTGCAGATTCCACGTTGGTGATCGTATTGCGCCGTGCGAGCCACCAACAACCTTCTGAAGAGTTGCTGCTCCTACTGGTTCGATAACCTTGGTTTCTTTCTGAGGGAAAACTTGCTGCTGAACTGCATCATACCTTCCTCTTGGGGTCTCCCAACGAGCGTGTGGTTCACGCCATCAAGCTCTTTTTCTGGCGCCGTTGCCGGGGAAGTACTCATCATCATCCTCAAATACTCTCCCGTCAACCAGGCGCCAGCAACCACATGTATGCATAATAATAAGTAAGAACATCCTATAATGGTCTAGAGTATTGATGAAAATCTGAATATAAAAGGTGGACACTTTGGAAAGATATATATGAGTAGAGGTAAAGCATGAATAAATTGTATCTAACTTCTGAACTTCTCTACTTAAGTCAATGATTGTAATATGGTAATCCTTGGTGTCAAGCTCTCATTCCCCTATCATAGCATCTTGAATGATTAAGTTTAAAGTGAAAGCAATACGAGTAGTGTGCTTGACAAAGTACAGGTTGAAAGTCTCATGCCCCTTGAATACAAGTACCTACTCCATGTGTTACTCAACTTTGGAAAACAAAGCAAGTTCAAGTTAAATATCATTGTAAGTAATAACAGTATCCTTAAGAGCGTCAACTGGGGTACCTCTTGTCTCAGGATATGGAACAAGCCCATATCAAAATGACAAGACAAACAAACATAATGAACAATCTCAACACCCTTTTTATTTACCATTGGATAGCTTTTTATTGTAAGGTGTATCACAGAAGGTTCACCATAGCATGTAAGTAAATTTCCACCATGAATGATGCATGGCTTAGATTAGCGGCCCAGGCGTCTCTCTAACCATTTATACAAACTCATTTAAACTCACTTCATTTCCCAATTTATTTCACCCATGGTAAGCATCCATAAACAAAAGTACATGATATCGACTAAATGAGATGATGTGCAATGTTGAAAGCTTGCCATGTGACAGCACATATGAGCTAACTCTCAACCAAAGACATTTGTCAAGTCCACAACTTCATAATTTTAATCACAATGGGTCATATTTTATTTATGCAATGAAAGTAAAGTGTGCATCAAGTTTGTGAGAGCTATATAACCAACTTTTCCACAACAATTAACAACATAAGCATTTTCATTCAGAGGTATAGATAACACAAATATCATGATAAACATACTTGGAATAGCATAAAGCTAATAGGTAGATATGGTGGACTCACTGGAAAAACTTTGGTTGAAGGTGTTGGAAAAAAGTTTTTGCTTGTTAGAATTTTTGGGCTAGCAAGAGGGAGAAAGTTGACATCTAAATGCATGCATGAGTGTCCATAGAACTAACTAATCCATGTTAAAACGAGATAGAATAACATTTAGCATCAAAACATGAATAAAAGGTAGCTCTTGATAAAATATTTGCAAATTATTACTCATTAACAAACTCATGAATCATGCAATTATATGTATCTTTTAAAATTAACTCTAACATCCCTTTTCCCAATCTTATAATAGCATCCAACATAATTCAACCCAAATTTTTAGTAGCTCTCTCATATATAAATGATAGTGTGGTGGTCTCACAAAAATAAAAATCTAACCTAAACAAACAAAAAGACGCTCCAAGTTTATGCGATAAAGTGTTCCGATCGAAAAAACAGAAGTTAGACGTGTGCAAACCGAGAGTGTGTAGGTCCAGTGTGGTTGTCTTCACATCCCCAAGCTTATGGTCTTCACATCTCCGGTAGCATGATATTTCTTTTTATCCCTAGTGAGGCAACAAAGTAAGGTAAAACACCCAAGTGGATCGCAGAACTTTCTCTCACGTTCACTGCACTAGCCACCCCCGTTACTCCAACTAATGCACACGTTCCCCCTCACACGCTCTCATAAACATATATTAACTCATAAAAAGATCCACCACAAAGGTATTACATAGATGACCGTAATCATGTTTAGCAGCTCATACGGTACTAATTAGTGAAGCTCATAGAGAGGAGAGATACATAAGTTACTTCCACAAACCCATAGTCCAGGGGTGGACTACTCCCTCTTCATCATGGTGTCGGTGGAGATGTTGTTGGAGGAAGGAGATCACGCCGGCAGCGCCCCGCCGGAATTTTCCCCCTCCAATCTTCAGCTCCAGGTCTCTGTTTCGTGGTTTCTGTGTTTCGGCGGCGCTCCCTTTCGCGAAATCCCTGGGGGTCTATATATAGTCGTTTTTAGGTCAAGACGAAGCTTCGGGAAGAAAGATCGACGGCAGCGGAGGCCCGAGGGCCAGTTTGGTGGGTCCCACGCGGTCAGGGAATCTGGCCGCGTGGGCCCACCCCTTTCGGCCTTCTGGTCTCCGTTTCTTCGATTCCTTTGCGCCTACGTTTCGTTCCTTCCAAAAAAGTGATCCCCGTAAAATTTCAGGTCATTTGGACGTCGTTTGGTCGCCTGAAACGTAAAAATATAGAAAAAGGGGTTTTCTGACAGTGCAGGGTTAATTCCAGAAAAATGGGGAATTGTTAATTATCCCCAAAACTAATATAAATCATGAATATAACCCTTATATGATGCAAATAACATGGAATAACATGTAATAAAATGTAAAGTTCATGTATGCATTTTACATGCATCAACATCCCCAAGCTTAACCCATGCTCGTCCCGAGTATGAAGGTGATAAAACTAACATGGACTTTGCATTTTAATACTATCAATGGATATCAAAGGTGATTACTATTGCTACATAAAGTCAAATGATTCATTCTTCAAAGGAATAACAATATGCAAGACTCAATGTAAAGATGTTCAATGATAAATTCACAAAGTGTAACATAGAAGAAAGTACTATGGACCAAATGTATGCATAATGAAAAGTAAAAACATCCTATGGTGGTCATAGAGTACTTCTTATGAAAACTGAATATAAAAGGTGGACACTTTGGATAGATAAATAAGTAGAGGTAAAGCATGAATAAGTTTCATCTAACTTCCAAACACTTCTACTTAAGTTAATGCTTGCAATGTGGTAGTCATTGGTGTGGAGCTCTCATTACCCCTATCATAGCATCTTGAATGATTAATGTTTAAAGTGAAAGCAAATATGAGTGGTGTGCTTGACAATGTATTGGTTGAATGTCTCATGTCCCTTGAATACAAGTACCTACACCATGTGTTACTCACTTTGGTCCACAAAGTAAATTCAAATAAAGGTCATTGCAAGTAATAATAGTATCATCAAGAACTGCACTGGGGTACCTCTTGCCCCTTGACATGAACAAGCCCATGTCAAAACAACAAGACAAACAGACAATGAACAATCTCAGCACTCTTTTATTTACTATGGGTATAGCTTTTTATTATGAGGTGCATCACTGAATGAACATTATGGTTATGCTGTAAATTTCCACCATGAATGATGCATGGCTTAGATTAGCGGCCCAGGCATTTCTCTAACCATTTATACAAACTCTTTGAACTTACTAAGTATCCACATTCATTTCACCCATGATAGGCATCCATAAACAAAAGTACATGACATCAACTAAATATAAATAAGTGCAATGTTGAAAGCTTGCCATGTGACAGCACATATGGGCTAACTCCCAACCAAAACTATTGTCAAGCCCACAACTTCATAATTTTAATCACAATGGTTCATGCTTATTAAATGCAATAAAAGTAAATTGTGCATCAAGTTCGTGAGAGCTTTTAACCAATTTTTCCCATGACAATCAATAACATAAGCATTTAAATTCAGAAATGTAGATAACACAATATAACATGATAAACATACTTGGAATAGCATAAAGCTAATAGGTAGATATGGTGGACTCACTGGAAAAACTTTGGTTGAAGGTGTTGGGAAACAAGCTTTTTACTTGTTGTAATTTTTGGGCTAGCAATAGGGAGAAAGTTGACCATCTAAATGCATGCATAAGTGTCCATAGAACTAATCAATCCATGTTAAACCAAGTAAAGTTAAAATTCAACATCTAAACATGGTAAAAGATAGCTCTTGACAACACACTTGCAAATTAACATTCATTCAAAGCACATGAATTATGCAACTATATGTATCTTTTAAAATCAACTCAAACATCCCTATCCCAATATATTTAATAGCATCCAACATAATTCAACCCAAACTTCCAGTAGCTCTCTCATATATAAATGATAGTGGTGGTCTTATTAACAAACCGAAATAACAAAAGCAAAAAAAAACAGACGCTCCAAGTTTATACGATAAAGTGCTTTGATCGAAAAACAGAAGTTAGACGTGTGCAAACCGAGAGTGTGTTGGTCTAGTGGGGTTGTCTTGACATCCCCAAGCTTATGGTCTTCACCATCCTTGGATAGCTCTTGGTGCAGCTCCTCTAATCCCTGTGAAAAAACTTCAAAACACCGTTTCTCCCATTTCTTTTCTGTGGGGTGATATTAGTAGTGATAAACAAATAGGTTCCTTGCTGCATAAAATCCTTAGGCAAAAATTCATATGAATGTCCAGAGAGTATATAATGTTGTATGCCTACTCATAAACTCAATTGAATCAAAAAGATTCAAGCAAAAAGCTCAAAGAATGCATCAAACAATATCAAGACAGAATCTGTCCAGAAAAACAGCAGCAGCAAAACGCATTTTTCTACCCTACTTAAACTCGTCAGAAAAATCTGCAAAAAATCACGTGTGCAGAGGATGAAAAGTTGAAGCTACAGTTCAAATTACAGCTCAATCGGAGTTACAGATAAAAAATGAAAAATCAAACCGTGCACAGACTTCGTGCAGGCAGAAAACTCTCCGAAAATGAATAGCAACTTTTCAAACCCAAAATAGGTAAAACTTGGTTCTTTATTAAAAATCCAGAAACAAAACTAACAAACTACTCTCTTGTTACAGCAAGAGGACTCAAAGAAAATCTCAAACAAAAACAACCGGGTTGCCTCCCGTAAAGCGCTTTCTTTATAGCCATATAGCTAGGCTTACTTACTTGATAATCAAAGGGGACGTAGCTCATGAGGGAGCTTGAACCTTGGTGTGTCCCTCTTCCTTGGGAAGTGTTCCATGCTCTTCTTGTGTGGAAACTGAAACTTCACATTCCCTTCCTTTGAATCAATAATGGCACCTGTAGTACGAAGAAAAGGTCTTCCCAAAATAATAGGACTAGAGGTTTTATTCCCCATGTCCATGATTAGAAAATCAACAGGCACAAAAGTCATGTGTAACTCTACCATAACATCACTTACTTTTCCTAGAGCATGTCTAATGGAATCATCAGCAAGTGCAAGTTCAATAGAGCATTTCTCAATATTTTTAAGTTCAAGGACTTCATATAGTTCTTTAGATAATATAGAGACACTAGATCCTAGATCTAAAATGGCATGGTGTGTCTCTTTTCCAATGGTTACTAGTACCTTAGGGATCCAGATATCCCCAAGCTTAGGTGGTATCATAGCTTCTTGATTGTACCTAGCAATCTTTTTTTTAAGACATGATTAGCAATATAGGAACCAAAACCAGCCTGGTTAATATTAACAGAAGGATCACTTGCAAATTTTTGTAAGATAGAAATTAATTCATGCAAGCTACACTTCTCTAAATCAACAAATGGTTCCTTAACTTCACTAAGCATTTTAACTTCCTCAACTTTTTTTCTAACTCGACTAACATAAGAGATTCATCATTTTTAGTTTCATTAACTTCTTCCTTTAAACCAACAAGTTGAGACATAAATGGCAACAAATATTCAGGATATTCAAGCAGTTCATTAAGAGTTCCCTCCAAAGTAGAAGGGACACTTTCAGCAATATTAATAGAATTCATCCCAACCGTGGGTGGTGCTTGTGGTTTCCCTGCAGACATACTCAATAAAGTGGCTTGATTATCAGCTAGTTTTGACAAGGCTTTGTCTAGTCCTGCAGCTTGGAGTTGTAAACCTCTAATATCAGAACTAATAGAAGCAACAGATTTATTCAACTCTTGTATCATGGTATTATGACTAGCAACTTGTTCAATAAGAATTTTATTTGCTTCGAAATTATCATTGCTTGATGACATAGGCTTCCATTTATCATTAGCATTAGGATATGGCACTAAAGGACGGTTGTTAGGAACATATGGGGGTTTATTATAAGAGTTATAATTGTTGTTACCATACCCATTATTACCATAGTTCCTAATGAAGTTGACATCAACATTTTCAGGATTATTACCAACTAGTTCTTGCAAAGGCATATTTTCAAAATTTTGTTTATTAATAAAAGCAAGAATGGTGTCCATTTTAGATGACAAATCATTTGTTTCTTCTATAGAGTTCACTTTCTTAGATGAACTAGGTGCTCTATCAGTATGCCATTGACTATAATTTTGCAAGATACTTTCCAAAATGTTCTTAGCTTCTAATATAGTTTTTCCCATGAAAGCACCTCCAGCAGCTGAATCAAGTATATTTCTAGACATGTAATTTAGACCATTGTAAAAAGAGTGTAAAATGGTCCATTCATTAACCCCATGTGATGGACAAGTTCTAAGCATGAGTTTAATCCTATCCCAAGCCATGGCAACATGTTCATTTTCATTTTGCCTAAAAGAGAGGATATTGTTTCTATTTTGCAGTATTTTAACAGGGGGATAATATTTCTTAATGAAAGCTTCTTTTAAATCATCCCAAGAATTAATACTACCAGTAGGTAATGAATGTAGCCACTCTTTAGCTTTTCCTCTAAGTGAGAAAGGAAATAACTTCAGTTTTAAGACATTACTTTCAACATTTTTAAACTTTTGCATGTCACAGATTTCAATAAAATCATGAAGATGCATAGAGGCATCCTCAACAGCACTACCACCAAATTGTTCCCTAGTTATCAAGTTTAACAAACTAGGACTAACTTCATAGCTCTCAGCAGTAATCTCAGGTGTGGTGATAGGCTTAGCAATAAATTGATCATTAGGAGTGTTTGTGTAGTCACACAATTTAGTTCTATCTCCCATTTTAACAAGTTTTTATGTGTTTTTAATTTTTTATGCAAAACTGAAAGTAAAATGACACTAATGCAACTCGAAATAACAAATGCAACACAAAAATGCAAAACTGAATATAAAATGCAAACCGAAATATAAAGATGATATGCAAGACAAGAACAAAACAAAATAAAATGATTGTAGGTAAAGATGGATAAGATGATGCTCACGTAGGTGCAACCTCCCCAAGCTTAGGTTGTTACACAAGTTGGTGATGAAGTTGACTTGATGTGAGTGATCCTTGGATAAACCTTTCAGCTATGGTTCCCCGGCAACGGCGCCAGAAAACGTCTTGATGGCCCTTGTATTATAACGGCGCCAGAAAACAGTCTTGATGCGTGGTTACCTGCGTGAAAAGTAAATGGGTTAGGTTGAGACTCCAAGTGCAGAGTGTATGTAGTAGTGGAAGACAGTTTTCCCCACGAGGGGTGACTCGAGGGTTTAATATCGAACTCTCGGGGAACCAGTATTTCAGGTGTTATCTCCTTATCCTTCTCTTGAGAACCTGCAACAAAATAAATTGTTTTGTGCCCTCAACCTCACCAAGTGGTTGTCAAGCACAAGGTGTGAGAATGATAATAAAATAAATATGCAAACAGTAGTAAATATGCAATGATGGTAAATAAATATGCAAGGATGATGGAAACAATGGTAAATGATATTTTTGGGTTTTTTATGATGAATGCAAGATGTAAAAGTTTTTTGTATTTTCGGATTTAATAATGGCAGCAAACAAAAGTGGTGATAAAAGTGTTGGAAAGGTGTTTCTTATGATTAAAAATGGACCGGGGTTCATGGTTTCACAAATGCACTCTCTCTTGATAACGTGGTAGACAATGGAACACTAAAATTAACATGAAATGGCAAGACATGGTTTGACAAGTTATTAATAATATGGGCATCACGTCCTAACATAGAGATCTCAAGTATAAGTTGTTCTCTCTCTTATGCTCCACCAAGATGCGAACTAAATCATAACACCTTAGTAATTAAGATAAATCAGAGCATAGCAATAAGTTCAATGACATGAAGTTAAAATAAGAACATGCTAGATCTAGTCATGGAGGTAGTGGCCAAGGTCACATCCACTCTCCGGTAGCATGGCAACAAAGTAAGGTAGAAAACCCAAGTGGATCGCAGAACTATCTGTCACGTTCACTGCACTAGCCACCCCCGTTACTCCAACTAATGCACACGTTCCCCCTCACATGCTCTCATAAACATGCTTGATCATGACAAGTAAATAAGAACGGGGTACATAATATGCATCTACTTTCATAACTGAAACAAAACCATTGCAATCTCAAACATGTATTAACTCATAATAAAGATCCACCACAAAGGAATTACATAGATGACCGTAATCATGTTCAGCAGCTCATACGGTACTAATTAGTGAAGCTCATAGAGAGGAGAGATACATAAGTTACTTCCACAAACCCATAGTCCAGGGGTGGACTACTCCCTCTTCATCATGGTGTCGGTGGAGATGTTGTTGGAGGGGAAGGAGACCACGCCGGCAGCGCCCCGCCGGAGTTTTCCCCCCAATCTTCAGCTCCAGGTCTCTGTTTCGTGGTTTCTGTGTTTCGGCGGCGCTCCCTTTCGCGAAAGCCCTGGGGGTCTATATATAGTCGTTTTTAGGTCAAGACGAAGCTTCGGGAAGAAAGATCGATGGCAGCGGAGGCCCGAGGGCCAGTTTGGTGGGTCCCACGTGGTCAGGGAATCTGGTCATGTGGGCCCACCCCTTTCGGCCTTCTGGTCTCCGTTTTTTCGCTTCCTTTGCGCCTATGTTTCATTTCTTCCAAAAAAGTGATCCCCGTAAAATTTCAGGTTTTTGGACGTCGTTTGGTCGCCTGAAACGTAAAAATATAGAAAAAGGGGTTTTCTAACAGTGCAGGGTTAATTCCAGAAAAATGGGGACATTGTTAATTATCCCCAAAACTTAATATAAATCATGAATATAACCCTTATATGATGCAAATAACATGGAATAACATGTAATAAAATGTAAAGTTCATGTATGCATTTTACATGCATCAGATGTCTAAGTTTGAACGACAAAGTTATTCGTTATCTCACAGGGATTAATTCTGGGTATCCAAAGTCCATGAATTAGTCATTGATCGGAGAGCGTATCTCGATTAGGTCTGGCGAGATCTCGAACCGCTAGGGTAACACACTTAAGGAGAGATGACATGTATAATAGATTGGAAATAAAAGGGAAAATAGAAGGGAGCACCGGAAGCGTTCGGGACATATCTGATGGAGATCGGAGGGCAACGAAATAGTTTTCAGAGCCAGAATAAATTAGATAATATGTATTTAATATTAATTAGTGGAATTAATGATTAATAGATTTTCATTTTATTTATTTTCGGATTTATTAGCAGCCCCATCTCTAAACGGGCCAAACTCCCGAAAGAGAGGCCCAAGAGGGGGGGGGGGAACCGCACCCCACAAGAGGGGAGGAGGCCAGCCGGCCTAGGTGGGCCAGGGCCGGCGGACACCCTTGGGTCGTGGCTGGTGTGGGAGTTTAGTCCCACACCGCCCGGCCAGCGAGGGTGGTAGCCCTCGTCCACCTATATATAGAGGTGCCCTATGCCTTGGAAATTCACCCATAAATTCTCTCTCTCTCTCTCACCTTCGGACGTGACTCCGCAATTCGAGTTGCGCATAGGTTGAGGTTTTCTCCACCATACGCACACCGCCGTGCAGCTGGTCTTCCGGTTCAAGTCTTCCGCTGCTCGTCCCTAGATCGGAGCCTGGAGGTCGTCATCTCCACCGTATGTGTGCGACTCCCCGCGAGGCACCACACTTGGGGTGCTAGGAGGTGTTCATCTCCATCACCATTAGGTCGGCGTCGCCATCGTCATCGCCGCCATCGTCTTCATTGCGCGTCGTCATCGAAACAGATCTTTTGAACGTCGACGCTTACGCTTGGAGGTGTTCGTCTTCACGACCTCGAGGTCGGCTACGTCAGCTTCATCGACAACGCTTGTGCGGGAGCGTAATCCCCGCTTACGGTCTACAAGGGTATGTATATTGCCTCCTCCATTACAGTATATCTGCATAGTAATAGATCTTGGCTAGTTTAAGGATATTGTTGTTGGAATTTTTTGTTTTCTGCCTACGATCCCCTTCACCAACAGCATAATGAAACCAAGCCTCCTTATCAATGGCATATTTTCTTATCTTTTAATCTTCAAGCGCATTTCATCTATCTTGATCTTGTGTTTATCGACGACATCATCATGATACAAATCCAATATCATCTTCGCTTCTTCAATTCTTTTCAATTTTTCTTTCAAATCATGGTTTTCTGGTTGAACTAAATTTAACCTCTCGACAAGAGGGTCCATTGGAATTTCCGGTTCACATACCTCCTAGATAAAAATATCTATGTTAAGTTGGTCGGCGAAATTGCCATAAACACGAAATGAAACAAATAGCTATAAAAGATGTATACCACATCCGAATCATAGACCGGACGAGGGCCAACGGGGACGGATATCAAAACCATGACACTATATATAACAAACAATCAATTATTGGATTTACAATGCATATATCTAAATCATACAAGTAAGAAAATTAAGAACAGGAGGCTCACGAAGTGCTGCCGGCGACGGGACGGCGCGGGCGCTCAACGGCTGTGAGGACGGGCGCGGGCGACAGCGGGGATGGCGAGGGCGGGGACGGAGACGGCGCGGGCGACGATGGCGAGGACAGGGACGGGGACGGAGACGGAGACGGCGCGGGCGACGGCGGCGAGGACGGGGACGGAGACGGCGAGGATGGGACGGGGCGGAGACGGACGCGGGCGGCGAGGACGGGCGTCGGCACCGGCGGGGACGGGTGGGTGGCGGCGGCGGTGTAGGTGGCGGCGGGATGCGGGAGTAGAGTGGAGTTTGTGTGGTGTGTGGGAAGATCTGAGATCCAAAGGGCACCTTTGGTTAGGGTTATGTGTAAAAAAATTAAAAATAACTTTGTTCGCAAATCATTTGAGATTTATTAGTACAATAAAAACACTGATGGTCCCTATATATAGAGCAAAAGGTCTCTATATATAGAGAAAAAGGAGTGGTGGGGAAAGGTGCTCACATGGCCACTTAAGTTCGTGATGTTTTAACTGAGTTTCAGTAGTACACAATTAAAATATATTTGAAAATAATAATATTATAATATTACACATCTAAATTACATTTCAGCAGTTGCCCTTATTAGCCTTACATGCATCAACGAAGTCTAATTGCGTTCTTCGATCCTCCAACGACACCCTTGGACTTGGGTCTGTTCTCCGCTCGTATAGAAGGCATGAAGTCATCGTCACTATCATCAGCGACGACTGCCTTCTTCGATCCTCCAACGACGCCCTTACACTTGGGTCTGATCTCCGCACGTCTAGAAGGCATGAAGTCATCGTCACTATCATCAGCGACGACTGCCTTCTTCGATCCTCCAACGATGCCCTTACACTTGGGCCTGATCTCCGCATGTCTAGAAGGCATGAAGTCATCGTCACTATCATCAGCGATGACTGCCTTCTTCGATCCTCCAACGAAGCCCTTACACTTGGGTCTGATCTCCGCACATCTAGAAGGCATGAAGTCATCGTCACTATCATCAGCGACGACTGCCTTCTTCGATCCTCCAACGACACCCATGGAATTGGGTCTGTTCTCTGCTCGTATAGAGGGCATGAAGTCATCGTCACTGCTATCATCGGCCATGACCGCCTTCGATGATCCAACACTCCAGGTTTTGGGTCCGATCTTTACTCCAAGAGCCCTCTTCATTTTATCAGCGTAGCATGTCGTCGCCGGACGCCCCTTGGGTGCTTTACCCCATAGTGTATCAACATCCACAAGAAGTCAGGGATCTCTCTGTTGATTAACTCCGCATCTTCAGGGTAATGCTGCACAATATAAAAGATAATTAAGCACAACTCAATATAACTATAACTGTACACTTATATAGATTGATGTAACGGAATTTAAATTTACCTTTACGTGCAATGCATATTCCTGAGGCAAGAAAAAGATGTTTTTTGACTCAGGGTTGATAGGCAAATTACGAAGGCCCGCCTCGATGATTTTGAGTTCAGTGATTCTATGCTACCTTCTACGCAACCTCAAAAGTTCTTTCCGTATTTCCTTTGGGTTTCTCTCTGGGAGCCCATCTATTCGAAAATATTTATTTAACTCAGTGAGGTGGCTATTGCTACTAATTAATTCATCAAATGGCACCGGTGGAGTCTCAGTGAGGTGGCTATTGCTACTAATTAATTCATCAAATGGCACCGGTGGAGTCCCTTTCAACTTATCACCCTTCATCATTTTTACAGCACCATACACAACCAAATGAGGCATCATACCGGTAAAACCACGATCACAAGGATCTACAGACATGTTGCACTACTACACAAATTAACAACGCTAATCACTCTACCCAAGCTACCCAAACTAACTCAGATACAATATATCCAAAAGGGGTATAAAGGGTCCTCTATATATGAGACGAGAGGGGGAAGAGTGGGTGGTTATCAGAATCCAATTACCGGCGTGGGGTACAAACAACACGCCAGTAACGCCAGTCATTTGCTAGGTCCATATATCTCGAGCCTACCAAACAATTACCGGCGTGTACGTGTGGGGCTACGCCAGTGATTAAAAGGACGTTACCGGCGTGTACATTCAGTCGCACGCCAGTAATGTATTTCACCACAACACATTTTTTTGCCCCGCAGATCACCGGCGTGTCCTTAAGTTGTCCACGCCGGTGATTCTGGGTAAGCACCGGCGTGAAAAAATCCACACGCCGGTGATTAGCTGCGGAATTTTGTCCCAGCAGATCACCGGCGTGGGTTTTAGGTTGCCCGCTGGTGATTAAAAGCCTGCTATTAGCTGTTTCCTTGTAGTGGTTATTTTTTCCGTAACCTATTTTCGTCGACCCGCTTCTGCGTGTTTATACGTGTGCGGGCGCCTACATTGTACTTGGGTCTCAAGAGAAAAGGGCTAAATTGGAGTGTTAGGAATTACTTAAAACAAGTTTGTTTTCAAAATGTATGTTTCTAGATGAGATTACTCCTTTAAAGTCAATTCAAAACATAACTCGAGGAAATCGCGTGGGAAGTTCTACAGGAAATTAATTATACGTGCTTTCCAAGCGGGGCCTTAACAGAACACTTGCAAAACCGATCATTACACTCGATCGTTTCCGGATAAGAAAGTTCCAAGGCAATGGAAATCTTGGATAGACAGACTGCTTTCAGTGCAAGTCCTACTCTAGACGACGCTAGAACTCACACTCTGGTTCCTGCTCCGAGGAAGCAGAGCACACCATCGATGGGTCTGAACTACACTTAGAATTCTCACTCGGCACACACTCTCATCTCTCACTACCGAACAACCGATCGACGGTCAGGTACTTAGGGCGGTACCTGATAGCATTGGAAAAAAAATCTTTAATGAATTTTAGGGATTATACTTGTTTGAGCACCACTTGTGAAACTCTCCCCTTGATGATTGACTTTCCTATGAACATATATGATTCACGAACCAAGATAACAAAAAAGTGGTATGAGAAATATCCATAATGCCATATATTTTCAATTCCTTTTAGGGGTTCATTGACATTCTCCAACTAGTATAACCTGAGTAAACAAGTTTAGCACTGCCTAAATCATTGATCCCATAATTACTGTGTCGTTTATCAATAATCATCAAACCCACTACTCAATTTACACGGTTTGTACTAGCAAATCCATAGTTGCATAGGCCAAAAAAAAGGTTAGAGATAATCTACAAGAATGGAAAGAAAGGCACAATAATCAACTCGCGTAATCCTGCAATTAATGGGATGAAGTCATGAACACAGATTTTGTAAAATATGATCCCCTTTAGTTACATTATATCCCAATTACATCAGAACTAGAAAAATATTACTGCCATTGCAGGATTAGCTCGAGGAGTGCTTCGTCAGGTAGTTAGAGAAGCTGCTAGGAAAGAAGCCAAGGTTACACATGATGTTGCTGTCAGATGGGAAACCTTGGATACCATCACAGCGCAGGACTGTCCTGCTCTCGATGTCAAGTGTGACTACGCATGGCGAGACCACCAAGTATAGGATGTGGGGGTCGTCCATGCTCACAAGAGGGAATTGTGGCACAGAACGGCCGAGACGGTCATGGTCATAACCCTCCATAGCCCAGAGCTCACTGTCTGTGATCGCAACATCTTCCACCCATTCCTTCTCATCGAGGGTGTCGTCTACCACCACCAAGGTCCAGACACTGATGGTGAAACCCGAGCGGTGCTTACAGGTAGGGCATATGCTACTGTTCTTGACAACCTTGACAAACTTCATGGTATCGCCTTTGTCGGTGACACACACAGACACTGTGCGGCCGAACGCTGGATAATCTTCACGAGGCATGTCGTCGACGGGCAACCGAAGGTACCGGAGCTCAGGAGTCTTGTGGCGCAGAAGAGAACACCTCGGTTGTAATCAGCCCAGCACAAGTAGCTACTGAAAGGGAAAACTCTATGAGTTTCCCAGCCGACAACGTCCTGGAAGATGACCTTGCGGTCATGGCTCGTCCCGAGCGTGAGCTCCCACTGGCCACCACCGCCATCCGCGGCCGCCGGTGACGAGGATGAGTATAGCCCGAAGAGCTTGGCTTCCAGCGGGGCAGTAGTGGCGTCGCCCTCTAGGCAGAGTTCCACCACCACGAAGTGTTCCCCATCAACAAAGAGACCAATATAGTCACTATCCACCATGCGCCACTCGCGTCTCCAGGAAGAAGCATCCTCTGCATCGGCCTCGGCCAACGTAGAAAAGACGCGCGTGAGCAGAGTGAGCTTGGCGGTGGAAGAGGAGGAGGCTCTGTAGATGAAGTAGTCCATGGCATAGTCATGGTTGATCCAGAGCCCTTCGAAGTCGACCTGGATGCGGAAGAGGACGGCGTCGTGGTGGGACGCCACAACGAAATCCCATGAGGAAGGCTCCCTCTCCTCCGGGCGGTGTAGGCAGAGGCCGGACGACCCCGGCGGCGCCTGGAGGTCGAACACTACAAGAAATATGTCAACTAGTGACTTTTTGTTAGTGACTTTCAAAATATTGGTCATAGATCTATGACCATTTTAACCCACTTGGTCATGAACTGTTTTGTTGGGTCCGAATCCAAAAAACTAATGACCAATTTAGTCAAAAAAGTCATAATCTTTTTACACAAATTGGTCATAAGGTAGACAGCAGTTGCCTATGACCTTATTTACGACCATTCTGATTGGTCATGAGGAACGACTAGACAGCCACCTCATCAATCATGCCCATGTGGCAGCCATCTGTCGCTTACGTGTCCATATTCAGACATATAAACTCACTGACAGGTGGGACCCATTAACTGTTGACTTGTTGACCCAACCTGTCACGTGGGTCCCGCAGACCCACCCACTTGCCATGTGGATCCCGCATCACCATCATCTGTCAAGTGGGTCCCTTTGTCACACACATGACATGTGGGTCCCACCCCACTTTCATGTGGGGCCAGCCCCACCTGTCATGTGGGTCCCGCCGCACCCACCCTACCTGCCATGCGGGCCCCTGCACCACCCAACTGACAAGTGGGACCATTCCACCTCACCCACACCTGTCATGTGGGTCCCACTGCACCCTGCCATGTGGGACCCACGGAAGGATAACTAAATGGAATAAGTTCCAAAAATTTGGGCAGCGGGGTCGAACCCACGACCCAGCGCTCGCTGGGTCCGATCTGTACCGCTAGGCTACAGAAGTGATGTTGGCATATGCTCCATGGTTTTCTACCTATACTAACAAAACTACATGGGTTAAGAGTTAAGACACAGCTAGCCGAACGATTCACTCCCAGGATCTTCCGCGCACTACTACCAGGGCGCTAGCTGGTGGTGCGGTGGCCGCCGGAGGGGGCTGGTGCTGCAGTGGCCGTCGGAGGGGGCTGGAGCTGCGGTTACCGGAGGAGGGGGCTCGGGCGGCGGTGACCGGAGGAGGGGGCTGGGGTGGGGGTGACCGGAGGAGGCGGCTGGGGCTACCATTAACGGAGGTTGGAGTTGTGGCGGCGGTGACCGGCGGAGGGACTGTGTCTGCGGTGAAACGGAGGAAGGGGCTGGGTGCTGCGACGGTGACGGGCGGCCTCGGCCACGACATTGACTTCGCCCCCGTCAGCGACGAGATCCCCCCCCCCCCCGCCTCGGCCATTACAGGACCAAGGTCTACACCCCTCTCGTCTCTCCCCTCTTCTTCTCCGGTAGTGATGCGTGGCTCTCTTCCTTCATTTAGTTAAAAATCAACTTCATTGATTCAGTAAACCAACTGTGACCGATGGACATCGGCGGCGGCGGCGGGCAGCAGCGGCGCGGGCCGGCCATCACCTCCGCCGAGGTTGAAGCTGGAGCCGGAGAGAAAGGAGCTGGAAGCCGGGAGAATCGAGCTGGACCAAGTGCGGCGGGTGCAGCGGTAAGATTTTCTTCGAATCACTTGTGTTCTTGGCTAGGTTTTGATGTACAGTTTCAGAGAAGCACTAGATTCAGAGAAGCACTTTGTGATGTCCAGAACATTGGCTAGGTTTTGATGTCCAGAGAAGCACTTTGTGATGTCCAGAACATTGGCTAGGTTGTGATGTCCAGAGAGCAATTTCTTAGTTACTGATTCTTAGTGATTTGAATTTAGCTATTGTCCTGAAGTCCAAAAATTGGTGCTTTGTACATGATTTTGTCTTAAGTGCATCTGTTCATTGCTAATACGTAGCATTTTTCTGTCTTTGGTAGATAGACAAAAATTGGATTAGAGGATGTAGAAGACTTTCCAATGAGCATCTGAAAGGAGTGGAAGATTTTATGCAGTTTGTTCGCAGAAGTGTTGCCGAGGATGCTGAAGTCCGTTGTCCATGCCGCACTTGTCTGAACCGTGTACACCTACCTCTAGAGAGAGTGGAGCACCATCTCCTTCTGAAAGGAATGGCAAGCACATATGATAAGTGGACCCATTATGGAGAAAATTCAGATGATGAACCTGATGCAGAAGCACCCCATGCTGAACCTGATGCACAAGCACCCGGTGCTCAACCTGATGCACAAGCACACCTGTTTGGTGGTTTGGAGGAGGATGATCAGTATGAAGATGATAGATTACCCGACCTGATGGAGGATTTGTACAATGCTGAAAACCATGATGAAGACCAGGGTGATGGACAGGAGTCTATCTTTGCCAAGGTGCTAGAGGAGATGAAGCAGGCACTTCAGGAGGGGGAGAATTTTCACGGTTTTCTTTCACCGTGAAATTGCTGCACATAAAGTCCTTCTACCGGATCAGCAATGTTGCTTTCAACGCAATCCTGCAGCTTTTGATCATACAATTCCCAAACAGCACCATTCCTAAATCGTATGATGAAGCATTGAGTATAATACAGGAGCTGGGGCTTGGTTATGTGTCGATCCACGTCGGCAAAAACAATTGTGTGTTGTTTCGGAAGGAGTATAAAGACTGTGACAAGTGCCCGATATGTGATGCCTCTCGGTATAAGGATGCAGATGGGAGGAAGAGGATACCGGAGAAGGTTTTGAGTCACTTTCCATTAATTCCGAGGCTGAAGAGGATATTTCTTTCGCCGAAAACAGCAAAGGAGGTACGGTGGCACAAGGACAAGCGGCAACCCATGGATAATGAACTCAGTCATCCAGCTGATGGTGAAGCATGGAAAGATTTTGATAGGAAACACAAAGACTTTGCCGCAGATCCAAGAAACATAAGGCTTGGCATCGCCACGGATGGTTTTAATCCGTTCAATAACATGGCCAACTCCTACAGCATGTGGCCGGTGTTTGTGATGAACTACAACCTCCCACCATGGGCATGCATGGATCAATCAAACTTCAGGATGGTGTTGCTGATCCCGGGTCCGAAATCTCCGGGCAAGGATTTTGACGTCTTCTTAGAGCCCCTCGTGGAAGAATTGATGGAGCTATGGAAGGGTGTACGTATGCATGATGCCCTGAGTCCGGATAAGTTCAATCTACGTGCAGCCATCATATGGTCCATCCATGATTTTTCGGGGCTGCACACACTCTTGGGGAGGATCACAGCGGGTTATCATGCTTGTGTGCATTGTGACAAAAATCCTTGTTCGATGAAGATAAGGAACAAGATATGTTTTATTGGCCACCGCCGTTTCCTTGATCAAAACCATAAGAGGCGACGGAGCAAAGCTTTTAATGGCAAGACTGAAACCCGTGAGAAGCCAACAGAGTTCACTAAAGAAGAGCTAGAGCAACAACTTGAGAAGGTGAGAGATGTCCGTCCAAGAAAGCATCAGAAGAAAAGAAAACGTGAGGATGGTCAATGTTGGAGCAGAAGGTCATCCTTGTGGGACCTTCCATACTATCCAGGCTTGAAGTTAAGGCACAATCTCGATGTTATGCACATCGAGAAAAATATTTTTGACAATTTGCTTGGAACATTTCTGAGCATCGAAGGCAAGACAAAGGATACGGTAAACTCCAGGCTTGATTTGGAAGACATGGGAATAAGAGAGGAGCTACATCTACAGCCTGTTGATAAGGAAGATGAAAATTCTTCTTACGAAATGCCGCAAGCATGGTACACGATGACTAAAGAACAAAAGATTGCATTTTGTGAGTTCATAAAGGTTGTGAGGTTTCCAGATGGCTACGCCTCGAACCTAGCAAGGTGTGTGTCCCCCGATGGATGCAAGCTTCAAGGGCTCAAGACCCATGACTGCCATATTCTCCTCCAAAGAATTTTACCAGTGGGCCTCCGAGGAATTATGGATAAGGAAATATATGAGGCTGTCGCTGAGCTCGGAAACTTCTTTCGAGAACTATGCTGCAAAACACTGAAGTTAGATGTTTTGCAAAGACTTCACGCTGAAATCCCGATTATTCTTTGTAAACTTGAGAGGATTTTCCCTCCGGCATTCTTCGACGTGATGGTCCATTTGGCCATCCATCTACCAGAAGAGGCGATCCTTAGAGGCCCGGTCCATTATGGTTGGATGTTCCCCGTCGAAAGAAGGTTGCTTATAACTAAGCGCTTTGTGAGAAACACGGCCAGACCCGAAGGATCCATTGCCGAAGCATATGTCGTGGACGAGTGCTTGACGTTCTGCTCTAGATATTTCGATGATGTGGACACAAGATTTAACAAGAAGGGCAGAAATAGGGCGCGAGACGATTCGCAAAGTCATGACTTGTCGGTTTTCAACCATGGTGTGAACTTCCTTGGAGGCTCGGACTACTTGGAGGTTGGGGCTGAATATGAGAAGATGGTTTGGTACGTGCTCAGTAGCTGCGCGGAGGTTCAACCATATATCGAGTATGTATTTTCTTGTGCACTTGTATGCTTCTTTTGGTTGGAACCTTTTTGCTTGGCCTAGTGTTCTGATCCTCTGTTTTTTTGGCATTGCAGGAAGTGTAAAGAAGAGTTGAGGCAGCAAGATAGCCATATCAATGTCGACAAATGGCTTGTGAAGGGCTTTGCCAAATGGTTTATGAACCATGTGAGATTTTTAGCCTTTATTGCATGTCTTTATTTTATTTTGTTTGGTTTATGTGTTATTCATCCTAGATGTGTTTGTGCAGGTTGGAAAACTGCATGGCGAGAAGAAGATCACATTTGATGGACAATCACCCAAAAGTATGCATTTCGAAGCTTTCTACCTACTTCAATCAATCAAAACTGTTTCCCGCCGATTTAGCTGGAAACTGCTAGAATTTAAACTACAGGTGCTACATAGTTTGCCCACTATTTTTCCTAAAAATCATTTTTAGATTCACAAGTGGCTATTTCATCAGAGATATACCAAAATATCCGCATGATTCAATCCCTAGACATGAACGGTCACGACGACGACTCCGACTAGATTTTGAAATCACCAACGAAATTCATAAAAAATCAAAAAAATGGGAAACCTTCGCGTAGCGTCATCTTATGTGACATAGTTAACAAAAAAAATATAAACTTGCAAGACGAAAAAATTCGTGAAAAAGTGTTATCAGAAACAAGCTACCATGAACGAAGATCTATGGCTTTCATGCCAAACTACCAATGTTATGGCCACAATTATAATATAGTTTGTTCAAATATGCCCAAATTTGGCACAAGTGTGCACAATGGGATGGCGAACAATGTTGCCGACCAAAGATTTAAACATGTTTCACAAAAAAATCCACTTTTCATTTTCTAAGTGCCTAAAACATAGTTTTTTGTGAAGCGCCTATCGAGAATATCGGCCAAAATGGCACCGCTCATTTTTTGACTCAAAGTAGACCACATTTGATGGACAATCACCCAAAAAGTATGCATTTCAAAGCTTTCTACCTACTTCAATCAATCAAAACCGTTTCCCGCCGATTCAGCTGGAAACTGCTAGAATTTGAACTACAGGTGCTACATAGTTTGCCCACTATTTTCCCTAAAAATCATTTTTAGATTCACAAGTGGCTATTTCATCAGAGATATACCAAAATATCCGCATGATTCAATCCCTAGACATGAACGGTCACGACGGCGACTCCGACTAGATTTTGAAATCACCATACGAAATTCATAAAAAATCAAAAAAATGGGAAACCTTCGCGTAGCGTCATCTTATGTGACATAGTTAACAGAAAAAAAATAAACTTGCAAGACGAAAAAATTCGTGAAAAAGTGTTCTCAAAACTTATGTGACACCTTATGTGACATCTTATGTGACATCTTGATCATGTGAAACTTTTCACTAAACTCTATATCACATTATTACACACTTGAATTATATTTAGTTTGTACACAATTTCAATTCATACATACACTATACATTTTTGCCCACTTTAATTGTATTTAGTATGTACAACAAACCCCAAAATGGCAAAGCTAAAATTTCCCTCCATTTTCCATCTAAAACCACCACTTTCCCTCCCTCCTGCCTGAATTTTCGCCCAACATTCCCTCCTGCCCGAATTTTCGCTGAAATGACAGAAACGACCCCACCTAAAGTGAAAAAGATAGGGGTATTTGTGTAATTTGCACCGGTGAAACCTATCCACACCATCCCCACCCCATCTCCTCGTCCCTATCCACACAATTCCCCACCCATCTCCTCGTCCCCATCCACCGCTGAGCTCCTCCCTTCCGCCGCCGCACCGAGAGAAGGGACACCGCACCGCCGCCGCACCGCCGAGCTTACCGCCGCCCGGAGCCTCGTCCTCGTCGAGCTGAGTGTGAGGATGAGATCACCACTCCGTCCTCGTCGTCCGCGCTGATGCCCGGAGGCCGCTGCCGCCAAGGACCTCTTCATCCACGCCGCCGCCAAGGACCTCATCCACGCCGCCGCCAAGGACTTCCTCATCCACGCCACCGCCAAGTACTACCTCATCCACGCCGCCGCCAAGTACTTCCTCATCCACGCCGACAAGGACTTCTTCCTTGACGCCGCCAAGGACTTCTTCCTTCACGCCGGCAAGAACTTCTTCCTCGACGCCGTCACCAGCAGCGTCTGCGTCGCCTCCATCTCTCCTCCGACCTCAGGTCCTCCGTTCACTTCTCTCGGCCCCGCAGCTTCTGATCTGCCATGTCGTTCTAGTTTCGAAGGCTAGCGTGTCATGGAGTTCTAGGTTGCTAAATTAGCTACAACTAGGGTTCGCGTGTACTGGCCTTTAGGTTTGCATACCTAGGGTTAGGGTTTGCTTGCCCTCTCTGGTTCATGGAGGATGATTGATTGGCTGTTCCTAGTACTAGTACTTGCTTTCTTGCTTCAGCTTGTATTTGATCGCTGAATTATTTATGCTCCTAGTACTTGCTTGCTTCAGCTAGTATTGCTTGCTCATTTTGCTCAATTACCTATGTTCATCATGCTTTGAAAGCTCCTAGTCCTTACTGTACTGTTATGGAATGCTCTGGAATGCAGCTTGTTCTTGCTTGCTCCAGCTACTACTTGCTTTCTACTGTTCATGCTGTATAGTAGTGTCTCTGGAATGCTCTATAATTATTTGCTGATTTAAATATGAGTTACATGTTTATCATTGTTTGGTTGATTTAAATGTGCTACATGTAGTTCTGTTGGTTGGCATGCCAAGTAGTTATGTGCTGGTGTTAGATTTATATAGTAGTGATTTTTTAGTCCACCTTTGATGAATACTAGCTTGCTTGGTTATGTTACATGACATGCCAATTTATTTGCTTAGTTACTGGCCAATCCAGTACTAAATCAGTGGTGTGCTGTTTCCTGCCTACCGTTCTAGCTAGTACTGCTGTTGTCTTAGTGGGATGTCTTGCACTTATTTTCAGTTTGTAGTTATGTTGTTAATCCACTTTGGTGCACTGCTAGCTTGCTTGATTTTGTGGTGCATATTGTTGATTAAGTCTTGATTTGTCTTCTACTTTATCAAGTCCAATAATTCTTGTTCATTCTATTTTGCATCCCCTCCCCCCTCCAGATCAGCCATGACAAAGATGGCAAAGAAGAAGGTGCTGTATGGTATGTAACCTTTTCCTTGTGCTTATCCTGCTAGATTGTCTATGTATGCTCTGATGTGACCAGCCTATGTTTGAAACCTGGCTTATGTGTTATTATTTGGTTATATTTTTGCTTGTGCTTGTTAGGGTACCAGGAATAAATAAAAATAAAACATGATAGGATAAATAAATTGACTAGAATGGGTTCATTGCTAATGAATTTGTTATACCCACTATCATGTTTCAAATAAGTAATTTGGTTGTTTGTTTGTGTTGTCTTGCTTCTCCATGCATTTCAACCAATCAAACTTACTGCTACTTCATTTATTTCTTGAGAAGAACCGCCTATGACCGAATACGAGAAGCTTAGGGCTGAAAACATGATGAGGAACAACCGCAGATTGCAGGAAATGGGGATCAATGCATTAGTGTCCATGTTTAGGAAGAGCAGCAATGATCATGAAGGTAGTGCAGTTACTTGTGATGACTCAGCATCTGGCATAACTCAAGGTTCAGGTTCTGAGTATAGTCCTAAAGATGACGAAGTGAGCCAGCAAGATGAAAGTGATGACACCTCACTGAAGCAAGTAAAGGTGGGTGGGTGTGTGAGGGGGGAGGGGGATACTTTGTCTGCTTTCTGTTTCATGTTTGTTTTAGATTCTGTTCAAACAATTTTTCTACTCATATAATCTAATGCAATTGTCTTCTCTGTTTATACAAGGAACTGAAGGTAACTAGAAGAAAGAAGTGTGCTGTCAAGAAGAAAAGCAGCAGAAGGACAAGCTCACCTGCCTCAACACCATCAGCTGCGTCAACACCATCATCTGCCATGGCTCCAGGGAAAAGGGTGATGCCCCCACCTCAAGGAGCAACGGAAAGAATGCTACAAGGTCTTGAACCTGAAGATGCTCCCACTCGAGTCACTAGACAGAAGAAGGTGTTGGAAGAAAGCCTGCTGCTTAAGGATGGAGGAAGCCAGCAGCACATGGATGAAGAGAGCTCAATGCACATGGATGAAGAGAGCGCAAGGCACATGGAAGAAGGAAGCCAAAGGCACATGGAAGAAGGAGGCGAAATGCGCATGGAGTCAAGCCACATGGTCACAAATAAGTCACTAACTGTTGCTGGCAGTTCTGAACAACAGGAGCACCATACTCTTGTTAGAGGCAAGTTACTCCCTTCTTTTTTAGTGTTTCCATGGGCATACCTATTGCTCACTGTTGCATGTCCTTATTTTATGTATTCAGTTGATCAATGCATACATGTCTATATGACATTCTGCCATGTCTTCAATTTGTCCTATTTCAGGTAAAACTGCTTTTGTCAACCACAAAAGAAAGGGCACAGGGCTTGAAAGGATAACCAATGGATTGGGCGTGAAGGTCACCATCGAGATTGCTGAAGGGATGAAACGCCCAGAGAAGCCTTTGCAGGCTGCAAAGTTTGCATCAGAGTGTGGCTATACTGCAAGAAGCCTTATGCCAGTCCTCCCTCACTTCAAGGAGTACAAAAAGGATCCTACCCTTGTAAAGAACTATATTGGAAAAGTGGCGGTAAGCTAATTAGTTTGCATCAGAGTGTGGCTATACTGCAAGAAGCCTTATGCCAGTCCTCCCTCACTTCAAGGAGTACAAAAAGGATCCTACCCTTGTAAAGAACTATATTGGAAAAGTGGCGGTAGGCTAATTACTTTGAAGCTGAATGCCATCTTTTTGGTGTGGATACCTGATAATATGATTATCTGATTGTGTTCCTTTGCCTTGTTTGCTGTGTCTTGGTAGGGCAATTTCAAGTTGAACACCGATTCAGAGGTTGTTCAGGAGGCATGCACCGACATTCTACAGAAAATTTGCAAGAACAGACGCCACTTGATCAAGAAGAAGTTTTTCGACGAAGTCCCAGCAAACCAAGTCAGCATCAAGTCCCCGGTGGAAGGGTTGCCGGACAGTGAATGGCAAAGGCTAGTAGAACTGTGGTCTACCCCAAGACACAAAGTAGGCCTTGTTTATGCCTGCTTTCCTGATGATCATCATGTTTCTGCTGTATGCATTAGCATGTTCCTGCTGTCCTAATTAGCCGAACCATTTTTCAATTGTAGAAAACTTGTGACAGTGCCAGGACTAATCGAGGGAAAGTTAAGTTCCAGCAGAGGACTGGTTCTCGATGCTACGCGGCCCATATCTATGCCACGGTAAGAACCCTCAAGTTTTTCAATTGTCCTAAGCAACTTTTGTCACACACTCAAGCTCAGATCCAGCAGAAGTCTGATTGTCTTCTATATGAAAAATGTTTCAGAGGAAGGAGCGTAATGGTGAACCAATGTCTGCTGTCGACACATTTAGGGCCACACACTACAGCAAAGAACATGGATTCTCCCCGGAAGTCCAGAAGGCTATAGTAAGTCACCTGTGCCATTGTTGATCATGACGTCTTTCCGGACATGTTTCTATGCCCCTGTGAATCAGGGTTTCCTCATGTTTACTTGTAAATATGCCGCTTGTGAATCTGGTACTAGTAGTAATGTTTGACTGGTACTTTCCTTTGGTCAATTTCATTCTCCATTATGCATACAAGGCTTATACAGCAAGTCGTTTACAAAAACTCACACTTGACTAAGAAAGATGGCTAGAGTTGCATAAAAATGGCAGGTCTGGGATTAATAGTAGTTGCATAAAAATGGCCACTGTGTTCATCTAAGCTGATGGTATTTGCAACAACAAAAAAGAGGTGCATTCTTTTGGTTTCGAGCCGTTTGTTGCTTATGCTCGGAGAGTCGGAGTGCCAGCCCCGAGGCTGGGCAAAGGGGCAACCATCTTGGGCCCCAAGTTGCAGGGGACTCATCCTATGTACTCTATAAGTGACAGGAATTTAGTCATATTGGTGTATGTGTTAATACTTTATAGTTAGTTTACAAGTATGGGCTACCTGCTGATAAATGCAGCAAACCTGTAACAAGTTGCAAAGCTAGCTAGAACAGAGGGCCCACCCCAAGTATCCACAACACTGTCTAGTCCTGGGTATGCTCCAATAATGTTGGAATCTTACTTAAGAACAACAACTTCATGCTGCTAGTGTATGCTCCAGTGGTGTTAGTATCTCTATTTTTTATGTTTCAGAATTTGGGTTGAAGTTTCTGTTCATTACTCCTAGCATGCTCATGTCTAATTCTACATATGCAGAGTGACATGGAGACCATATTGGCTGTGCCTGTACCAGAAGGAGATCAACCAAAATCTGATGTCGACGCTGTTGCTGAAGTTCTAACCAAGGCATGCCCGTCAAGCACGTTCCTGAGGAATGTTGGTCTGAGATCAAGCTCATCCAAGAAGTCTAGCAAATCAGATGTTGTGGCTGCACATGTCACTGACCTTGAGGAGAAGCTGCAGAGGGAAAACGAAGCAATGCGGGCCGAGCTCGCTGAAATGAAGAGGAAGACTGAAGAATATGAAGCCGCACAAGCTGTCCTCGACAAGGAGCATGAAGAGCTACGCAAGAAGACCGATGAAACAAATGAGAGGTTGGCTTAGTTCATGTCACTGATGGGAGCTAAAGTTCTGTGAGGATGGGTACCTGATGGATGTTAATTTTGGTCTGTGATGGTAAGTTTTGGCCTGATGGTGATATGAACCTGTCTTTGGTCTGTGATGTAAACCTCATGCTCATGATCTTGCATGTAAACCTGATGCTGATACCTGATCTTGACTATGCTAATTTTGGCCTGTGATTTGAATCTGGAAGAATATGTGATTTTGAGTTGTGAGTTGATGTGTTGATTTGAATACCTGGGATATTTGTTTTAACTCAAATTTACTCGATTTCAAAATGAAACTTGAATTCAAATGTACTTGAATTCCTGGATTTGAATTTCATCATATACTGTGCAACTGGGCTAAAGAGGCCTTGGCCCAAACTCTTTGGGTTGGAACAATGTTGGGCTGACCCATATAGAGGAAATGTAATGCTGAAAAGAAATTGTAGAAAAAACATAAATGGGCTGAAAAAGTTGGGCTGACCGACATAAATGGGCCGAACAAAGTTGGGCTGGCCCATATGGAGGAGCTGTAAATTCAAAAAGAAATTGCCGAAAAAAAAGTTAATGGGCTAAACATTTGGGCTTGGCCCATCTAGTGACCAACGTGGACTGGGCTGAATCTGTTCTATGACCTTCTGATTTGGTCACAAATTTGCCACGTAGGATTGGCCACGTAGGATCTGACGTGGCTATGCCAGACAGCGCGTGACCAAAAAAATTGGTCATAAGAGTTATGACCATCAAATTTGGTCATAGATGGTTATGACCAATTCGAAAAAAAGTTCACATACGACCGTTTGAGACGCTCCGTATGTGACTCTCAGATTTTGGTCATAAAAAGGTCATAGATGAAAAATTATGACCTTTTAGTGACCAAATTTGTGAGTCACTAGTTGACATATTTCTTGTAGTGGAACGAGACGCGGACGGGCTCGCCGTTGCTGTCCCGTGTCTCCGCAGAGGTCTCGCCATCGGCGCGGAAGGAGCCCGGGTCCTTGAAGCGGAAGCGGTGGTCCATCATCACCCAGCTAGGGATGGCCGAGGGCTGCGTCGATTGGATTTCCGTCATGATCAATCTAGGGTTCGTGGACGTGACGAAGGGGAAACGGCAGGAGGAGTTACGAGCAGAAGGATGGATCCCGTATCCCTCTGTTTCTGTTTCCTTTTAGAAGCCGTATTCCCTAGTTTATCTTGAACCTTTATGAACCCAAAACTTTTATTTAACCTCTTGAACAATTTTTAAAATTGTATCAACTCTATTCTCGACTTCTCATATGAAATCTTTTTGAACCTCATGAACAATACTTTATATAAGTCGGTGAACAACTGTTTTATTAACTTTCAGAACAACTCAGGTTCATGAATTTGCTTACACTTCGAAGCTATGGTTGGAATCGGCTGAGCAGCCCTGAGACGGGAAAACCTATATTCCGCGTACCGCGGGCGCGAATAGCGTCCGCGTACCCCCGCGTTAAATGGGCCGGCCCATTATTGGCTATAGTGTTAAGTTTTTCCTGCTTCTTTTTTTTTCTTCTCTCTATTCCTTTTTTTCCTTTTTCTTTCTTTTTTTATTCATTTTCAAAAATGTTTTTAGATCTGAAAATTGTTCATTTTCGAAATTTGTCCATTTAAGAATTTTGTTCAGATTTTTCAATTGATTATATTTGAAAATTGTTCATTTTCGATTTTTGTTCATTTTCAGAAATTGTTTTTTTATTCTCTGATTTTCTTTTCGTTTTTCTTTTAATTTCGTTCTTTTTATATTTATTTTCATATACACAGATTTGAAAATTGTTCATTTTTTTATTTTTAGAAATTGTTCATTTTCGAAATTTGTTTATTTTCGAAATTTGCTCAGATTTCAAAATTTGTTCATTTACAAAAGTTGTTCAAATTTTGAAATTTGTTCGGATTCGAAATTTGTTCATTTTTCGTAATTTGTTCATTTTTGAATTTTGTTTAGATTCGAAAATTGTTTATTTTCGAATTTTGTTCAAATTTTGAGATTTGTTCAGATTTGAAATATGTTTATTTACAGATTTTGTTCAAATTTTGAAATTTGTTCATTTTCGAAATTTGTTCATTTTCGAAATTTGTTCAGATTCAAATTTTGTTCATTTAAAATTTGTTCAAATTCAAAATTTGTTCAGATCTGAAAAACATTCATTTCAGAAACAAAAATAAAAGCGGTTGGAAAACAGCTAAAGGCAACGCGAAATGCATCGACGAAAACAATCGAAACATGCACGTCCAGTTCTAAGTTCTATCCTACGACCAACATTTTTTTTAACTGAGCGTGATGATGGGGACGCAATTGGGCTGGCCCAATACCACGTAGAACACGCGACGTTCTAACGCGAACCAGTAAGCAGGAAAATGGGCCAGGCCCAAATTGCCTCGTCGCTATGCTGGGGGTACGCGGACGGGATTCCAGCACGCGATATAGCAACTCCCCCTGAGACGGGTGCCCCTATAGGACGCGGTACGCGGAGCCAACTCACTCCCGCGTACCCTTCGTAGGCCTGGCCCGCACGAGATCGTCTTCCAGCTCGCCACCACTGCCACCCGCCTTCCTTCGGCCCCCTTCGTTCCTCGTCCTCCCCGTCAATCCCCCACCGCCACCGCCGGCCGCAACCGCCTGCTGCCGACACCCGCGCTCGGCGTCACCTCCGCGCCCCGCCCTGCCCAAGCCTCGACGTCCGTCGATCCGCCGCGCCCCGGCCATCCCTCTAAACCACCCCCACATCCACCTTCTTCTCCGACGCCGGCCACCGCGCACCTGGACCCCCCCTCCCGTTAAGTCTCGTCCTCCACTCCATCTGCGCCGCCGCGGCGAATCGCGTTGTCGCCGGCTACGGTGAGGTCCATCCCTTACCTGGCCGGCGACGTCGCCGCCAGCCGCGTCGTCCTCGTCAGGGGCGAGGTCGGCTCTGTCCCTCCCTCGGCGCCGCAGGTGGAGGTGAGTACCATCCCTCGCCTGGCCAGCGACGTCGCGGCCAACCACGCCGTCCCCGTCAACGGCGAGGTCGACTTTGTCCCTGGCGCTCTTCCCTTCCTTCTTCATATCCCGCCGCCCTCCTCCTCGCCTCGACCTTCTTCCTAACCTCCGGCGCATCTCGCAGATGGGTCGGGCCCAAGCGCGTCCGGGGGGGGGGGGGGGTTATGCGGAGGATGGTAACCTCCGCGTCACGCGTCATATAGGTTTTGCCCCTTGAGACCTGACCGAAGTGCAATCGGGCCTATCTCCATGGGCAGGTGCCATGTGGGTTATGGACCTGGCTAGTACTAGCTGGGACACGTCTATGGTCCGTTGCGGCCCAATACCCGGTGTTGGTGACGGACTGCAAATACCCGGTGTATTGGATGGATGCCACACTTTATCTCAAAAAAACTTGTATGCCACACACAACCTCAAAAAAGGAAAACTTGTACTCCCTCCGTTCTAAATTAGATGACTTCCATTTGTGTAAAAATGGATGTATCTAGACATGTTACAAGTATAGATACATCCGAATATAGACAAATGGAAGTCATCTAATTTGGAACGGAGAGAGTATGTCACAGGACGAGAAGAGATGTCTTTGGATCATTAGTTACACAAGAGATGATCAGCCATATCAGTGTTGCTTTCTTTGATGAGCCAAGTTCGGCACGCATAAGTCATAACACACGTGGTAGCTCTTCCCCCGAATCGATAATATTCAGATAATATTCAGAGAGTGGTGTTCATCTCCCAAACAAAATGAGTAACAAAAATTACGACTTAAACATGGAAGATATTGATATACATAGCTCCATGAACAAGCTAATATCATGAAAGAAATCCATAGACGTACGAGCCCTGAAAATAGTATCTTGTCACAGATGCATAGATCAGGAATTCTGCAAAGTACATACGCCGCAATGCCTAGTATTGTCTCCGAAGCTCCAGCTTTGGTTGTACTTGGCGTTAAAAAAGAAACAAAAGTCGATTTGTAAATATGGTGTAGCAGATGGTTCGTAGGCTCCTACTATATCCAGCTATACCTCACACTCGAGTTATTCTTCAATACAACTTTTTTTTGATAGTTTTTCTTTTTTGATAGATTGCCCTGTTTTAGAAAAAAAAATCAGATCACCGAACGTCGCAACCTCTTAAACGCAAATCGTGTGGAAAAAAACAGGGAATGCATATTTGTTGAGTGGTCCAAACAGAAAATAACCAAACACAACATGGAAAACTAGCAAAACCTCAGATTGACATTTGTCACCGCATCATTTTTGTTGACACTAAGAATAAGATTCACATTTATCGGGGTGTTCGGGTTACAAACGGAGACCCGTGACCAAAACCAAAACCTTGGGGACGACTCAATCCGAGGTTTCTCTCTGAGAAAGGTCGTTGCTGATGAGCAACCGTGAGATCATCTCTCCTGCTTGCGTATGGGTACTTGGAGACGTCGCTGGGAAGGAAGGCATGGCCATGGAACATGCTTACCGAGCGGTAAATAAATTGCTGGCCGTCGGATCGCTGAATCCGACGGCCCAGAGCCGTCGGATCGCTGAATCCGACGGCCCAGATTGGTGCCGGGCGCCCTTAGGATGAGCAAAATCCACATTCCTTACGGAGGCCAAGTCGTCGTCATCAGGGAAGACAAACCGTGACCTGCGCGTTTTCTCTTCTTTCGAGTAGCGGGACACTGAACGCACCGCCCTGCGCTTCGTGTCCACCTTGACCAGCCACACCGTGTGGTCGGCGCCGGCACGGATGCCTTCGTGGCTCGCTCACCAGGAAGAAGAGGCCATCGGGGTCGTCCATGCTCACGACGGGGTACTCGGGCGGGACGTGCGGGAGGTTCTCGTAGCCGGAGAAGGCCCAGAGGTCGGCGGCGCGGAACTCGCCGTCCTTCTCCCACTCCATGCTGCCGTCCGGCGCAGTGTTCAGGGTCCAGACGGTGAGGGTGAAGACGAACAGCAGGCCGCGGTCGACCTTCACAAACCTCAACTTCTCGCCGTCGCCGGCGTTGACGACGCCCACGCTCCGGGACGCCTCGGGACACTCCTGGCTGTGATCGGGTTTCGCCCAGGGCGTGTCGACGGGCAGCGGCACATACGTGAGCGTGGAACTGGAACCGACGAGGCCTTGGTCGAATTCAAACACGTGGCCGAGCAGGACGCCGTGGTAATAGTCGACCCAGCCCAGTGTGCGGCCGCCGACGGGGACAACCGCGTCAGTCTCCCAGAACGCCAGAGCCGGTACCTCGAACCCCTTGCCATCGCGGATCTGCATGCGCCTCAGATTCCATGCGGCATGGCGCTCGGGCGAGAGGAGCATGCAGAGCTTGAACTCCACCGGCGTGCCGTTGCCGCCCGTCGTGGCGAGCTCGGCCACCGCGAACGCGTGATCATCCCCGCGACGGCGGAGGATGCCGATGGCCTTCCTGTCCACCATGTGCTTCCGGGATCTGTCTTCGGCATTGGGCCACCAGATGTTTCCGGACTGGGGTAGCAGCGACAGCGACGGAGGCCCGGCGTCACTAGCCTTGTAGACGAAATAGTCGACGCGGGGCGCAGCGACAGTGAGCTGGAGGAGAACGGAGTCACCGTGCGCAGCAATGACGCGGGGGTACGCGAAAGACGAGTTCTCCTTGCTGGGTCCTCCCGGCCACCCGAGGTAGAGGCGGGAGATCGCCGGCGGCGGGGCGAACCGGAAGGACACGTAGATGTCGTAGCCAGTCGAGGTGCGGGACGACGCCAGGGTGGCGCGGTCGGCGCAGGCGTGGTCGGCGCGGTGGCCGAGCCGGTCGAGCAGCACCCAGCGAGGACGGGGCACGACGGCCGTCGGTTTGGAGGTTTCGGCGGGTTGGGTCTCCATGACTATCTTGGTTTGCAGCGCAAGTCTTTTCCCTTTTTCCTTATTGCTGAACGCAAGGTTTAAGTAGAGTAGAGGAGAGGACCGTACAACTCTACATGGATTCTGAGACGATCGACCAAATTGGCCCCGGAACCTTTGCAAGCTTGATTGCATAGCACATAACTACACATCTCACTTTATAGGTGCCCAAACCGACTTAGGAGTAGCCCTATTCAGTCAGGAGGAAATATAGTAGGAGTACTTACTATAATGTATGATGCCGACTTAATGGCCTAATTCAGAACGCTTGCACGTTTCCCACATGTAGCCAATGCAATTTGATATCCACTTCAACAAAGTAAACAACTAAGAAAAAAAAACTTGCCCTTTTTACTTACTGCGACAATCGCGACAAGTAGATACCACACTAATCCGAAATAAGCGAGGCACCTTTTTACTTACTCCCACGTCTTTCTTTTCGACATGCACAAGAAATTTCTAATGGTTCAAAAGGATTGGGCATATGCGCCTTTTTTCATACTCACTCCATTACTCAGAAGTCAAACAATGTAAAGTTTGACCATTTTTTAAAAAAAATAACAATAATTATGATACTATATAGAGATTATATGAAAATAACTTTCATGATGTGTCTCCAAATATTGATTTTGTATTGTATCTGTTAATGGTTTTTCTATAAACTTGGTCAAACTTTACATAGCTTGACTTTTAAAAATATGATACGCCTTCTTTTGAGGAACGGAGTTAGAAGCCTGCTAGTTATTATGCAACTATCGAAGATGTCACTGCCACAAAAGAAACGTATTATTCAGGTTTGTGGTATGACCGAAGCAGAACTTCACTTCTTGTTTTTCGAGCACAATTTAAGGTTTGAAGAGAAATCATCAACGCTAATACGGTATTCACTTCTGTCCGGAGTGAAAGTGTACAATTATAACCAACTCCTGAACTCTTCTGTTGAACAGACCATTCCTATAACCTTGGCAAGATAGAAACAATCACACCATCCTGGCACTATATTACGCTGACCGCCTCATTGTCGGCTTCACAATCAGTTCATCCTCCGAGGATATCATCATGAGAGTTCAACATCTGGGCACGAGATAGCTGGCAATGGACCATGTTTGGAATTCGCCTATAAACCTTCGCAGCTTTTCATCATACACTTACTTGGGCCAACACCTAGCATCACGGAGCCATGGCGTGTTTTTCCTAATTTGTGGGTTGTGTACTTGCGGCTGCTTGCTCTTCGGATGCAGGCTGCGGACGGCAGTCATAGAGGAACTGCAGTTGAAATAACTGAGAACGATAAAATTCTCGGTTGGCTGCTGACAGCAGTCATAGAAGAACTGCAGTTGAAATAACTGAGATTGTTTAAAATCCTAGGCTTTCAGGAATCTGAAGGTTGGTTTGCGAATTCAGTTTACGTGCCCTTGCAAGCAGACCAACAATTGACTACTCCGGAAGTGATAAGGAAGCAGTAACACTTCACCCGAGCAAAATATAATATTCAGGTCTCGAGATTGATAATTACGGTGGAATTTTGAGCTTCATGGTGAGGTGATTCAGTGTACAGCTTCAGTCTGATTTAAATGAGCTGCATAATGGATTGCTGGGGGTAGGACTTAATGGTGACAAAGATCACCCCAAGTGGTAATGAAAAACAAGTCTTTGCAATTCACAAATAGATCCTTAAAAATTGTGGAAAGACGTGTGTGGCGCTAATCTTGTTTAGAAACCTCAACAAAGAAAACTGATGGTCCAAAAGAATAGGTTCAAAATTCGATACTCAATTAAAAATACGAGGTTTTTTTCTACTCATATTCTTGTGCTAATTATGCAACTATCACAGATGCCACTGGTAAAAGAGAAAAATATTATTCCGAAATTGAGGAACTACCATAGCAGCTTGCTGCTTTTGTAGCAAAATCAAAGATTCGACAAAAAATGCTGCATGACTCCTGATAATCTAATGCATACACTTCTGTCCTAACTGACAGAGTACAGTTACAACCAACTCTGGTGTTGACGTTTGGACCGACCATTCCTACAACCCTTGAAAAGTATTTTTTTTCGTAAGAAATAATCACCGAACCTTTCAGGCATTCCATGACGCTGATCGCCTCATTGTCGGCTTTACAGGTCGGTCTTCCTCCATGGAGATCATCATGAGTGTTGACGGGTCCTCCAGCATCATCCGAGCTACCAGGTAGCCGGCGATGGACCATGTTTGGAACTTCCTGGCCTGCTTGCCTACAAACTTTCCCAGCTTGCCGTCATAGTACTCGGGCCAGCCGTCCTTAAGAAGCCTAGCCTCGGAGAGCTCGATGGCGCGCTTCGCCATTTGTGGCCGCCCAGTCTTGATGCAGGCTGCTGTCAGCAGCCATAGAAGAACTGCAGATGGAACATGTGAGAATAAGACTTGGTGCATTGTTTTGTGTGTACCTAAAGCAGAACAGCGATTCTTTTTCGAGATAGCAGAACAACGATTGAACATACAAAGCGACGTCTCTACTTCTGAAGATATAAGGAACCAGTGACAGAACTTCACCCAAGCAATCAGAAAAAGCAGAACAAGATTTTAGAGTCTCAAAATCATAATTTTTATCTGATAAAACTATAGCTGCCTTTGTAGCGGTAACATTACAGTTAACCAGATGTATTGGACATGGTTAAGTTCAGAATGAAGTTTATTCTAAACGTTTGTTACTGTACTGCAATTATTAGAGTTGTAATTTTCATTCAGAAAAAATAGTTTCTCTTCAGATGATAACAGATTTACCAATCAAGGATACTTCACAGTAAAGAATGCTCATTAAAATAATCAAGACACTAGCAGAGAATGAATTACCTGGCCATGATCCCCCATTATGATAACTCCACCGTGTATTCTTGGGGTCGCAGCCAGTAATTATTCTCCACTCATGGTTCTCAATTGCAGGATAGCATATCTTCAGAGGGACCTCGCCCACTAGCTCATCCCACCGCTCCTCGATCAGATCCATTATTGCCGATGACTGCTCCGGAGTGGCCAGAGATGATATAATGGCAATACAATTTCCTAGTGCAAACCACCTGAAGTCCATCATAGCAGGGCTGACGTTGCCAAGAAAGTAGCCTCCCCGGCATGGCATGAAATCAAATACCCAATCAGGAATTGAATCTGGGATGACATTGAATTTATTCACAGCAGTATGGGAGTACTCTTCTGTTTTGTATCTATATATGTTGTTTAGATGCGGGAAATCCAGCCAGAAGTAATTTCTCATGTGGAAGGTTAATGCATGCAGCCGTTGTCCTATCTTCTCTATGAAGTCCTTCCCTTCACCATCCGGCTTAAGCAGTTGGAGAGCACATCTTAATGCCATGTAGAACAGAGCTTGGATCTCAATAGGATAACCATATATACCCTGAAAATATAGATTGCATTTGTAGCATTAAAATCATGTAACGATAGGGATATGCACTTTCAATATTAGTTAGTACTCAAAAGTCGAGCAAGATACAGGAAAAATTTAGAATTATATTTCAGAATACTATTTGCCTTTTTCATGTACTATTGCAACTCAAAAGTGGAACAAGAACCACTATGTTAGAATACAGAACGCCTTTTTCAATTACTATATTTCTTACTTATCCTAAAATTAATCCTACTTCCTACTCGTGGAAAGAATATCACATGCCCTATCATAAAGATTAATAAATTGACACAAAATAAGGAAAATAAGGAAAAATCCAATATTCAAATTTTGCAACAGTTTCATATCTCTGCAATACCACCCAGTCAGAGTGTGTTGTCTATCTGAATACGTCCCTTTAATCAAAGTTTCCTGTTTAGGAAACGATAAATGTTCCTTTTTGTTGTACAAAAAAAAATGAAGAACCAGTCCTGTTCCTGTTACCACCTCAATTAAGTTGTGCTACTTAAGTATATATTTCTGAATATATAATCAAATACAGGTCAAATGTGTATACCATTCGACGATCAATCATTGAGCAACCATCTGTGCAGAGCAGAGTTGGGAAAGTATCAAATCCCTCAGATAAGCAGAGATTCAGTATCAGCCTCATACACTTCTGACAATCAGGAGATTCTGCCAAACTAACATCTCCAGTATACTTTGTATATGCCCGGAGGAGAATAATCCACCAAAATCCAGAGTCGACTGGTGCTACCCTGCCAATCGCGCTCTCACCAAAATCTGCAACTAACGTTTCAGTGTTTCTGTTCTTATTGCGGTCGACCTTAAAACTTGCAGGCATTGCTCCTGCTCCAAGCTTGAACCGGTCTACCATTTTTTCTGAGCTTTGCAAGTGGAGAGTTTTCAAGAGGAAGTTCTTCACTATTTCGGGCTCATTATTCATTAGAAAAGCCAATGCACTAGGAACAAAATCTCTAACAAAAACCTGCCATTGCAAGGACAAAATCAAAAACAGTACAGCATTCGAAATTATTTATTTAAGAAAAGGAATAAAGCTAAGAATGCAAGGAACCATGAGTACAAAGCAAGCAGAGTATCGGAAGCCATACTACCCATGATAACCAAATTACAAGGCGAAATTTCATCAATTAGTCTCAGACAATACAGGACGCAAGCGAAACCTTCTATCAGTTTAGAATTAGTATCCCAAAAAGGCCACAGAATAATGTAGAATCATCATTATTATACATGCAGCAGATGGAATGAAGGAAATTACTAGGCAACCTGAGTGCTAAATTACTGATTTAGATATCTCTAAATACCAGAATCTAGAAAAATAAAGGATGACCTGTTTTCAGATATGGGAAAGAAGGATTTTACCTGATCGTAATTGAGAACTTCCTCAGATGCATGATCTACCGCAGCAATTGTGCCAACTGGTTGGCCACGAAAATACACTACAGATTTTCTGAGTGCCTCCCATGCCTCATTCACAAGGGGGTGTGGTCCACTTGGCTCACCAAAGTGTGTTCCCATTGAGAATGGCGAGTCAAAACCAGTGCGGAATGCAGGTGACTGCATTACACTATCAAAGCCATCGCTTGGCCGATGGGTGAGCTCACTCCATGACTGTTCATCAAATGATCTCTTTCGCTCCAACGTGAATCTTGGCTTGTCAATTAGTAACCGTGAGAGATCAAGATTGATCTCAGCCTCTGAGGCAATGGAGACATGCGATGAGACTCTCTTCATGATACCCCGTTTTGGTCAAGTATTATTCACTTAAGCTCCTACAAGAAAAACATTATATCAGTTGAGGTTCAAACAATGGTTTTCTTACATATAACATTGTGAGTAAGATAGTTGCAGAAAGTTTTTCTATTACATTAGGAAAAAAAATAGAAAGGTAACCCCCTGTTACAAAAAGATATACTACCTGCATAAATAACAACTGCAGCAACTACAAGTGAGGCAGAAAATGTTATTACTTTTTGTGTGGATCTGAAAAACTTTGAGGATATCAAACTAGGAAATATAAATAATTGACTGGTGAGTAGTACCACAAATAAGCAAGACACAACTACACATTCACAAGTAAATAAAGGAATCGAAGTTTCTCACAAATCCAGAGTGCTTTAATGGTCGTGGTAAAGCTCCCTTGTTTCACGAAAGTGTACCAGATTTTCGTCTAAGGAAACAATAGCAGAATCGAGGCGTAAAACCGGTTCAAGATGCACTGATGGTATAAGTTTTCTTCTGCTCTGTGTTACTAGACTACTTTTGCATAAGTATCACCCGTCTGGACAGCAATGGATGGACGCTCTAATAGCAAAAGCTAAAACGTAGAAGAAAGCTGAACCTGAAGATTTGTTGCATTTACAAAACCTGACACTCTCGGTGAAGATCCCAATGAAATGGGATGGGTGAAGCATTTGCAATTGTTGAAACATAAGTGCTAGATAACTCTGCAACTCGGACAGGCTACATCAATTCTGTCAGGAGTGCTCAATTCCTAATTCGTTAGGATATCTTATATCAAGGTATGTTTGGAGGAATCAACCTAACTAACTGACTGTCAACTAGATGGACATGACTTGACTGGAAAACCACCGGTCTTATGCCGGCTGCGTTACAAACACAGTACGAAACTGAGCATCAGCGATCGCACTCAACGACTCGGCTCCCTGGGCACTACCAAAGTCAATTGCCTAACCCCCCGCGCCTAAAATCGAAACCCAGACAACAAGGCCGGCGATCCAGATCCAGGCCAGGACGGAGACCGGCGGTCAACTACTGCATCGATCAAGCTCGTACCGGACCAGATCCGTCCACCGATACATCACGAAAGCGATCGAAGGAAACAAAAAAACAGAGGAGGGGAGTCGGCGAGAAGGACGCACCGTTGGCGGGGCGGCGTCAGATCGGGCGGGCGGTGCAGTGGCGGTGGAGTGCGCGGGCGCGGGGCGCGGGGAGGCGGAGGAGGATGAGGCGGCATGTAGGGAGCCGGAGCAGGGTGTATTTATAGGGCGGGGGGCGCGAAATGGGCGTCCGCCTTCCTTCTTTCTCCTGTCGCTGCCGGTGTTTCGAAATCTCGCCGATGATGATCGCCTTCCGTCGCTTCCTCGGCTTTCCTTTTTTCCCCCTTTCTTTTTCCTTACTATTATTTGCAACGTGAATTGTGTTGGATTTGTTTCCGAGTAATGTTGGGTTGGTGAATGGCAATGTCGCGGATAAAAGCATTTCTAGATAAAGTATTTTTTCCCGTAAAAAAACATTTCCGGATAATCTTGATATCCGAAAATAGATTGATTGCTTTACAAGTAAAACAGAATGAGATTAAGGAGCGCTGTCGGTTCCCCCACAAAAGAAAAAGAGCACTATTGGTAGACGGTGGCTGCTACGACCAACAAAATCCTTTTTTTGTTTGTGCGAAAAGTGAAGAAGAAAATCTGGCGTGCCAGACAGCCAGAGTGGATAGGGGCCGTGATCATCTAATTCAGATATTACAAGTTTGTGGGCCACTATGGCTGCTATGACCAAGACTATCCAACGAGTCAAAGGATGATAGGCTACTTGTCATAGATGAAGTATAATTTAAGCAATTTGTTTTGAAAATTTGTACGATTTCCCCTTTGTGTTTGTGCAAAAGTTTATTTCGTCCATTAAAACTCACTGGCCCACTGTCCCAACTCGCGATCACCTTGACACGTCATGCGCAGTCCACCGACACCACCTTCTGTGGTTGCTAACCCTCGGGACATGAAAAGAGCAGGAAACAACACCATGATGCAAGGGGCGACTGATGCATGTAAAATGCATACATGAACTTTGCACTTTAATTGCTTATATTCCAATCATATTTGCATCATATAAGGGTTATATCAATGTTTTATCATGATTTTGGAAATATCTCAACGATTTCCTATTTTATGGAATTAACTCTGCACAGGCAGAAAACCCCGTTTTCTTATTTTAATGTTTCAGGGACCCAAACGTCAACGAAATCACCTGAAATTTACGGGCGTCAATATTTGGAAGGAAGAAGACCTGTGGGCAAAAGAAGCGAACAAGCGGAGGCCCGACGCCCAAACGGGGGTGGCCCACGCGGCCAGGTACAGTGGCCGCGTGGGGCCCACCCGTTTGGCCCTCGTGGCTCCGTTGCCGTCGATCTTCGCTCCACCGACATAGTCTTGACCTAAAAACGCTTATAAAAAATGTCCCCCGACGTTCTCTGGAAGGAGGCCGTACAAACACAGAAACACCGAAACGTAGATCAGGAGCTGCAGATTGGAGGAAAACTCCGGCGGGGCGCTGCCGGCGTGGTCTCCACTTCTCCATCGACTTCTCCACCGTCTCCATGATGAAGAGGGAGTAGTCCACCTCTGGACTATGGGTTTGTGGAAGTAACTTAAGTATCTCTCCTCTCTTGAGCTTCACTAATTAGCACCGTATGAGCTGCTGAACATGATTACGGTCACCGTTGTAATACCTTTGTGGTGGATCTTTATGAGTTAATATAGTTTTTGAGATTGCAATGTTTGTTTCAGTTATGAGTATAGATGCATATTATGTACCCCGTTCTTGTTTACCTGTTTTGATCAAGCATGTTTATGAGAGCGTGTGTGTGGAACGTGTGCATTAGTTGGAGTACGGGGGGTGGCTAGTGCAGTGAACGTGTGATGCATGTAAAATTCATACATGAACTTTGCACTTTAATTGCTTATATTCCAATCATATTTGCATCATATAAGGGTTATATCAATGTTTTATCATGATTTTGGGAATACTTCATAGTTTTCCCATTTATTTGGAATTAACCCTGCACAGGCAGAAAACCCTAGTTTTGTATTTTAATGTTTCAGGGACCCAAACGTCAACGAAATCACCTGGAAATTTACGGGCGTCAATATTTGGAAGGAAGAAGGACTACGGAAAAAGGAAGCAAGCAAACGGAGCCCGAGGGCCAAACGGGCTGGCCCACGCGGCCAGGTACTGTGGCCGCGTGGGACCCACCCGTTTGGGCCTCGTGGCTCCGTTGCCGTCGATCTTCGCTCCACCGCCTTCGTCTTGACCTAAAAACGCCTATAAAAAAGGTCCCCCGTCGTTCTCTGGAAGGAGCGCCGCACAAACACAGAAACACCGAAACGGAGATCAGGAGCTGCAGATTGGAGGGGGAAAACTCCGGCGGGGCGCTGCCGGCGTGGTCTCCATCTTCTCCATCGACTTCTCCACCGTCTCCATGATGAAGAGGGAGTAGTCCACCTCTGGACTATGGGTTTGTGGAAGTAACTTATGTATCTCTCCTCTCTTGAGCTTCACTAATTAGCACCGTATGAGCTGCTGAACATGATTACGGTCACCGTTGTAATACCTTTGTGGTGGATCTTTATGAGTTAATATATGTTTGAGATTGCAATGTTTGTTTCAGTTATGAGTATAGATGCATATTATGTACCCCGTTCTTGTCTACTTGTTTTGATCAAGCATGTTTATGAGAGCGTGTGGGGGGAACGTGTGCATTAGTTGGAGTAACGGGGGGTGGCTAGTGCAGTGAACGTGAGAGAAAGTTCTGCGATCCACTTTGGTATCTTTACCTTACTTTGTTACCTCACTAGGGATAAACTAAAATACCATGCTACCGGGGATGTGGGCGTGACCATTGCCACTACTCCATGACTAGATCTAGCATGTTCTTATTTTCACTTCATGTCATGATACTTAATGCTATACTCTGAGTTATCTTAATTACTGAGGTGTTATGATTTAGTTCGCATCTTGGTGGAGTATAAGAGAGGTTAATAACCAAAAGATCTCTATGTTAGGACGTGATGCCCATATATCTAAGTAACTTGTTATCAAACCCTGTGTTGCAATCTCATATGTTAACTTTGTGTGTTCCATTGTCTACCACTTTATAAAGAGAGAGTGCATTTGTGAAACCATGAACCCCAGTCCATTTTTAATCATAAGAAACACCTTTCCAACACCATATACCACTTTTATATTTTCAGCCATCATTAAATCCGAAAATACAAAAATACTTTTCATCTTGCATACATCATTTAAAAACCCAAAAATATCATTTACCATTGCATCCACCATCATTGCATATTTATTTCTTGTTTGCATTGCATAACTATCCTGATATCATTCTTACACCTTGTGCTTGACAACCACAGGTGAGGTTGAGGACCAAAACATCTAACCTTGTTTTGTAGGTAACCAAAAGAAGGATAAGAAGATAAATCTACCACTTCAGATTCCCCGAGAGTTCGATATTAAACCCTCGAGTCACCCCTCGTGGGGAAAACTGTCTTCCACTTACTATACACTCTGCACTTGGAGTCTCAACCTAATCCCGTTATTTGTGCAGGCATCAAGACTTGCTCTTCGGGATCATCAAGACGTTTTCTGGCGCCGTTGCCGGGGAATCGTAGCTGAGAGATTTATCCAAGGGTGTGCATCATCGCATTCATCTCACAACAAAGTCAACGTCACCAACTTGTGCTAACACCTAAGCTTGGGGAGGTTGCACCTACGTGAGCACCATCTTATCCATCTTTACTTACAAAGCAATTTATTTGTTTTGTTAGTGTCATTGCATATCATATCATATTTATTTCAGTTTTGCATAAAAAATTAAAAATACCAAAAAAACTTGCTATAATGGAAAAAAGAACCTTTTGGCCATTTAGTGTTAAGAACTTTCCCCAAGATATGAATATCCCTGTTGAGAAATGTGTTGTAGATCCTAATATCATGAAAGTGATTTATGAACACCGTTTTTATGGGAAACCTAAAGAAGATCCTATACCACATCTTAAGAAGTTTGATGAAAGGTGCAAAATGTTAAACTTGAGCCATGCTAATGTTAAAATTAAGCTTTTTCCTTACTCCCTAGGTGGAAAAGCCTTAGATTGGATATTAAGATGGCCACCTGGAAATTTTAGCACTTGGTTTAATTTAAAAGCTGCTTTTGTTGAAAGATTTTGTTCCATGAAAAGATTTGTAACCTAAGACAAGTACTTATCACCTTTAAACAAGAAGAGGATGAACCTCTAGTGAAAACATGGGAAAGGTTTAGAGGCATAGCTTTTGGAATGGAACATGGTCTTAGAGATTGGATGCTCATGCATGTGTTTTATAGAGGTTTGACTGAAGCCTCTAGGGTCTTTTTGGATAATGAATGTGAGGATTCCTTCATGAATACTGCTGCTAATGATACTCACTATTTACTTGATGGCTTGCTTTTGGAAGTAAGAATTAAAGAAAGTTTAGAAAAAGCCCAAGTACCTGAAGATGTCTTTGATGACCGTTATGAAATATTCAACCTATACAATAGGGAAAAGAAAGTTGAGGAAGTTAAAATGCTTAATGAAGTCAAGGATCCTTTGCTTGACTTAGAAAATTGTAGCTTGCATGAATTAATATCTATCTTACAAAAATTTGCAAGTGATCCTTCCATCAACACTAACCAAGCAGGTTTTGGTTCTTATATTGCTAATCATGTCTTGAAAGAAAAGATTGCTAGGTACAACCAAGAGGCTATGATACCACCTAAGCTTGGGGATATGTGGATACCTAAGGTACTAGTAACTATTGGAAAAGAGACACACCATGCCATACTTGATCTAGGATCTAGTGTCTCTGTTTTATCTAAAGAACTATATGAAGTGCTTGAATTGAAAAATCTTGAAAAATGCTCTATTGAACTAGCACTTGCTGATGACTCTATTAAACATGCTTTGGGAAAAGTAAGTGATGTTATGGTAGAGTTACATATGACTTTTGTGCCTGTGGATTTTCTAATCATGGATATGGGGAATAAAACCTCTAGTCCTATTATTCTTGGAAGACCTTTTCTTCGTACCACAGGTGCTATCATTGATTCAAAGGAAGGGAATGTAAAGTTTCAGTTTCCACACAAGAAGTGCATGGAACACTTTCCAAGGAAGAGGGAACCACCAAAGTTCAAGCTCCCTCATGAGCTTCGTCCACAATAAAACAACAAGTAAGAAGCCTAGCTATATGGCTATAAAGAAAGCGCTTTGCGGGAGGCAACCCGGTTATTTTTGTGTGATTTTTCTTTGTGTCCTCTTGCTGTAACAAGAGATTTTGTGTCTAGTTAGGTTCTGGAGTTTTTAATAAAGTGCCAAGTTTTACCCTTTTTGGTTTGAAAAAGTTGCTTATAGCGTTCGGAGATTTTATTCCTGCACGAGTCAGTGCACGGTATGATTTTTAATTCTTATTCTGTAACTCCGAATGAGCTCATATTTGAACTGTAGTTGCAACTTTTCATCCTCTGTATGCATGAATTTTTTCGGAATTTTTCGAGAAAGTTTGGTAGGGTAGAAAAATACGTTTTGCTGCTGCTGTTTTTCTGGACAGATTCTGTCCCATTTTGTTTGATGCATGCTTTGAGCTTTTAAGTTGAATCTTTTTGATCCAATTGAGTTTATGAGTAGGCATACAACATTATACACTTTCTGGACATGTCATATGAATTTTTGTTCAAGGATTATATGCAGCAAGGAACCTATTTGTTTATCACTATTAATGCACCCCACAGAAAAGAGATGGGAGAAACGGTGTTTTGAAGTTTTTTCACAGGGATTGGAGGAGATGCACCAAGAGCTATCCAAGGATGGTGAAGACCATAAGCTTGGGGATGTGAAGACAACCCCACTGGACCTACACACTCTCGGTTTGCACACGTCCAACTTCTGTTTTTCGATCGAAACACTTTATCGCATAAACTTGGAGCGTCGTTTTTGTTTTTGTTTGAGTCTTGAGAGACCACCACACTATCAATTATATATGAGAGAGCTACTGGAAATATGGGTTGAAATATGTTGGATGCTTTTATAAGATTGGGAAAAGGGATGTTTGACTTGATTTTTAATGATACATATAGTTGCATGATTCATGAGCTTGTTTATGAGTAATAGTTTGCAAATTCTTTTTGTAGAGCTATCACTTATTCATGTTTTGGTGCTGATTGTTATTTCACTTGGTTTAACATGGATTAGTTAGTTCTATGGACACTCATGCATGCATCTAGATGGTCAACTTTCTCCCTTTTGCTAGCCCAAAAACTCCAACAAGCAAAAACTTGTTTCCAACACCTTCAACCAAAGTTATTCCAGTGAGTCCACCATATCTACCTATTGGCTTTATGCTATTCCGAGTATGTTTAACATGTTGTTTGTGTTATCTTACCTCTGAATGAAAATGTTTATGTTATTGATTGCAATGGAAAAAATTGGTTATATAGCTCTCACGAACTTGATGCACAATGTTCTTTTATTTGCATAATAAAACTTGACCCATTGTGATTAAGATTATGATGTTTGTGGCTTGATGAATGTTTTGGGTTGGAAGTTAGCCCATATGTGCTGTCACATGGCAAGCTTTCAACACGCTCTTCATCTCATTTAGTTGATATCATGTGCTTTTGTCTATGGATGCTTATCATGTTGAAATAAATGTGGAAATAGAGTGAGTTTAAATGAGTTTGTGTAAATGGTTAGAGAGACGCCTGGGCCGCTAATCTAAGCCATGCATCATTCATGGTGGAAATTTACTTACATACTATGGTGAACCTTCTGTGATACACCTTGCAATAAAAAACTATTCCAAATGGTAAATAAAAAGGGTGTTGAGATTGTTCATTTTGTTTGTTTGTCTTGTCATTTTGATATGGGCTTGTTCCATATCTTGGGACAAGAGGTACCCCAGTTGACGCTCTTGATGATACTATTATGCTTACAATGATATTTAATTGAACTTGCTTTGTTTCCCAAGTTGAGTAACACATGGTGTAAGTACTTGTATTCAAGGGGCATGAGACATTCAACCCATTCTTTATCAAGCACACTACTCATATTTGCTTTCACTTTAACCTTAATCATTCAAGATGCTATGATAGGGGCAATGAGAGCTTGACACCAATGAATACCTTATTGCAATCATTAACTTAAGTAGAAGAGTTTGGAAGTTGGATGAAACTTATGCATGCTTTACCTCTACTCACATATACATCTTTCCAAAGTGTACACCTATCATATTCAGATTTTCATCTACACTCTATGACCATTGTAGGATGTTCTACTTATCATTATGCATACATGTGTTCCATATTACTTGCTACCATGTTACACTTTGTGAACTATCAATGAACATCCTTGTCTTGAATACTTGATATCACTTCATAAACTATTTGCATATTGCTACTCCTTTGAAGAATGAATCATTTGACTATATGTAGCAATAGTAATCATCTTTGATATCCATTGTTAAGTATTAAATTGCAAAGTCCATGTTAGTTTTATCATCTTCATACTCGAGGACGAGCATGGATTAAGCTTGGGGATGTTGATGCATGTAAAATGCATACATGAACTTTGCACTTTAATTGCTTATATTCCAATCATATTTGCATCATATAAGGGTTATATCAATGTTTTATCATGATTTTGGAATATTCATATTTCCTATTTTTATGGAATTAACCCTGCACAGGCAGAAAACCCCGTTTTCTTATTTTAATGTTTCAGGGACCCAAACGTCAACGAAATCACCTGGAAATTTACGGGCGTCAATATTTGGAAGGAAGAAGACCTGTGGGCGAAGGAAGCGAACAAACGGAGGCCGAGGCCAAACGGGTGGCCCACGCGGCCAGGTACTGTGGCCGCGTGGGACCCACCCGTTTGGCCTCGTGGCTCCGTTGCCGTCGATCTTCGCTCCACCGACATCGTCTTGACCTAAAAACGCCTATAAAAAAGGTCCCCCGACGTTCTCTGGAAGGAGCGCCGCACAAACACAGAAACACCGAAACGGAGATCAGGAGCTGCAGATTGGAGGGGGAAAACTCCGGCGGGGCGCTGCCGGCGTGGTCTCCATCTTCTCCATCGACTTCTCCACCGTCTCCATGATGAAGAGGGAGTAGTCCACCTCTGGACTATGGGTTTGTGGAAGTAACTTATGTATCTCTCCTCTCTTGAGCTTCACTAATTAGCACCGTATGAGCTGCTGAACATGATTACGGTCACCGTTGTAATACCTTTGTGGTGGATCTTTATGAGTTAATATATGTTTGAGATTGCAATGTTTGTTTCAGTTATGAGTATAGATGCATATTATGTACCCCGTTCTTGTCTACTTGTTTTGATCAAGCATGTTTATGAGAGCGTGTGTGGGGGAACGTGTGCATTAGTTGGAGTAACGGGGGGTGGCTAGTGCAGTGAACGTGAGAGAAAGTTCTGCGATCCACTTTGGTATCTTTACCTTACTTTGTTACCTCACTAGGGATAAACTAAAATACCATGCTACCGGGGATGTGGGCGTGACCATTGCCACTACTCCATGACTAGATCTAGCATGTTCTTATTTTCACTTCATGTCATGATACTTAATGCTATACTCTGAGTTATCTTAATTACTGAGGTGTTATGATTTAGTTCGCATCTTGGTGGAGTATAAGAGAGGTTAATAACCAAAAGATCTCTATGTTAGGACGTGATGCCCATATATCTAAGTAACTTGTTATCAAACCCTGTGTTGCAATCTCATATGTTAACTGTGTGTGTTCCATTGTCTACCACTTTATAAAGAGAGAGTGCATTTGTGAAACCATGAACCCCAGTCCATTTTTAATCATAAGAAACACCTTTCCAACACCATATACCACTTTTCTATTTTCAGCCATCATTAAATCCGAAAATACAAAAATACTTTTCATCTTGCATACATCATTCAAAAACCCAAAAATATCATTTATCATTGCATCCACCATCATTGCATATTTATTTCTTGTTTGCATTGCATAACTATCCTGATATCATTCTTACACCTTGTGCTTGACAACCACAGGTGAGGTTGAGGACCAAAACATCTAACCTTGTTTTGTAGGTAACCAAAAGAAGGATAAGAAGATAAATCTACCACTTCAGATTCCCCGAGAGTTCGATATTAAACCCTCGAGTCACCCCTCGTGGGGAAAACTGTCTTCCACTTACTATACACTCTGCACTTGGAGTCTCAACCTAATCCCGTTTATTTGTGCAGGCATCAAGACTTGCTCTTCGGGATCATCAGCGACATAGTAAATTGACCATTGCACTCACGACCCGCCTCAGCACCAAGGTATCTCCAAACTTTTTGCGTCATCCATGTGTCTGCCATGAGCAACAGAGAGAGATGACATATCCAAGGGGAGTACGCATGTGTCGCTCTCGTTCCAAGTGGGTGACTAACAAACCCGGCCGAATGTCGCCTGCATGGTGAGAGTGATCCTTCCACACACCATTGTCGCATGCATGACGAGAGTTCTACTGCCACCCACGACCGCCGCTCGTTGACTTCATTGATCCCATACCAGATACACCACCGCTCAACATCGTGAGTCGGGGTCTCCAAGATGAAACCCTACAAGAGGGAGCGACATCGTTGACATTTTTTGTCGCCCGATCCGTCAGAGCCAAATCTAAGGTCTACGGTTTTTACTGATAGGCCTCAAGATCTCGATGGAAGAAGAGGATAAGATTTCTCTCTCTTAGAGGTGTGGGTGAGTGTAGAGGCTTGTTCAATTAGGTTCGTATCACCTCCGGAGTCGCCCATCGACCGTCCGAGAGGCCTATTTCTACTAGTGGAAACATTTAGTCTTTTAGGTTCAGTGTCAATCCAAGCTTAAGGTGGTGTTCGGAGAGACTTACCAGCCTGGTGCTTGGCCAAAAAATGAAAGAGAAACGGAGAGAGAAAAGTTTGAGAGAATGGAGGGAGCTAGCTTTGTTGAATATAAAAGCAAACATGTGATGCCTTGACTATACGAAAGATGTATTTTTTTTCCATGACTACCACCACCGTTACTCGTGGTTGAACATGCTTCGTAATTCCACGGCTCTAGGACCTTACATGAGGTGGTTCATTTTGGTAGTGCATTCTATTCCAAATCTGGATTTGATTTCGGTGCAATGAAAGCTCATTAGTTGTCAAAGCTGTCAGTTACATCTAAAAAATCAGGCTGTCAGTTGTTAAAGGTGCCATGCCGCTCTTAAGCACCAGACGTGGTGTGTTAATAACCCAAAGGTGGCCTACTTGATCCGCACTTGGGAGAATAGAGATCGATTTAATCCATCGTGTTCGGTTAGGGCCATATTTCTTACTCTTAAGTTCCATAAGATTTCTTTGTGGACAGCAAATTCTACAAATAAAAAGACCTTAAAATTTATCCGAGAAGTATATAGCTATTTGACATTCCTTGAAAAAAAAGCCCGAGAAGCCATTGTCAAGAATGCAATTACCCTTCGCAAGTTACAACGGTCAGAGAAATTTTTACTTCTGTGCAAAACGTCAAACACTCTAATAATTTGCAGAAAAAAGGGGAAACAGTTGGATATTATGATTTTGCTTTATATTTTAGCGTGACGTCGAATCCATCTCATGGCACATGCGCAAGTCTCCTATACCACCTTTGCTTCACGCCCTGATTGACCCCACCTGTTAAAGTCTTCTATTACCTCCTTTGCAATTTGCACATTAATAAATCCCACATGTCAAGTCTTCTATACCACGTTTGCTTTCCACTCTAATAAACATATTTCTTTATATAAGCGTAGTCCTCAACTCGAGCATGAGGAGAGGAAATCTTCCAACATGCGGGCTCCTATATGTATTAATTAATTTGTACATTTTTTACACAATAATAAATATATTTAAGATTTAATTAGTTGTATTAAGTTGTGTTGTCGACCTCTTTTCCCCTAGATAAAGGCACTAGTCTAACTTTATATATAGGCGATGCTATCACAGACGATGATGTAAACAAGATGTCGCTATCGGGGTCATGCATCATCCTTTTCTAAAATCCAAGATGAAAACCATATATTTTCTTGACACAAACAAAACCATATATCGAAATCCTTAAATTGATGAATCGCGATTGATTTTTGTTTTAGCTTACATGTCAAACATAATTGCAGATGTATTACATTGACTTATATAATCTACACTTCAATAATGGTAAATTAGTTCGTGAGATGATACGGTTGTTTCTTGTTTGATTATTTTTATTGTAATAGAGTTCTGATATTGATATTTCTATATACCATTATAAAGCACGAGTTGAATGAGACACTTTCCATCTGAACCGTCCAGAACGTTCAGTTCAATATCACAACTTTTCATGTAATGGATCTGGCAAATTTAAGACTCTATCCTAATAATCTCTACACTTACTGATTGCAAACTATATTATACTTTACTCCAAAATTTCATTTGAATGCATGAAACTAATTTCTTGTGGTAAAAAAAATTACCACTGCACATGTTCTTACCTTCTACATTATCAACTATTTTGAAACAAACGGTCAATATGCATGCTTGTATATCCATGTTCTTTATGGTTTTCCTCAGGAAAAGAGCGGCGAGGGCACCTACAATGCTGTGATGGTAACATTAACATATACAAAGATTGTCGAATTGGAAGAGAGAAAAACTAAAAAACATATTGACTTCTCTTATCTAAGAGATGACATCTTAGTGAAAAGATAAAATCATTATCCGAGATGTCATGCATCTTGTCGTCACAAGTTTTTAGTTCAATTTTCAATTCCCATGATTATAGGATCATGAAAATATTAATTATTGGTGATAAATTGTTTCGGATACTTTTGTTGTTCTCTTTGTAAATAGCATTAATTATTCATGATCATTAGTGATGGCACTATGTGGGTATTTCCGTATAGTTTTTGGCAAAAAAAACTCCAAATGACATGGAACATATAAGATTAGCTAATCTTATCGACCATTGTATATACCCCAGAAAGATATACTTTCAAAATACTAACAAATTTATTTTCATATATATTTTGTTACAATGAAAATATTTTTTATAAATAAATCGTCAAAGGACTATAGCGCAAAGGATGTTTGGTACATCCCATATCAAAATAGAACAATTGAGAAATAAAACAAAATAAGCCACCGCTGGGGAAACCAACATAAGTATAACCCAATTAAAGTAAATTTTAGTATCCATCTACGTTGGCACTTGCCCTAAGTGCAACGATCTTGGCCTTGAGCCTACCAATAAGCTTGGAAATGCACTCTCGGCCTTGGCTTGTGTTCAGGAAATCCATAACAACAAATGGACAATAATAAGTTTATAGAAACCATCAACAGCCTAACGAATAATGTTTTCTTCAAAAGTGACTTATCCCTAATGTTTCATAAGGCCCATGAAACCCAATTGAAGCATCAGATCCCGTTGATGAGGGCGAAGAACTAACTCGGGGAATGGGCGGGGCCCCACGTGCAACCTAGATAATGCGGTATTGATTCTCTTATTTCTGGCAATGGGGACATAGCCCATCCCAGGACCATGACACGTCTGAACTTGACCTCCACTAAACAGCCTTCTTCAATGAGCTACAATAGAAAGATCTTGATCTACGTAGGGATTCAGGCTTGCAAAATTTCCTTGTAGTGAAAGAAAGCACACCCATTGTGCATCACAGAGTACATAGAGCTTGTGGAGGGAATCACACGATTTTCCAGAACCAGCTCATTCTATTGTCGGCTTGTCGCCCTTATATTGGACGTATTTGAATCATTACTACTGCTTAATTTGTCAGGGTGGCAACAAGGACGTGGATGGTCGAGGATGACTCCGTCATCCCGCCCGGTCCTAGACAATACCCATTAACCTATCAAGGTGGAAATGGCTCCATCCCAACCTCTATAACCAGTACATGTCCGGATCCATGGGACCTCAACACCGACTCGAAGAGGTGAGATTGTGGAGAGGGTGGTGGAGAAAAATGATAGAGCGGAGTGTCTAGTTTCACCCTATGTTTTGTGTCTTTGTGGTCCACATGTCACCGCCTATCGGGTATCGGTGGAGTCCCTATAGAGAAACTTTTCTCATTGTCCGTGAGACCATTCCAGGCAATACCCATAGGGTGAATTGTTTCCCCTTCTCTGCTCCATGGTTGTTAAATCCTCGCGGTACCTATCCCCAAAGAGGAATATTGTTGCCCTTACTGCTTATATAGTGTTAAAAGAAAAATCTTTGTTTCTAAGATCCGACTATCGATTTTAGGGAAGGCAGTACCATTCGGCTGGCAGCAAAATTATGCTCGATTAAATCGGAGATTGTGTGGGTCCGGTCCAAAGTTTCCATTTGAGGTCGACTGGTTGACTTGGAGCACCTGAAAGGCTGAAAATGACCTTGGGCCCCCGTTACCCGACCCACAAGGCACCCAAGCCCACACTACGAAGTCCCCCACTCTACGGAACGGACACGCGCTGCCGTTGCTCCACGCACGTCATCTTTTATTCTCCTCCGCTTCCTCCCCGCCGGCTCCCTAGTCCCCTTCCCCAATGGACTCCGGCGAGTGCTCCAACTCCAACCCCTCCGCCTCGTCCCCGCCCGCCGCCGGAATATGGGCCAGGCTAGGTAACCGGCCTCCTCAACCCGGCCGATCATCTTTTCTTTGTGTTTCTTTCTTCAACCGCACGGGTTCTTAATTCTTTTCTTGTTTCTTGGCCCATCCCGTGCATTCCTTTCCAGTGCCCGGGATTCCGCCTACCCGGAGGTGGCCGTCGCCGAGGACGACGCCGTGGTCTGCTCCCTGGTCGCCCCCGCCGCCGGCGGGGAGGAGCTCGCGTGGTGCGAGATTAGGCGCGGCGGCGGCGCGTCGTCGGCGACGATCCGGAACCTCAGGTATGATCCGTGGCTGGATCTTTCTGTTGCTGGTAATCTCCTGGAGCGCGCATTGTAGGGAAAGTGCGGGTTTTGGTGTGGTTTTACGGACATATTTTTGTTGCATTTCTGTTCTTGTAGTATAAGGGGATTGCGATAGGATGTCAAATTGGATGTGTCTGGAGTCTCTTTTGGTGGCTTAGGGTTAGTTTTCGCTTGAATAGTGGGATTCGGTAGAGCGAATTGTGAGAAAGGTGGATTTTTTACCGTAAAGAAAAGGTGGATTTTTTACCCTTTGTTGTACTACTGCATCCATGCTCTTGGATAACTTAAATACAAACTTTACTTATTTTGTCGGACTCTTGTTAATGTTTCATGCTTGTCATATGTCATATGGGTGTCATTTTTCATTACATTCTTGCTAATGCTCATGCTTTGCCATTGTCCATGTACCATTGATAAAGCTCGGATGCAATAATTGTTGATGGAAGAGTTATCCAACAAGAAGTAGTTGACATTAAACCAGGGAGCGAAATTGTACCAGGACCCCAGAAGAAGGTCATATAGTTCTGCATTTTCAATTTGTACTACACAGAGTAGCGGCACTGCATGTTCTGCATCATTTGTTCTTGGAGAGAAAAATATACTTTTCTTTCTACCTTTACGAAGCTGAACAAATTTTTGTGACTATTTTCATTAAATGTGTATTCTTTGAGCCATTTTGCATTGTTATGTCTCTAAGAGATATCATTCTGTATAAGGTAGTTTCTGGGTTTACAAAGTGAAACATGTATCTGCTACAATTCTACATCTATATGTCTGTTTGTTAACTCTGTAGACATCAAAGTCAATAGCAAAAGGCAACAGTATCATTTTTTATTATATGTATATTCTGATGTCATGCAAATTGTCTTGAATACTTTCTCAGTCCACAACCCAGAACTTCCTCACTATCGGCAAACCTACATCTCATCACATTCTGAGAATGTTTGTCAGACTTGCAAAGGCTGTAGCCACAGTGAATTAATATAGTCTTTGTAGTTGTGCATCAGCAAATCTTTACAATTTAGAGGCGCTCTATTTTCGTGCTTCTCTAATTCTGAACAGATGAACTGGATTATTTTGTAACGCATTCATGTAATTCATTTTTCTTCCAGGGCATTTAGTGTATACCTTTGATATAACAGCCACGAAGGACCATAATGAAAACAATGTAAAGGTAATCTTATGAAAATAAATGTTATGTATAATGATAATCTTTGTTCACTAATTACAAGCTACTGACTTGTAATTAAATGATGATGTCAGATTGTGCTAGATATTGAGAATGCAAAATGCAGCATATGCCTGAATTTGTGGCATGATGTGTTACTGTTGCTCCCTGCTTCCATAACTTCTGGTACTTTTCTAGCTTTCCTAGGCGCTTTCAGAGTCCCAGTTTAAAATCTTAGGTGGTAATCCTTTCTCTACTTTTTTTAAGCAATGGCTGCTTCTCTGAGTGGTTGAGGAGGTCTTCAAGTAATTCACGTGATAAAAGTCAGAGTGCTGCATGTCCACAATGTAGGACAGCAGTGCAATCAGTTGGAAGGAATCACTTCCTTCATAATATTGAAGAGGTATGCTAGTTTCTGCTAGTGACTGCATTCCTTCCTGAATTTTGTTACTCTTATTATTGTTGGTATACAGTACTAGATTTCATTTCATTGTTTTTTGTAGGCTATACTAAAAGCTTTTTCGTCACTTCAGCGGTCTGATGAAGAGATTGTGTTGTTAGAGTCATATGCCTCGGTTAAATCGAATCTTGTGAGTTCAAAACCATACTACAAGAATTGCCTGTGTACACTGTTCTCTAAATGCGTCAAGTGTGGTGTTTTTTAAGAAAATAAACGCACCTTTCGTCAAATGCCTGTGGTAGTTGCTTTGTAACTAATTGCCGATGAAGTTATTTAGTTTACAGTTGATAACTCTAGATCTTTCAAGGCTCTGAGCTTAACTGGGTAAGCTATTCTATCAATTATCAGTAGCAGCATGGAAATATAGGCAGTTAGGGCATGTGAAACGATAATGTGTTGAGGCATCTTGCTGAGGCTTGACAAACATCACATTTCTGTGAGGTTTTGTCAGACAAAGTATCTTTCATTTTTTTCCTAGGAAATCCAAGCCCAGTTTCAGTTTGTGAGCTCGACATATGGTATGATGGTGAAGTTTCAACATGAAACAGGAATATAGCAGTTTATATAACATTTTGGCAAGTGAGTTCATGGAATGTAGAACTTGCAGAGATTCACCCAGCATGTTATGGTTTGAATTTATTACAAGAATTAACAGGCATTCATGGATGCAATGTTATTATTTGAATTTGTTAAAAGAATATAACACGGGATGCAAATTCTGCAATTGTGTTCCAAGGTTAGTTTGTCTTGTAGTCACTGTGATGTACTATTGCAAACATGAGTAACATGTAACAGTTGCTCCTTGCTAAAACTACCGAGTCTGAGATTCATAAATGGCTGTTACTCTATTATCTACTTCATAAGTGTATTTTCTTTTATATATGATCTTGCTCTGTTCCCAAGATTCACCATAGTTCGTGACGTGTTATTTTATACTGTAGGTCTTGGGAAAGCAGAAAAATCAATCATGGAAGCGCCCTTTGCCACGTCCAAGTGATGAAAGTAATGATGCAGAACTTCCGTGTCCTCAATGCGGTAAATATGGGAACTCCTTTTAGACATATATTGCAGTAGTCTAGTGTTTTATCGTTTTGACCAACATGGATCAGTACATTCCGGCCATTAGGTTTTCAAGATGTGGGGATATTTTCATCACTATAATAGTCGTTTCCTGATACAACATAGTATGTGCTACTTTTGGCATGACCTCAGACTGAGTGCATTGGTTTTGCATTGATGTGGTTGTATTGGTAGCTTTCACATTCTTTCATTAAAGTTAAGGCAAAGGCAGAGCTTCAGCCTTTTGTCCCAAGCAAGTTGGGGTAGGCTAGATATGAAACCCAACAGAAACATAAGAAACCAAAATGTGAAAGAGAGACCAGAGCAGTCGAATAATTAATTGAGTTCTATGTTCAGCATTCAATTTTACATGTTCCGTAGGAAGTTTGTTTCTCTTTTGACAGCGTATGACTATTGCAGGTACTGAATTTGTTGGGTTTAGATGCAGTCCGGGAGCAGCACACTTGCAGTGTAACGGATGTGGAGGAATGATGCCTACTAGACCCAGCACCAGCACACAACAAAAATGTAATTTTTTCCAATTGTGATCGTCTGTACTCTTGTAAATTACATGGATAATATTGTTTTCTTCATTTTATATGCTATTTAACACTACACTGGTGTAGTGCAATGTTGTTGAACTTGAAATTTAGCGCGTTATATTTTGTGTGGCCTTGCTTAGATATTTGCCATCAATTAATAACTTAAATCTATTTTATTCATAAATCTGCATTAACAATATGACCATCATTCTTTGCTTTTAAGAAGATTTTGAAGATGGCAGTTTCCATGAGCAGTTTGATTGCTCCTTATGTGTAATGAAGTTCATGAAATCGATTAACTTTGCCGGTGCTGACCTACCAAACTTATGTTGCAGGTTTGGGGTGTGATGGGGTATTTTGTGGTGCTTATTGGTATTCCCAAGGAGTGAATTCAGGGCATTGTGATCTAATCTGCAACCCTGAAACTTTCAGGATGGTAAGCAAATATATCCACTGATGTCTTCTCAACCCTGTTGTTCCGTTACATCGTCATACACAGCAATTGCAATATTTTGACATGATTTGTGTGCTATATTCTAGATTTCTCAGCGTCGTATCTCCAGACTTCCTGACACGCTTCACGGGGGCAATCCATTTGAAAAAGATGTAGGAACATTATACCATGATCTTATCCGTTATCATTTATGGCCTTGATTGTAGTTTCACGACTGAGTACATTGTGATTTCTCCCTTATAGATTACAGAAAGATGCATACAGCATCTGGCAAAACGTTGCAAGCTGTAATCTCGGAGTGGATAGCAAAGTTTGACAATAAGGAACTTGGTAACCTTCTATTTATTACAGTTGAGTATTTTTTTATGCATGTATGATAGCTGTGAAGAAATTGTCTTAAAAACTTCAGTTCTAGCATGAAGTGATAATAGGCTTATTGCATACAACTGTATTCTACTTGAAGAAGGAAAGCCAAAAGGCTACTAATTTCGGGTTATCTTGCACTTGGTTTACACAACACACACTTTTTTCTTTCAAGAAAATGGAAAAGACTGTCTCGATGTATTAGTATAAGAAAAATTACATACAAGCACGAGACCAGTCCAACAACCCACTTTAAAACCTTACACGCCTAAGAGATAAACACTCGCTAGACCATACCCTACTCACTGTCATTGCCCATGCCCCGTATATATTTTATGGCAAAATGTTCCCCCATAAAATCACAGTTGAATCATTAATCATATAATGCTCTTGCTGTATGTAGATCGCTCAAGGCTGCAGTTGAATAATGTGGATGCAATTACTTCCAGGACATATCTTTGCAAGTAATTGCTTATTGTTTCCTAGTTGACAAGAATAGTTTGGTTATTTCATCTTGGTGCCTTTGCTGATTTTGTTGACTTCAAATGAATGCAGCAATTGCTACAACAAGTTCATTGATTTTCTGCTGTATTGGTTCCGTGTGTCAACGCCCAGAAATGTATGTATACGTAACTCCTACCATCAATTCATAATGTCATGGTCTTACCCATTCAGAAATTTTTAAATATGCATTGACCTTTATGTTATGAGATATCGATGTTGCAAGTACACTTACGTAGTTGATATACAAACATTATGTCCACAAAGGTTACCGTATACTGTCGAAGTTACTTCGCCAATGAGAACAGAAGTTGTTACAATCATTTCAAGTACAACACTAGGTTCATGTTACTGAGTGCAGAGTGGGCATTAATTAGGATTAGTTTAAAGCAAGCTGTTACATCTCAGACCACTGTCTGATATGTACTAAAAGAACCAACTGTTTGGTTTTTCCTGTGGTTTCCAACCTATTTGTTTGGTATGTGCTGAAACTAGTAATTCGTTTTAGCTCAATCATTAGTGGTGGTGAACATAGAATTCCTGACAACAAGTATCAAGACATACTTTGTGCCCAAGATTTATTCAGATTCTACCTTGAGTCTTTTACAAAGGCTACAGAAATTGGTATGTGGTCGGCCTGGTTGTTGGCGTAAAATAGTATGATTACCAGTTAGGGTTAGCGGGTTCGAATCTGATAGATTGTTTGAAGCAACAAATTTCTGATTCAAGTGGTTTATTGAATCTGTTCCTGAACAATTCTCAGTTTAAAATATATATTAATTGTGTTTCTAACTGTTTTGATGACTGCATCTATAAAGCTGGTCTAAATCATGCATGGAATAATGTGACATGGACCTGGATGAACTCTGAAGTTTTATATTGGATGAATTGGTTGCTTTTTATGATCCAACCATGGACTCCTGTTTGAGCTGTAATGGCCAACAGTGATCACCTAACTACTTTCGCTATTTCTTTTAACAAATATAAGATACGATAAAACATTATATTCATTGTTTGTAAGGTTAGATCCCAGTCTAAGCTCAACCATATCGTTCATATGCATTAGAGACATCATGCAGTAATCTATCAACACCTGCAACGCTCCCGTGCACGTTCCTTACTAATTCTGCATATACCCTATATAAGTTCCCTAATGGCGATTGTAATGTTTAATTTGCAGCTGCTTCCGCCTGACGCTGCTAGCAGGGACAGTTGCTGGTACGGTTTCATGTGCCGTACCCAGCACCATCGACCAGACCACGCCAAGAAGCTGAACCATGTCTGTCGTCCGACAAGAAGTAACCCCTAACTTGCCTGATCTCTCCTCAAACTGATTGTCCGACGACAGAAAAGCTTGTACAGAATAGAGCAAAACACACTCGTAGGGTCTTTCTTTGCCTCCCAGTTTGATTTGTGGGAACATGTGTGTTTGTGTGGTGCATCATACTAAACGGTTTCTGTCATCATCCCTTGTGAAGTTTCATACTCCGAACTGTCTTGATTGGTTTTTTGTTGATGTCCCGTCACGTCCAAGCTCAGCTCCTGGAGCTATCGTCATTGTTCACCGATGTTTTCATTTAGAAGATGAAGGCAAGGATACTACTGTGGCGTTGAAAGAGTTGGCTAAAATTCTGTCGGCAGGTTAGGGTGTCTGCATGGTTTAAGGATGCATGCATGCTCTCGCTTTCACTCGCGCAGAGAGGAAACGTTGATGTGCAAAGTAGCAGAGGCTTGAGTTTTCAACTCATCTTTGTCGCGCAACTTGTTAGCATGTCGTTTTCATCTTATTGTGGAACATGAGCGTCTCTGGTCTATGTCGCTAGTGGTATATCAGTTTGAAAACGCAAGCAGCTGCTATTCCTGATTCCTGTGCTACTTTTGTACTCCCTAAATATAAGACGAACTTCTTATCGCTAGTGGAGTATTTAGGAATCGAGGGAGAATGTAATCTTCTAGTAACCTGACCCTGGCCCTAATTTTACCGACGCGAAATCATCGTACCGATCATACACAACAATCATGCGGTAACTCCAACCGAGATGAAAAAGTTCCAAGTAAGTTGTACTTGTGACCCAAAGATGGCACAAGTGACATACAAATATACCATGCTTAAACACATTTTTTAAGACTGAATTACCACAATGTACCATGCTAATCTATTTTCTGACACGCCCCCTGTAACGTCGAAAATCACCCAACTGCGATATGGATCCGCATGTTATCCTAGTCATCAGGCAGTCAGGCACCTCCTGTCATCTTTGGTTGAGTAGTGAAAATGGTACACATTGTGGTAGTAATTAGGTATTTAAACTGGGCAGTTGACAAATCTCCTAAAGCCCTCCTCATTGTTCATGCGCCATATGAACCAATGTGCAAGCTGGCATGATTTTGGTTTACATTAAGATCAATTTTCTTTTTTTGCGCATGAGCATGTTTTTCATTTGAAGATGAAGTGCTCTGGCGTTGAAAGAGCTGGCTCGAATTCTGTTGGCAGGTTAGAGGGTGTGCATGGTTTAAGGATACATGCATTGCACAATAGGCCTCTCGCTTTCATGCGCGTGAGAGGATACGGTTTATGTGCACAGTAGCATAGGCTTCAGGTTTCCAACCCATCTTTGCCGTGCAACTTGTTAGCACGTCGTCTTCATGTTATTGAGCGTCGTCTTCATCTTTGTCGTGCAATTTTAGGACTGAATTACCACAATGTACCATGCTTATCTATTTTCTGGCACGCCCCTTGCAAAGTCGTAAATCACGGAACTGCAAAACATGCATCCGTGTATGTATCATCTTAGTCATCAGGCATACCCTGCGATCTTTGGTTAAGTAGTGAAACAGGGTACATTGCGGCAGGCAGTATCATCAGGCATGATCCTTGAGTTGTAATCTGCCACTTGTTACTACTTTGCTACCTGTTTTGTTAATCTAAAGGCTGTGTGCATCATTATGAAGCAGAGGCCGGGACTGCCCCATTTCTAAAAAAAAGGCAGTAATCCGCTATTTAAACTGGACAGTTGACAAATCTCCCAAAGCTCTACAGCAAGCAAGGTGATATATATACTAGTGGTATTTGGCGCGGCGCACGCCGCGCCCTTGATGCCAAAATTTGACGGCGGTTTGGATTTGTAAAAAAACGAAAACTGTTCAGATTTAAATTGTTTGAAATGGCATTTTTTTTTTGAAATATTGAAAGTTGGATGGTGATCATATGCGATATTTAGTTTTTTTTTGTAGACAGTTTTTTTGTCACATTTGTTATGTTTAAAAGGTTCATGGATTTTGATATGTTCAAATTCAAGAAATGTGTACGTTGTTAAGTTGTGTAGATTTCAAAATTAGTAAAATTGGGAAGTTGTTCATATTTGATTTTTGTTTCATGTAGATTTCACTTTTTCTGGACTATTTTGGGAAGAATGGAAAAAAAGTGACAGTCAGGTCCCACGCATGTAGTTTTCTGTAATAGTTACGAAGGGTTTTTTTTTTCAAATTTTCGTACGTTGTTTGTGCTATTATGAATTGCAGGTGAGTAGCAATAATGTTAAGTTTTTTTTTATTTGCTAAATGAAAGTGCAATTCAAATTGTAATGAAGCTGATTAATCAAGTATGAAGCGCAATAGTTGGGAAGGTATTTTTTTTTTGCAAATTTATATGTACTAAATTCATGTTGATTAGTCGTGTAAAAATGGACATGAACTCTGAAAATGCAATTCAAATTATATGGAATTTGATTAACCATGTATGGAATGTAGTAGTTATGTAGTTTTGTTTTTTTGTTCCGAAAATATTCATGTATTGTATGCATTACTGTAAATTTCAGATGGGGAGTCTTTTTTTAAATGGTTAAATGAAAGTGCAATTCAAATTGAAATAAAGCTGATTAATCAAAAATAAAGTTGGACATGAATTAGTGGGAAGGTTTTTTTTTTCGGTTTTCATGTATTTTTTTTGCATTATCATTTATGCGAGGGCATTTGATCGAAAGAATATTTTGCAGGTGGCAGTTTGAAATGTTTTTATATAAGCTTTATGATCGAAAGAATATTTTGCAGGTGGCAGTTTGAAATGTTTTTATATAAGCTTTATAATTGATATGAAAATATTTATTATTTCTTCTAATTGTTTTGCTTCCAGTTATTTAAACATGGAGTTTTGGTGCCAATTTGAAATGTTTTTTGTAAGCTTCACTTTTTGTATAAAAAGCTATATGATTTGTTGTAATTATTTTTTTAAGTTAGTTGAACATGGATGGAGATGTGAAGATCTATTTTTTCTGCAAATTTGAGTATTTTGTTTGTATTTTTCTGAGTTGTATATAAGAAGATATGTTTGTTTGTAAATTTAGCTTTTTCTGTAATAACAGAATGCCCGACATGTGGGGCCCACGCGACAGATGGGCAGTGGTGACGTCAGCCCTTGACGTCACGCGCCGGTGGACGCGGGCGGCGGTGCTGAGCTCGCGGTGGCGCAACGGTGCACGCGCGCAGGCCCTGGAGGCGCGGATCCGATGGAGGACGCCGAGGCGAGTCGTCCGGGCGGCGCTTCGTGCCATATCGTCGCCGGAATCGCCGCCGGCGACTGATTTCGCGGCGGCGCACGCAAAGGACGGCGGCGGCGAACGGTGGTGGATTTGCGGCGACTCCGGTCGTCCGGGCGCGCGGTAGTTGGCGAGGAGGTGGAGAAGAAGACGGCGGAGCTCCCCGTGGCCTCCGATGCGTGCGGGGAGCGGTGTGGCGGCGGCGGAGCGCGTTGGCGGCCGCGGTGGCGGCCCGCGTGTCGCGGGAGAGGAAGGGGAGAGGGTGAGGTCTGTGTTGGTTTTCAAAAAAACCCTTCAGTTTTTGGCAATTTACGAAGAGGTCCTTCCGCACGTGAAGGTGAGGGAGGCAGTGATATTCCTCGCCGTGAGGGGCTTTTCCGCGAAAACGTCCGCGTCTGTGTCGCTGACGTGTGGGGCCCACCCCGTACTGTAGCTACTGTTCATTTGCTACAGTAGCTACAGTACTTGGGCGGAGAGGTACTCGGGGGGGGGGGGGGGGGAGAGGCCGCCGTTTTGTGCGTCTTTAATATAGTTAGTAATATATATAGTACTAGTACGTGTTCAAAAAAAAAGTACTAGTACATGGCTATGAACTTTCCTGCTATTCTGCTCCAAACAACAAAATCCTCCGGAAAACCTGCAACGAGAAATGGAGGGCACAGCTGGGAGATGTGTTTGTTTCCACCTGTGATAGAAGAGAAGAGAAGAGAACAGAGCAGAGGTTCACTTCAGTCGCTTCAGGGACACCGAGCTGCACTCCATGACTGCCGGCAGCCGCCCGGCCACATCCATCCCGATGGCTAACCAAAGATTGGCTCCCAGTACGGAGCTGCTCTTCGCAAGTACCGATAAACGATTCTATCTATGTCAGCGTACATGCCCGTCGCTGGCGTTCCACAAGTCACGGCTGGGCGTGTTACATCATGGACAGTTACGGAAACAGTCCATTTCCTGCTCATAACATAACCCGTGGAAGATAGATAATGATGCTTTTCCTTGTCCATTTTAGCTCCTGTCAACGTGTCACGGTCGACAGCCCTGACTGAAAGGTGCTTGGGAGCACTTGCTCGCTTTTCAGAAAATCAGTTTTTTTACTCTATCCAAATTTTCCAAAAATATCATCATATATACTCCCTATGTATCAAAATGTAAGATGTTTTAACATTTTGGACCTACATGTATCTAGACATGTTCATGTGTAAGATTCCAGGTTCATGTTCATGTTCATGTGATAGATGTCTCGCTGATTCCAGGTTTCATAAAAAAATTGCAACTGGTGTGAGTTGTGAAGGATAAAACAAGCCCAAACCTTTTCTCACAATCCGAAAATGCTATTTTAGCTCTATTTGTTTTTTCTTCATGCAGACTGCAGAGAAAAACTCAATGGTACATGCATGACTCGGTCCGTATACCAGATTGATTTTATTTTCTAATCTTCTAAACTCGGTTTTTGAAACTATTTTTTATTGCTTTATAACAAAGAATCCATTATGTAATGTGCATGCGTTCACAATCGTGCCACACAATATTATGTTTCTCCATCTCCATTTTGAATTAGAAACTCTTCAAATGAACATTGTTTTAACCCATGAGTATTTCAAAACACATGTGCATCAATTTTCACCAACTTAGGGCAGGTGTAGAGGCAATGTGGCAAAACTTGTGAAGCTATAATCACAAGAATGAGAATATGGAGGAGCAATGTAACGGATGGATAGCTCGATCAATAAGTTAGATGCACCGAAAAAATTGCGTTGTTCTTTACCTATGTCGCGAAATAGCGGTTTTTTACTACTCCATGTGAATTCTTGCACTATAAGCGCCAATTATAGGAACTATTTTTGAAACAATGGTTCGATTAATATAATTTAATACAAAAAGTTAGTGTTTCAAATGGTTATTTTTCTAATATTCTACCACAATTCCCGCATTTAAAGCTGATTCAAAAATGTTGCCTTCCAAGCCTACCCTGCCTAGAATACTACAGGAATCTGCGCTCTCCAAACATGACTTACCTTGCATCGAACAAATAGATTAATTATTTTTCCTACAAATCAAGCAGACTACTAAGGATATTAAAATAACAAATGTAACGATAATATGCAAAACCCTGCCCCTTAAGGTCGACTGTTCATCAAGAAATAGTGTCTGATTTAATTAGACTCACTCCTAATCATCACCTCCATCAGCACAAACCATGGATTAACCAAAGGCAAACTAAAAAGTGATTCTCAATAGTAAAGAACAAGCTAAAAAATTGGTAACAACTGTTCAATATAATTCAATGTCAAAAGTTGAGGTAATTACATGGTTGATTTTCTCAAACCCCACGAGATATTCTCACACTTTAACACTGGTTGAAAGTACACCTAGAAATCATTATCGAAATGACCATATATGTCTTATTTGGAAAAAAATTTATTTTTTTGGTCAAATATTTGGCTCATCTAAATATTGTAAAATTTACTGCTTTCCAAACGGGTCTTACATTGCCCTAGAATTAAGGAGGAATTCTTGAGGTCCAAACATGATTTACCTTGGATCAAACAAATATGTTACCATGTTTTTTTACAACTCAAAAAGAATACCGAGGATATAGAAATAGAAAATGAAAAAAATAAAATATGCAAAACCCTGCCTACTTAAATTGAATAGTGGCTACCTCAATAGGACATGCTCCTAATCATCACCTCCATCAGCACAAACTATGGATTACCGGAAGGGAAGGCAAAAAAATAACCCCAATAAAAAAGAACAACCTAAACAATTGGTAACAAAAGTCAAATATAGTTCAATACTAAAGGTTAAAGTTTTCACATGGTTGTTTTTCTAAAATCCCACAAGAATTTCGGGCGCTTTAACATCGATTGAGAGAACACTTAGAAAGCTCGGAAGACAAGAGGTTATATTTTTTTAGGTCCGATACTTTGCTCCTCAAACTGTGTCAAAATTTAATTTTATGATTAGTCACATAAAAGGAGAACATGCGAAAGGATTGGAGTTTCTGAACTTTTTATCATATTCTTTGATTTTTTTTAAATGGGGTCTTGTATTTTTCATACAAATGTCTTATATTTTCAACACTCCATGTGTATATTGCAGCGAATCTTACTTGGGTACCTTAAAGTGATTTTTTGTCCATTTTAGGACCAAATTGTAGCATACTTGTAATTCAATTTTGAATTACTTTCGATAAATTATAGATTTTTTATTATGGAATATACGAAAAAGCTCTAAATTCATTTAATTATGGAATATAGGTTGAAAATCCAAAATCTCTATTTGTTACAAAATTGTTGCCTCCAAACAGGTCTTACCTTAACGAGGATATAGCAATAGAAATTTACACTCTAAGAAAATAGATTACTGATTTGTTTTTTACAACTCACATAGACCACTGAGGATATAGCGATAGAAAGCAAAACGATAAATGATAAAATGTGCAAAACTCGACCTTCTTAGAATCGATGGACAGTAAACAAATGGTGTCTGATTCAATTGGACCCACTGCTAATCATCACCTCCATCAGCACAAACCATGGATTAATGAAAGGCAAACTAAAATAATCCCGAAGGAAAAGAACAAGCTAAACAATTGGTTGATTTGAGTAATAAACTAGTGCAACAGCAGCAACTAGCTAAATGCTCCAAACACTCTTAATTATCACCATGCCAGATATGCTTGCATGATTGGTTGCTCAAATGGATGGTTCCTTCCTAGCTTGCTTGCTTACTGCGGGCTTGCGGCGGAGTGGCCGGCCTCGCCGCCGTTCGCGCTAGCGCTGGTGCTGCCTCGGCGGTGTTGCTCCATCTCGGGCGGCTGCCCTTCCTCCTTCTCCTGCTGCTGGTGTTGATGCTGCTCGCTGCCGGTGGAGCGGCCGCAGGAGTTTAGGGCCGCGAGCATGCCGAGGTTCGGTTCGCCCATCCCGCCGGGAAAGCTGCTTCTTGACATGAACTGTAGCGGCGCCTGCACCGTGTTCCCCGCGCCGAAGGCCCACGCCGGCTGCATCCAGAACGCGCCGCCGCCGCCCGCGCCGTTGTTCGGCGCCATGGCCCACATTGCCCCGGAAACAGCAGTTGTCGGTGGCGCTGGCCTGGGCTTCTGCTGCCCCGGCTCGCCGCCACCAGCCGCGGCGCCGGCGGGTTCTTGGTGGCGTGCACTGTCCTTGAACAGGTCGTCTGCTTCTCTATACCGCTTCCTCATGAACTCCCCGGCGCCAGGATCTTGCGGCGCCTCCGGGTGCTGGTGCTGGTGCTGCTGCGGCGGCGGGAGCAGCTGGTGCTGGTGGTGGCCGTGGAATCCGAGCATGGCACCGACGTCGTGCTGCGGCTGATGGTGGAGGTGGTGCTGGAAAGGCGCGGCGCGGGAGGAGGCTCCGGGGCGGAGGGAGGCGGCGAGGGAGGAGAAGTTGGCGGGGACGGTGCCGGTGCCGGTGGCGGCGACGATGGCGGGCTCGGCCTGCTGCAGAAGCCACTCGACGGTCTCGCCGTCGGTCTTGTGGCCGAGCTCGCGCGTGAGCTGGAACACCCGCGCCGCGCACAGCGCCGGCATCCGTATCCGCCGCCCGCGCCCGTCCACCTTGGTGTGCCGGTCCTTGGTCGGCCGCTTCGCCACCTTCTTCTCCGCCGCGGGCTCGGCAACTGTAATCGATTGGTGAGTTGTCTGCCCTCCCGCCGGTGTTGCCACAGGAACCATCGCGAGGGAGCCCATGAACGATGGCGGCGGCGGAGGCGTCGCGGCGCCCGTAGCCGCGGCCGCCGCAGCGTAGTAGAAGGGATGGTGGTGCGCGGCGGTGGCGTGGTGGGGGTGGTCTGACGTGCTCCGGCTGCTGTTGGTGCTGTTGCTGGTGCTGCTGGAGGGCGCTGCTCCCTGCTGCTCCATCGGCAGAAAGCTAGCTACCTTGTGACATGCGACGGCGGCGCCTGCCTGTTTCGCCGGAGCCGAGGAGGATGGCGGCGCACGTGCGTGTCTGGCGCGGCGGTGGGGTGGGGTGGGGCGAGAGGAGCGAGGTGTGGGGCTGGGAGATTTGCGAGGAGAAAGAGAGAGGGACAGAGGTCAGAGGAGGAAGAGAGTGCGAGCTGTGGGGTTGGTAGGTTTGATTATGACCATCCTAAACCCCAGAAAACCATTGGGACCTACTACTCCATAGCCTACCTAGCTTTCCTCTCTTATATAACCCTGGTTTGCGTTTGGGTAGGGCTAGGGCTAGTTTGAGAGCTGGTGATCATGTCTCGGTGGTAAGATAAGATGATGACCTGGATAACCAATGCACAGCTAATCGTGGTTAGAGACTGCCAAATTTTGGATTTGTGGCTGTGTTCTGTGAACGCAATTCGGATTTTGTAATGGATATAGTATGTGTTTTTTTGTCAAGCATGTAATATTTCTCTTTCACACAATTAAGTAATTAACTCCAATTTACACATCATTAAACCACTCTAATGATTAGAACAGTGCTACTTGTTTATCTATTTTTCTCATGAATTAACCAAAGAATTTCATCCTTATTGCATTGATACACTAGCCATATATCTCAGAAGTCCGAACCGATAGAACGTCTAGGCTATTTTAGTTCTTAGTGGGTTTGGTGCAGTCCGCAGATTCTTATTTTTTAATACTGCTTAAGCAGGATCTTGAAACCATTTGACTCTGATGCATATCATATTGAATTGGTACACTAGCCATCTAGTCCCAAAATCCAAACTGAAAGGGGCTATGCAATATATTTATATCAACAATCCTATCATCAGGTATATTCATATGCTTAAACCTTATAGCCTCACTTGTTTCTGCATGGGTACTATTTAGTAAATTGCACTTTTTACCCCTTAGCCCTTAGTTATAACATTGCGACAGGGTTTACCTATTTTAAAAAGTCTTCCCACACTGTTTAATCTACTATAATATTTTACCAAAATCTAAAAGGTTAGATGCACATGTTTAGTACAACATGAATATTGCGAGGGCAGACAAATCAGACGCGCGATCCAAATTCTATCAGTCCAGTTAAATTCTTTGGAATGGAGCCAACTTTGCTGAACATGTGTTGCTAGCTGCACCGCAATGCTCCTGCACCATATCACTAGCAAATATGTGTATGAGTTGTTTGCGTTGTAAGTTTTCCATGTCATTAGGATAACTGTGTCCACCTTGTTTGTTCGAAGTAAATAAAACCAGGGTAAAATCCATCACAAGATCAGAGCTAAGGGTTCGTGTGGCAAGATTTTTGAGCTGATAAAAGCATAGTCACAAAATCGTAAATAATGGGTAGGAGTTGAATTTATTCTATTTATAGATTGACAAATATTCAGTGTTACCTCTTGATTTGTATGATCACAGCGATGAAAGCTCAGCTAACACATACATAGCGATCATGGCTACTACAAAAAAGATCACCATACACTGTTGAAATATATATGTCACTATAGACGATTTACTAGATCGAAATATACTATTTGTAGTGTATTGAACCCATGTATTGAAGTTGTATTGTTCATGTAACTTCTGGCACCCCAATACTATAAACCTTGACCCGCCACTGTTGTTTGCAAAAGAAAATTGAAAATTTCCAGCTAGTTAACTGAATTCTCTTCTGCGGTTCAGTTCTGTTCAGAGTGAGCTGTGTTCTGTGAGTGTGAATGTGTGATGGAGTATAGCAGCTAAGCTAGGCCGCTCGTGGGACCTTGGAATCATGAACCCAAAGAGCGGAGAAAGCTAGACAGAGAGGAATCCTTTTCCTTTGCGCCTGGACACAAAGTCGACAAGCGCTAGGAGCATCCCTAGTGTGCACCCAGCTCCTCGTTGATCCACTTCTTGTATAATGGATGTCTTTTGTCAGATATTTAAGCAAGCTCCCAAGAGCATATGCTCCCGATGAAACAAATGAATAAATTATGTTATTTATATAAAAAATATAAATTACACACATACATGCGATGTCCCAAGGGTTCATATCATATATACTTTTGTGAGCACAAAAACATGAGTTTAGTTCTCTGCGCGAAAATATATAAATTGTATAAGCCAAATATTTCTTGTTTAGAACATCAGAATTTGTCCCGTCACACAACATGTCTTTCCTTGTGAAAACATGCATGCACACAAAAGACATGAATATATATAATCTCATTGATATTTCAATTCTTTAAATAAATTTAACAAATTTATAGTTCTTCTTGGGCAGAAATTCAATTTGGCTCCCGAGCTCACCTGCTCCTGCTAGAGTACAAAATTCAAGAAAAATAGTAAAACAGATCTAAAAAATCTGAATTTTTTTGGTGAGTAACACATACAAGTTTGTGACATGCGTGACAAGTTTGGTGATAAAATAACATTCGTAGTGCTCTGCGCAAAAATAACAAAACCAGTAACCAATATGAGATTTCAAAATCTGTTTTTTAGATCACTGTTTTTGTCTTTTTTTGCACAGAGCACTCTGAATGTCATTTCACTACGAAATTTGTCACGTATGTCTCAAACTTGTATATGTTCATCACCAAAAAAATTCAGATTTTTTTGGATCTGTTTTACTATTTTTTCGATTTGTTTATTCAAGCAGGAGCAGGTGAGCTCGGGAGCTAAAATGCCTCTCTCCATCTTGGGAGCATATGCTCCCGGGAGCACCTTCTGTGTTGTACAGAATTATATATTATGGTAAAATAGTTTAGACATAGTCTAACATATATTTAGATCATCAATCGGAGAGACCGCGGTTAATTATTGGTGGACACATCGCACATGTGGTATATTTTTGTAAAGTGGTATTTGATTTTTCAATACAATATATGAAGTGGTGTTAACATGAATCCATTATTATAAATAAAGGCTAACCATGGTTGCTGCGACCCAAAAGGATTATCAAGAAATGGTCTACTACTCCATCCGTTCCAAATTAGATGACTTCCATTTGTTCACATGCGGATGTATCTAGACATGTTACAAGTATAGATACATCCGTATGTGCACAAATTGAAGTCATCTAATTTGGAACGAAGTATAAATCAAAACATTCAAATAATTTACGATCACCGAAATTACAACACATATAATTATGTAAACATGCGCAAGCACAGAAAAAAGGAACAGATGGTCACTATTTTTATGGTGCCTCTCAAAAATATAGTATTCCACTGAATAGGAATTTAGACAAAGGTAATCTCTTCTATCGTTTATTCTCATGTCACTAACTAGTATGATGTACTTTCTTCTAAACTATTTGTAGTATGTAATTTTCTATGAAAATACATCTAGTTTAGCCTCCAAAAAACTCTAGAATATGCATCTTATATTCAAATAGTTTTATGTTGCCTCTCGAGACTATTATATATCCCTCATAATTGGATTTTGATAAAGGTAATATCTTCTCTGAATTATTCTCATGTCACTAACAAGTAGTATGTGGCATGTTTGTTTTCCTAAACCAGTTTTAGTATGCATTTTTCTTTAAAGATATAGATTATATGTACTCCCTACATCCGGGTTTATAGGTCATGTCCATGTCCCTAAATCATCAATTTGAACAATGCAACATGAGTTATCCAACGCAAAATTATACCATTACAAAAAATAACATCTAAAGTTTCAAATAGTACAATTACGTTGGTTAAATTGACGATTTAGCAATGTGCGAGATCTGTAAACCCGAGCAGAGTGACTAGTTTTCAGCCCCTGCATGCATTTTCTTTGTCTAGCGTCCTGAATCATTTTACCGCTAAGCACTCTACAATGCGCATCTTTCTTCAATTTCATTTGTGAGGCGCTCTTCTTCTTCAAACTCAGCTAACCCTAGATCTGAGATCACTAGCTTCCGTTGGGAGAAGGCCATTTTTCCCGGGTAGAATGCCAGGGGGTAGCGAAGCGGAGGGGGGACATCGCAGGTGCGCGGTGTCAGAGAGGGGGCATCTAATGCTGCTGACAGCTCATCCCAACAGCACCAACCACAGGTCTCTTCACTCACACTCGCACACTCACTCCCACACACTTGCACTCACCCTCTCTCTCTTCATTCTCATCTCTCATCACGGAGAAGAGAGAGAGAGGAGCCACAAGCTACTACAGTTCTATTCATGTCCCGACGATTGACAGAGAGATTAGTGATCGATGAGCTATAGCTACAGTGCTTGCTACTCATGTCCTCTCCGCAATCATCGAGCATCGATCATCCTAGCATCATAGGTTAATCACAAAACGGGGCTCGATCCTAGACTGCATAGCAGCTAAGCTTAGCCAGTCGTCTCGTGTCTCCTACCGGCCAATAAACGCTAAACAAGGACCAGCTAGCTGGGTGTTTGCTCCTGGATTGGCATGCATGCAGCTGGCTAATCTCCAACATCTTTGTTTTCTACTCCGCACTCGGATTAATCAACCATATCCCTTGCTTCCCTGATATATTATAATTAATCTTTCATTCCAGATCGAAATTCTAAACAAAGATAACAAGAAACAGGTATATGTCCCTATCGAGGGTATTCTTGATAAGGTAAAGAAAAACCAGATCAATGAATTTGGATGCCACCATTCCTTTCTTTAGAAATTCGGAGATTACATATGGACAGGGTAAATAGTGTTTCGACTGTACCGTTTTAACTAAAATATCTCAACTACAAGTCGAGTCTCAGCTGCACCATTTACTCAATTATTATGGGTTAAACGCGCACTCATGAGGGGGATGTAATTTTTGTAGGCCCAACTCTTTGAGCTTGCCAGCTACCCAACTTGACCCTGTCTGGAACATATGGAAAAAGAGAATGAGGGGTTATATTCCCGAGATGTTAATATGCAAGACGTGCTTTTATTCATCGATAATAGGGGCTTTGTTCCTATAAAAAGTTCCTAGCTAGGCGGAATCACCATGAGATATTCATTTCAGTTAAATAGATTTTCTTCTTGTTATGAAGAACGATACCCAAATATCCCTACGTAAATATACTCTCCTATACGATGACAGCAGTCATTTTATTAACAAGCATTATTATACTGAGCTCTATTCCAAAGCATTCGTGCAACACAAATTTTAATACATCATTTACTTAATTCTCACAGGTTAAACACTTAAACTGCACTCGTTAGCAAGATGTATTTTTTTTAATGCGAGCTCTTTGAGCAACTCGTCAATGTTTGGAACATACTCCCTCCGTTTTAAATATAAGATGTTTTAGTCTTTGTCCACATTCATATGTGCACAAATGTATCTAGACACGTTTTAGCGTGTACAATCACTCAATTTAGTATGCATCTAGATAACATGTTAAACACCTAAACATCTTACTTTAAAAAATGAAGAGAGTATATGGCAAAACAGAATGTGATGGTTAAAGGATTTTGATCCTATAAAGAAGTTCCTTAACGAGAATCGGCAAAGATCTTCCTTTCAATAGCACATTTTCTTGTTGGGATAACGAAAGATATCCGAATATACCAAGTTATTTTATTCCATGTTTAATTTGGGGGTATTTAAAGATCCTTACAAATTAAAGTAACAATCTAAATAAAATAATTCAGAAGTTTACTATATAAAGTAGAATATGATTTGCAGATTTTTAAAGTATGGCATATAACTGAAATTAAAAGTAATTATAGATGGTTTTAAATTATTTAAACTTGCTTTGAATGATAATTTGTAATTAACAAGAAAATAAAATATAGTTTTTCGATAAATGGAATATATTCATGTAATAAGATACAAGTTACACCCGGCCTCTGCAACAACATAATGTTAAGAACTAGTCGAGATATCAAGGATGCGCGCAGACGAAAAGAAGAAGGACAAAAACATACTACCTCCGTTTCAATGAATAAGGCGCACGCGTTTTCCAAGGCGAACTTTGACCAAAAATTGGTCAAAATATATTGATTATATTCTACATAATAAGTATCGTTGGATTCGTATTGAAAAACACTTTCTAATGATGCTCATTTTATACCAATAATCTTTATATATTTGGAGTAATTCTTGGTCAAAGTGAAAACACGTAAAACGAGGACGCCTTACTTATTGGAATGGAGGGAGTAGCACCTCACACGATCGCGGCTAGCAGCAGCGGGAATCAAACACCACCACCGGCGACACCAAACTACAAAAAAGGCTCTGCAATGACGAGAAGAAGTTAAAAGAAGTCAACCATTGTCAGGTACGATCAGTTAAGGACTTAAAGTCAGCCTTAGAGTTTTCACCCTGGAGATCGAGATCGGTACTCAGAAAGCACCAGCCTTAAAGTCAGCCCCAACTTGCCAAGAAGACTGTTGCAGAGCGTCAAACATCATCGCCACACAAACAGTTCTGACGTGTACATTTCCACACAAGCATTTTTGGAAAATAAAAATGGCAAGATTACATATAATATAATTAGGCGGCAAATATTTTTGGAGTAGAATTAATTACAATTGAAGTTAAATAAAGTGTATTAGGGGATTTATTGTGTCTTATCTTCAACTAAAAAGTAAATTCCAATTACCATAGATTTTCATTGTAGTGTATGCAAACATTTTGTAATTATCTTCACAAAGACCAACGAAGCATCCCGAAGATATGTTGACTGATGGGGATGTCTGGAGAAGAACTTCCAGTTTTGGTTGCCTAACAAGTCAAACATACATTGACAGGGATTGCCATGTAAGAGATAGGATAACTCAATTAATGTGCAGTTAATATTTTCGTTGAGGGGAATGCGTAGTTAAAATGATCAAGACATGCTCCCTTTCAATATTTTAGAGAGATCCTATTATTGGTCTCCAATATTTTGAGACGGTAGAGTCCTACTTAGCTTCCACGTGTCCTTGTTACTGAGGCTGGGCCAGGGCCGGCCGGGGTGTCTTTTTCGTAGCGCATAAACAGTGGAATAGTGCACTATTATGGGGTTGCAATTAAAAAACAGAAATAATTCTAAGATCTGTTTATAATATCGACACTCCGCTGTGTGATCATCAATACTGACACTGCTGAAACTAAATCCACGGTCGATGATGAGTCGAAAGTGGTGGACTCGCCGTAGCCCATGCAAGCAAGCAAGCAAGCATGCATGAAAAGCAGTTCCTCTCCGAATCTTTTTTTTTTTCGAAAGATCCAGCAATTGCTGGCTTTTCAATATATTAGCAGAGGGAAAACCGTACACAGGTGTCGCCCCGGACGAAATTACATCCGAGGCGAGCAGAAAAGAGAAAAGAAAAGAAAAAAGGCGACGAGCCAGCCACCCTCGTGACTCTTTCGACACCCGGCGATGCAGAGCCACGGCCCAGCCACATAGAGACCTGGTCGCAAAGCCTCCCGAGGCCGCCGCCTCGGCGCACGTCCACCGTCCGGGGCCGCTGCCCCGGCATCCACCGCCCAGACCTCAGAACCACTCCGCACGACCGTTGCACACCCGACGCACGACGAGAGATAAGACACTCCAAGGCGACGCCTCCAAGAAGGTAGCGACGTGTGCGCCGCCGCCCGCCCGCTCCATAGGAGCTTAGGTCTTCACCCGGAGAGACTTATGACACTCGCGTCGGCAGAGGATCAAAGCTTCCAAACGACGCAATCAAGAAGGAGTACGACGCCCTAGGGCGCCGCCGCCGTCGGCACCGAAGTGCGAGGCTTTCACCTGAAGCTCGATCTCGACCGCCAAGCCCTAGGGCTTGGGCAATGGAGCAGCAAGGCAGGCGGCGTGGCTCTGTCGCCGCCCACCGAAACCATCTACATGCCGTGGGGTTTGCAGCACCTCACGCAGCGACGACCACGCCATGCCGGCGGGAGGCAAGAGTTGCCCTTCCCGCACTACGGACACATATCCGGGGCTGCCGCCCCGGCTTCCTTGCTGGCCGAAGAAGAAGAGGGCGGGAGCACGACGGGCCAGAGCACCCGCGCACCCCCGACCTGCGCTACACCACCGCGGCCGACCCGGAGCTCGCCAGCGTCGAAGCAGCCTCCTCCCGACGCGACCAAACCACAGCCACCAGCAGGATCGACGCAAGACACCTCGACGACGACCATCTGCAGAAGCACGGCGGCAACTCGGGCCCGTCAGGCCCAGATCGGGCCCTCCCAGGCCCATCTGGCCCGCACGGCCGAGCACGCGGACCTTGACGCAGCGGCCATGGCGCCGCCCGCGCAGCCACCACGGCTGCCGACTCCGCCGGTTCCAGGGCCGCCGTCCTGGCCTCCAGACGCCGGCGGCGCGACCTCCACTCCCCAGCAGCTTGGGCGCGACGACGACGAGACGAGCAGACGCGAGGACCTCCCCCCACCAACCTTAGTGGCAGCCGGAGGCCCGCCGCCACCGCGGCAGGGGCCGGCGGCAGCGGCGACAGCGGCGCCGGTGGAGAGCTGCTGGCGAACGGGCTTGGGTCGCCCCAGCGTCGCCTGGGGAGGGACGCGAGGGGCACGGCTCCGTTTCGATGTCAAGCTTGTTTGATCGCTCTCAGTTCCTCTCCGAATCGAAGCAGCGCTAGGCGTAGGCCGTGTAGCCATGTTTCTGGTCTCTCTTGCATCATGTATCCAAACCTTGAAAGCGTTGAATGAAACACTACCATACCAGACCTCCTTTTGAGCGTACATACATACTACGTGCTGGATCTAAAGGCAGCGAGAATCTCGACCCTGAATATAATGCTCTCTCATCCGTCTCTCTTTGAGCATGTCTCGTAGTCTGAAGCATATATATATATATGCATACATGCACGTAGTATACTTTTGTTGACCCTGACGACTCTATTCGACTAGTCAAACCTTATCATGCATCCATCCATGCATGCGTGCCCCTCCGCCCACTCTTTTTACTAGCTAGACCCTGTAGCTAGATCTTCTGCCAAAGGGTTTCAATGTGGAGTTAATTGCACTGGCGGTCACATATCTCATCGCGTATGTACACTTCAGTCATGAGAACGTTAAAAACGGGTCACACAACTGAACAAGTGGGTGCAATTTGGTCACAAACGGGTCACGTCATCCCGTTTTGGACTGAAACTTTTTAGAAAACCCCTCGGATAATATTAACAGGGACGTTTTGCAAGAAATCCATCTCCTTTCCCCCCACCTCCATCTCCAACTCCGGCAGCCCCGCCCGCCAGCCGCTTCCCGAGCAAGCCTCGCCAGGACGGCGCACTGCGGCGGCGTTCGGCCGCGAGGGCGCGGTGGGGGCGCGCAGGGGCCGCGGTGGCGCCCGGCGAGGACGCGCGAGCAGCGGGCGCGGTGGCGGCGACGCACGGGCTAGTTGCCAAGTTCCCGGGTCGATGTGAACGAGGAACGGGAATCGCCGCTGGCCAGAAGTATGGAACAGCAGGGGCCATCGATTTGGGGACGTGTTTCGATCAGTTTCGGGATGTTGAATTGGAACAACACGTGGAGTCACAGAATAACATAATAAATCACCGTGGTAGTAAAATGGATCCAATTGATTGATTCCACTTATCACGATCAGTAGTTTCCTAATTGCATGCTCGGTTATTTAGAAACCTCAATCTTTGCATTAATTTCATTAAACACGGAAGACCCTTGGGGTTAGCGGCGAAGACGCGACGCTCCAGAGACCTATCGGGTGCAGGCGCAGGATTGCAGGCAGCTTGGCGGCCGGACCGGCCGGCCACCACGTCCACGCCGTCGTCGTCGTTCGCGGACTGCGGAGGCCGTCACGGCGGCAGCTCCTGGTCAGGACGCGCGGCACCCGGCGGCGGCGCTCGGCCGCGAGGGCGCGAGCAGGGGCGCGCTGGCGGCGGAGCTCGGCCGCGTGGGCGCGAGGTAGGGGCGGCGCCCGGAACTGATTAGCGACGGGAGCCCGACGGCTAGGGAACGAGAAGCTGCTTCGGGCGGAGGTCGGCGACGAGCGCATGATGGGAGGAGATGGGGGAGACGGCGGTGGGGCTTGCTCGGGATGCGGCCGGCGGGCGGGGCTGCCAGAGTTGGAGATGGAGGTGCGGGAAAGAAGATGGTTTTTTTGCAAAACGTCCCCTGCTAATATTATCCGAGGGGTTTTCTGAAAATTTCCAGTCCAAAACGGGATGACATGTCCTGTTTATGACCAAATTGCACCCACTTGTTCAGGTCGTGGTGCAGCTGCAGCAGCAACGTGACTTTTCTTTTCTACTGATTGGCACAATCAAAGGCGTACATGCGCCACAGCTAGCTACTCCCTCCGTTCCAATTTAATTGACTTGCTATGCACCACATGTGGATGTATCTAGGCATGTAACACGTCTAGATATATCCATATATGGTGTATAGCAAGTCAATTAAATTGGAACGGAGGGAGTAGCTGTTAGCTGCCGCTGACAAAGGTATCTTTCCCTCAAGTGGTACACACAGAGAAGATTTCACCAATCAGACAAGTAAATACGAACCACCAGCTGACGCTGCACGCACCGTACTGTACATGCACGGATACAGTATGTCGCCATGTTATATCTGACACCAAATATTTGTTTGCTGGCAAGCAAGAAACTCTTTCACTAAATTGCTCGCTCGTTTCCATGCATGCATGTCGAGGGTGTTAAATGCAACATGTGGCTCTAGCTAGCTCTTCAAGCCGGGTTCACGTGTGGGTCAGTCAGTCGGTCGGTCGCATGCATGTGTGGTTTCTATCGTGTCTAAACCTGCATGCATGAGCAAACCAATGACCAGAACACACCATGGTAAATGCACAAACAGATCGGTTTTCTTCCTAGGCAAAGGAGGCCGATGCGAGAACCAAACGGCGACTGTGGCGGATCCAGCGTCCCGGCAGCCCGGGCGCTTGCCCGGGCTTCCGGCCGGCCGGCAAAGCTAATTTTGATGAAAAGTTAACCAGATTTTAACGTGTTAAGCTTTTAATCAAGGGTTTGCCCAGGCTTTAAAAAATTACTGGGTCCGCCACTGGTGAGGATTACAATGTATTGATCTGAAGGATCAAGCAACCAGGAATCAGATGCCATCTTAAGTCAAGAACCAGAAGATCTTTATCTCTCCACGTTCGTTTTTTGTTGTTTTCCTTCGATACAGAATAAATTCTACTGTTTGCACCTTTGGGTGCACTTGGCAGACGACAGTCGTAATACATGAGCCAGCGTGTAGGTCGTGTATGGTCCAACAGCTGGCTGGCTCGATGACCCGAACGACCCAGGAAACGTGCGCGCGGACGGTGAGTGACGACGACCGAGTGAAAATGCTGGCATGCATGCATGCAGGCACGTGTGGCGGGGACAAGCCACTACGTAAAGACGCTGACACCGGTAACATGCATGCAATGCAAAGGACCACCCTTTCAAAAATAAATAAAAACTTGCATGCAACCGAAATAAAAGGGCGGGAATTCGCAGAATCCTTAACCAAAACGCATGAGCCCCAGTTACAACAAGAGCGACCGGCCGAGCTCTCCTCTCTCGCTACAGTAGCCTGAGAGGCGATTTTTGAGCCTTCCCCGTCCATCCACCTCGCTCGCCGGCGATCCGCGGGATCTGCCCCCTCCGGCGCCGCTCCGGCGGCGGGAGGGTGGTGGATCCCCGGATCCCGGCCTGTATATAGTGTAGGGTGCGGTAGGGATCCCTCCGGCGGCGGCGTGGAGGTGGCGTTGGTGTCGGTGGTTGGTGGGGGCCGGCGCGTTCCCCTCCTGCGGCGGTGCTCCTCGGAGCTCCGGTGCGGCGCGCGCGGCGTTTTGGTGGCCAGAGATCTCTGGATCTGTTGGCTCTCCTCTGGTTCTTCCTCCTCCTTGCCGGCCGGCGGGAGGTCGGCATCCACGCGGTGGAGCTACGAGGGAGGAGCCGGAGGTTGGAACTCAGGCCGGGCGGGCCTCGCTGCTTCTGCCGGCGCTGAAGACGAAGACGGATGCGGCAAGACGGTGGAGCTGGAGAGGGAGGGTGCTCGCTGTGCACTTTCATCGGCAGAAGTTCCGCTGCTTGCGGCGGACGGGCTATGCAGCGATCTACAAGGTAGGAGGTACCCTCAGGCAGTGGCTTGCTGGTGGTCGTCGGTCTTCGTTTTCCTCGCCGGCGTTGTTGCTGGATCTTGTTCTTGCTCTGTTCCCCTGCGTCGGACTTCTGTGCTTTGTTCTTGTTCTTCATCGTTGTATGTAGAACACTGTTGTACGCAGGCTTTCAAAAAAAAAAACGCATGAGCCCAATCAGAATCATACATAATGCCTCGTTCGTCTTTCTTTGGATTGAATCCAGGCGTGGAATCCATCCAGGCGAGGAATTGGTTGGTCCCGGTCATTCAACAAATCCCTATTAATCCATCCTAATCCATTCCCCATATTCCCCTGTATATTTCAGCCGGTTCGTTTAATCCCTGCTAGGTAGGCTACAAGGCCACTCGGCCATGCTTGGACTAACAGGTCAGAGTCGTGGAAATTGTTCCATAGGTCAGGTGGGGGATAACAAAATTCCACACCGAATCAGTGTAAAAAAAAACAAAGAAAGGGCCCCTCGCGCTCCGCGACGCCAGGGGAAAAAAGTAGCACCGCCAGCCCGTCCCCCCGTCCGGCGCCTCCTGCCGCTGCCGTCGCCGGCCTCGGCCGCGGCGGTGGCGGCGCCCTCCGCTGCCAGAAGGTGGTCGGAGGGAGGATCTTCGCGTCGCGCAGGTGGAGACCGGCCCGTGGGGGCGGCGGTGGTCCAGGCCGGGGAGGCGACGGGGACCTGCTAGCGGCTGCCTCAGAGCGCCGGAGGTCTTCGATGCGGGGGCTGGCCATGCTCTGCTCGGTGGCTCCTGGCAGGGCCCGATCTGGGCCCCATTGGGCCTGGCGGGCCTCGGCGGCGCGTGTCTTCCGCGCTTCGGAGGGTGTTGCTGCGGCGTGGAGTCTGCCGTGGAGGGAGGTGCCGCGGCAGCTGCAGCAAGCGAGGAGCATCAGCAGGGCTGTGGGCGGGAAGAGGAAGCCGGGGCGGCGGCCTCGGATCGATGGCGCGGCGCGCGAGGCCTGGGCACATCGGTGCGGTCGGGGTTTGTCCCGGTCGTGTGGCCGGCATGAGGTGGCCGTGCTGCACCTCCGGCTGGGTGTTCGTCTTCCAGCCGGTCGAGAGGATGCCGGGGCGGCGGCCCCGGACACGGCTTCTTGCTTCTTGCCGCGGCGTGAGGTGCCACAGTGGCTGCGGCATGCGGTGTCGGTGGTCTGGCCGGTCTCCGATGAGCGGATGCGGGGTCTGTGACGCATCGTCGGGCAAAAGCCCTGCCCAGGTTGTCTGCCGGGGCCGACGGCGGCGACGCCCTCGGGGCGCCGCTTCCTTCTTGAAGGCGTAGTCGAGGTGGTGCTCTCGCTTCCCCACGCCGGGTTCTCCGGGGGAAACCCTTGATCCCTCGCGGGATCGGGCGGGGGCGGCGCTCCTGCGTTGCTTGCGTCTTCGGGCCTCGCCTTGGATGTTCCATCTTCCAGGGGGACCGACCAGTGGACTCAGATGGTGGTTGGCGGCGGCGAGCTTTCGTCTTCGGCTAGGGGGTGCGCGGCAATCGGACCGGTGTAGATGTCGGAGCGGCGGCTCCGGATTTCGTCTTGCGTTGAGATCGTCTCCGCCGTGTTGGGTGTCGGCTATGGTCGCTAGGGCGACATGGTCGTCGACTCGTTTTTGGGGCGTGGCCTTGGGGCCGGTGTGGATGTCGGAGCGGCGGCTCCGGGTTTTGGCTTGCGTTGAGGTTGCCTCCGCCGTGTTTGTGTCGTCTATGGTTCGCTAGGGTGACATAGTCGTCGACTTGTTTTTGGGGCGTGGCCTTGGGGCCGGTGTGGTGCGTTGTGTTGTACGGTTTTTGGCCGGTTTCCCTCATAAACTGTCTAGCTCTTTTCGACTTTATCAATCAAAGGTATTGCCGAGGTTCAAGTGTAATATGAACGGGATTTGCTGGGCTAGAATACCGTCGGCGTCGGCGAGCAAACGAAGACCTCAAATTTGCTGGGCTGTAAATTCTACCTCATCGGGCTGGACAACCAAGATCGGGCCATCATCCAGGCCAATCCATGCCCGCTAGGGATTAAACGAACGAGGCCTAAGTGTGTAACTACCGTGGATTTTCCATTTTATAAAAAGACATATCTAAGCTAACATTTATACTCCGTGTGTACTAGCACGAGTTTGGAAATGTACAACCGTGCAATATCATAGTTCCGACCCCAAGTGCGGCAGAGAGACTTCAGAAGCCTAGAAAAAAATGGGTTAAGATGTTATTTTTCCAGGCGGATCAACCTACAAAGTCAGATAACACAAGGCGTCACGCGGCGGTAAGCCCGGACAACTGCAGCGCATGAGGGTGGCAGATCTTTTTTTTTTTTGAGGAGGATCCGACCCACATATTAGGAAACTCAGCACAATTACAAGCAGGTCCAACAAAGAAAAATAATTACAGCAAGACCCCTGAAAATTGCACAAAGCCCCCCAAGCTTCCAGGAAGAATTACAATCGGATCCAAAGAACTTCTCCCAAGAGCCTAGCCAGCGGCGGCGCCGCCGTACCTCAACCCGCCGGAGGGAGAGTGCTGCCCCACGTTGTAAATGGCTGCAAGACTCGTTGCATGTACTTTCTTTGTTTGGGTTTATAAGGCCCTATCGAATTTTGAGCTAACACTTGATCCTAAATTTTACAAAGAGTATGTCACAAAAAGGATACAGTTGGAATATATTCCAAAGAAGTTTTCAATCGTATAATGTTTGCGACAATTGACTCATATTTTGTTAATCAAATCATGGTTAAAATTTGACTCAGAAACTGAGAGGGGGGGGGGGGGGGGGGGGGGGGGGGGGGGGCTTGTAAACACAAACAAATGGAGTGGTTAAGCTAAAATGCGCCACTACTTGGTATTTACACTACACGTCTCACAACCATCATCCTCCTCTACTGATTCAGTCGGTTTCCTTTGGGTCACACGGTCGTTTTCGCCGCTAGAAGACAAGCATCTTCGTGCATGCCGTGAGTCTTTATCTTGTCTGTTAGCTTAATGTCTTTGACTCATTTGTCCAGGCGGGGAGGTGAATACGCATTGGAGTAAGTACGTCTAGCCTTGTCCCTATGATGGTGGTGTTTGCTCCGACATCGCAGGGCGCGTGTGAGGGTTAGTTCCCCCAATCCGATATGTTAGGTTGTGGGGGAGATCATCAACCATGATGTTTCTATCTCGGTTCACGGTGGTGCTAGTGGTCTCGTTAGTATGATCCCTCGACGTTGTTTCCATTATTGATGTAGGGTTCGACCTCCTTGACCGACCTTAGCTTTCTTCTCGAGGTCGCCGGTCCAATGTGTGGCGACTTTCCAACCACATCTAATTCGACTCCCTAGCTCTGTGTAGGCTTTATGCGATCGGTTTGTCCGGGTTGGATAAAACACTTCGTGTATTTTTTTTGCGAATTTTCTTGTAAGGCTTGAGCGCGTTTAATATATGACTTATAATTTTAAAAATAATAACGACAAGTAACTAGCAAAGGAAAAAGCTTAACAACTTCTACAACTTAAGATCAGTTTTTCTTGTTCCAACATGATTTTCTTTGAAGAAAAATACACATCACCAACAAAATTAAGCGGTCGCTACACTATAAAAAAGGCAGCAGAACCTTTTTTTAAAGACGTTCATAGAAAAAACAATTATATGATCTTGGGCCGTTATTTGCCAGCAAAAGCCTTTACTAGGCCTTGTATTGCGAGGTTGCTTAAGGACTCTGCACCCAGTTTAATTTATGGGTCTCTCTAACGCTCAATCGATTGAGAATTAGCTTAGTTCTCAATCGCATGACGTCATCAATTCCAGTTGCAAGTCAAGTTGCAACTCATGATTAGCACGAATCACGAAGCAAATCAAACGGTTCAGAGCAGTTGCAAGTCCACTTGCAACTCAGGCGAATGAGAATTAACTTAGTTCTCATTCACATGACATCATCAAATCCCAGTTGCATGTTGACTTGCAACTGATGCACGAATCACAAAGCAAATCAAATTGTCTAAATCAGTTGCAAGTTAACTTGCAACTGATGACATCATGCGATTGAGAACTAAGCTAATTCTCAATCGATTGAGAATTAGCAAAACCGTTAATTTATAGGCTTGCAGGTCCTACCCGGAGTACCCGTACGTTGGAACAAAAACTAGAGACAGGGAAGGAAATCTGAAACTGAAACAATAGACCAATAAGCCTAATTCAAGAACGTATCGGAATTTAAGAAGCGACCGGTGATTGATCCACGGTACAAATATTCTCGATTATCGAATCCTTAAGCAACCTCGCAATAGCAAACCAAACACGCGCAGTCTTGTTTCCTGATTGCCATCGGTTATCTTCAACCCCGGCGATCGACACGATGGACTTCCGAGCACCCATGCCGACGAGGGATCAGCGGCAGTCTGCCGTCGCCCGCTCCGGCGCCGAGGGCCTGACGGCTCTCTCCGCCGGCCTCGCCCGTGCCCTCGACGACAAGAACGCAAACAGCAACCTCGTCTTCTCGCCGCTCTCCATCTACGCCGCGCTCGCTCTCCTGGCCGCCGGTGCCCGCGGTTCCACTCTGGAGGAAATCCTCCACGTACTCGGCGTGCGATCCCGCGGCGAGCTCGACGAATTCGTCGCCCGCGTGGCGGGGGACGCGCTGCGTGACAGGTCGGGCTATGGCGGCCCGCGCGTCGCGTTCGCGTGCGGCATATGGGGCGACTTGTCGTGTCCTCTGAAGCCGGGGTTCCGCAAGGCCGTGGTCGATGGCGCATACAGAGCCGAGGCGTCCACCGTCGACTTCCGCGGCGACCCCGATGGAGCACGCCGGCTGATCAACGCGTGGGCAGCGCGCGTCACGGACGGCCTAATTGAGCATGTCCTCGGCTCGGGGTCGGTGACCGGAGACACCCGCTTGGTGCTCGGCAACGCCGTGTACTTCAAGGGCAAGTGGGACCAGCCCTTCGACAAGAGTGACACCGAGAACGCGCTGTTCCGCCGGCTGGGCGGCGCCGGCCCCGTCGACGTGCCCTTCATGCAGAGCTGGGAGGAGCAGTTCATCGCCGTGCACGACGGATTCAAGGTGCTCAAACTTCAGTACAAGATGCTGGACCTGGACGCTTTCCTAACTCGTGATCTAAGACGTGATCCCAAGAAGCCTGCCCCATTCTTTCCCCGTCGTGCTCCACTTGTTAATCGATACACTCGCACCGCTCCACCTTGCCGCCATGATCCCAACAATTCTCCATCGACAGCGTCCTTAAACAACAACGGCAGCTCCAACAACAACACTCAGAACTTCACCTCCTACTACACACAGTTCTCCATGTGCATCTTCCTGCCGACGCCGATGATGGCTTGGGCAGCCTGGTCGAAGCGATCGCTTCAGATTCGAGCTTCCTGCACCAGCACCTGCCTCATCAAAAGGTCCGCGTCCGCGACTTTCGGGTACCAAGGTTCAAGTTGTCCTTCCACCACAGCGTTGTTGACATCCTAAAGAAGCTAGGCCTCCGACTTCCATTCAGCCCGGAGGCCGATCTGTCTGACATGACGGAGGAAGGCCGACTGCTCGTGAATGAAGTAATCCACAAGGCAGTTATCGAGGTTAACGAGGAAGGCACCGAAGCCGCCGCCATCACCGTGTTTGATATGCAGGATACATGTCCTGCCATGCCGTATCCTCCGCCACCAACTTAGAGATTGACGCGTCATCGTGGAGGAGGAGACTGACGCCGTCGTCTTTGCCGGGCACGTCCTCGACCCCTCGAGACAGTAGCTAGTATTACATGATGCTGAAATTTCACTGACAATTAGCTTCAAAATTTCGGGAGACGTCGCTAGAATTACATAGGATGATTAAATTCAGGATACATTTGGCTATATTTTATGCGAAAAACATATTTTTACATCAATGAGTACTGGAAATCTACTTACCTGCTCTCGCAATCCCGCTGGATTTTTATCTTATTTTGTCAGAAGCTCTGTATATTCGATGTTATATGAAATCATCACAAATTGTTTGGCAGATGAGCATAAGAAAAAGAACAGAGCTCCCTGCCCAAAGCCATTAAACTTATTATGCCCATAATTGCAAATCTGGTTCTCTAAATTGGCTTTTGAGAGATTGTACCTTTTGTTTGCAAATATAAGAAGATCAACGCCCATAAACAGTAAACATGCAAAAAGAAAACGCCCATACAACAGTATATAGGCAAGATCACACGTGTATTCTAATCATTATTTATGGTGCATATCGTCCTAATATTAAGTGTACATTTAAAAAATTATATCGTCTGAAATTTCAGTGATATAATTTTTATAATATACACTTAATATATTATGTTGATCAAATTATGGACTTAGGGATAATTGGTGACAGGACAATCGTATGGCTAAAAAATAGATGGGGTGGATAGAAAAAGGTCTCTCTAACGCTCAATCGAATGAGAACTAGTTTAGTTCTCATTCACATGACGTCATCGATCTTAGTTGCAAGTCAAGTTGCAACTCATGATCAACACGAATCACGAAGTAAATCGAACGGTGTGAGCAGTTGCAAGTTCACTTGCAACTCAGGCGAATGTGAACTAACTTAATTCTCAATCGCATGACATCATCAAATCCCAGTTGCAAGTTGACTTGCAACTGATGCACGAATCACGAAGCAAATCAAGTGATCCGAATCAGTTGCAACTCCACTTGCAGCTGATGACGTCATACGATTGAGAACTAAGATTAACATGTGATTGAGAAGCAAAACCGATAGAAAAATACCCCGCGCGTTGCAGAGAGAATTTCATTAAGAACTTTGTGTAAAAAAAATATGTAAGACACATTAAATATGAAGTTGTTGACAGAGATATGCAAAAATCCTACAATAGTCGAGAGTTTATATTACGTGAACTTGTTGTGTACTTGACGACAAATAATTGATGAGGTGGACAATCGTATGGCTAAAAAAATAGATGGTGTGAATAGATGCATGTAGAATATGCTATAGTTAATGAATATTAGTGGATGGTGACATGGCAATGGATTGGCTTGGACAAACGATTATGCATAACTTGCATGTCGCTCGGACCTCCTCTCCTCCTCCTCCTTCCCTCCCTCGTAGCCGCCACATGGCCGGCCAGGCGAAACCCGGTTGGCCGGCGGCGGTGGGATCGATTGTCCCCTCAAGTGGGGACGCCGGTGCGGGCCGGTGCCCTTGGCTGGGGCGTGGTCCCGCAGGGCGCCACGGAGAGTCCGGCCTCATCGGCACGTGGCACTTGGCTTGGCGGAGACGCGATGGACGACACGTCAGAGCCGTAGGCGGCGATAGATTGGGTTGCTCGCTTCTTCTCCCTGCAGGCGCCGGCACCTCTTGCTGCCGTCAGGACGATTCTCCATCTTATCCGGTTTTTTCTAACCCGATGCGGCCCTCTCGCTGCGGTCGGGTTGGATGATTCTCGATCTTTTCGGTTTCTCTAACCCGATACAGCCCTTCTGTCCGCGTTGGTGGGTGTCTCCAATGGATCCGGTGCAAAGGAAACTGACCAATGGATGCCCAAGAAAATAGGAATTAAAGGAGTCCGTGTCTTGATACGGGCTCCAAATTTGAGAACAATGCAACAACTGTTTCTCACAAAGGTTCCAAATTTGAGAACGTATCGGAAGGCAGTAAAGCGGTCCTGGATTGATTCACGGAGCTTACAAAACTACATATAACCCAATCCCTATGGAACCACGTAATAGCAAACCAAACAAACAGAGTCTTGTTTTCCCGATTGCCGTCGATCCTGTGACAAAAACCGTCGATCTCGAACCCAGCGATCGACACTCGATATAATGGACTTCCGAGCAGCCGTGCCGACGAGGGATCAGCGGCAGACCGCCGACGGCCTGACGGCTCTATCCGCCGGCCTCGCGCGTGTCCTCGACGACAAGCACCCGAACAGTAACCTGGTATTCTCGCCGCTGTCCATCTACACGGCGCTCGCTCTCCTGGCCGCCGGTGCCCGTGGCTCCACTCTGGAGGAGATCCTCAGCGTCCTCGGCGTGCGGTCCCGCAGTGATCTCGACGAGTTCGTCGCCCGTGTGGCGGTGGACGCGCTGCGTGACCGGTCGGGCTATGGGGCCCGCGCGTCGCGTTCGCGTGCGGCATCTGGAGCGACATGTCGTGCCCGTTCAAGCCCGGATTCCGTAAGGTCGTGGTCGATGGCGCGTACAGGCCGAGGCGTCCACCGTCGACTTCCGCGGCGACCCCGATGGAGCATGCCGGCTGATCAACGCGTGGGCGGCGCGCGTCACGAACGGCCTAATCGAGCATGTCCTCGGCCCGGGGTCGGTGAGCCGAGACACCGGCGTCGTGCTCGGCAACGCCGTGTACTTCAAGGGCAAGTGGGACCAACCCTTCGACAAGAGTGACACGAAGAACGCGGTGTTCCGCCGGCTGGGCGGCGCCGGCCCCGTCGACGTGCCCTTCATGCAGAGCCGGAAAGATCAGTTCGTCACCGTGCACGACGGTTTTAAGGTGCTCAAACTTCAGTACAAGATGCCCGAGAAGCCTGCCCCATTCTTTCCCCATCGTGCTCCTCTTGTCAATCCTGATGGATGCATTCGTGGTGCTCCACCTCCCCGCCGTGGTTCCAACAGTCAGAATCTCACCTCCAACTCCACACAGTTCTCCATGTGCATCTTCCTCCCGGACGTCGGCGACGGCCTGCCAAGCCTTTTGGATGCGATCGCATCACGGCCAGGCTTTCTGCGCGAGCACCTGCCTCATCGAAAGGTCCCCGTTGGCGACTTCCGGGTACCCAAGTTCAAGCTGTCCTTCCACGACAGCGTTGTCGAGATCCTGAAGAAGCTAGGCTATCAACTTCCGTTCAGCCTCGCAGCCGACCTATCTGACATGACAGAGGAAGCCCGGCTTCTCGTGGATGAAGTCATCCACAAGGCGGTTATCGAGGTTAACGAGGAAGGCACAGAAGCCGCCGCCGTCAACATTTTTCTTATGCAGCCTAAGGCATGCAGGAGGCCGCCAAGGGTGGATTTTGTCGCTGATCATCCTTTTGCCTACTTCATTGTGGAGGAGGAGACCGGCGCCATCGTCTTTGCCGGGCACGTCTACGACCCCTCGAAAGAGTAGCTAGGATCGCATGATGTTGAAATTTCACGAACATTCAGCTTCAATATTTTCCAAGAATTTCATAGGATGAGTATGTTTAGGTTGGTTAACCCTATAATTTCATATGCAAAAAAAATCTTACATGAATGTTTTATTGCAATCTACTTACGAGCTAACAAAGTCGGTGTGTAAGTATATATGTGTGTGCGGATTTGGGGGGGTGGCATTTTGGTGACATATGAAATCAGCATTTATCTTGTTTGACGGATGCGCATAAGAAACAGATAGAGCTTCCCTGCCCAAAGCCATTGCAACTCATTGTACCCTCAGTTGCAAACCGGTTCTCCACATTCTCGCTTGGAGAGTGTACCTTTTGTTTCCGACCGACACTCACACTCCAGTACAAAGGCAAGAGCACACGTGTGTTTTAATCACACAATAATGCATGAGAGTGTCAGGATAAATTAAACTTTCGGAATTGCTAACGCTCGGTTGCCTGATATTTATGCTAACGCTCGGTCGACGAGTATGTCCGTCTGATCAGCGATCACGTTTCGTGAATGTCAGCGCAAAGCGACTGCGTGTTCTCGGCCCGATGTGCTTTGTTATCTGGCCCATGTACTGTTGTGGTTTTTTTTTCTTTCGCCTTTTTTGTTGGGTTTTTTCCTTTTTTCTTTCTGGGTTTGTTTTTGTTGGGCCTTTGTTTATTTTCGCAGGTTGAAGTTGAATCGTCCACGCGAGATGTCCCGTTCGATCAGGTTTGGCATTTGTTGACGCGCGAGATGTCCCGTTTGCGATCGGGTTTATGACATGTTAAGCGTGTTTTTTTCTATTACTCTTTTAAGAGTATCTTTTTACGATTGGGTTTTTTTTTCGCTAGTTTGAGTTGATTTTGTTCAGGCTGTTTCGGGGTGTGTACATCCAGAATGTGAAACGTGTGGAGGGAACCAGAGGCAAATGTAGTGTGGATAGGGGGAGGACGTGGTTGTGCGTTGCAATTATTTAGGCCCCACGAACGGTGGGCCTCATGGGGTAGAGACTCAATTTTTAGGGTGCAATCGCACATGTTTTCTCGTAACACAATTGTACATGAATTTCGTTTAGCGTGCAATTGCACACATTTTCATCCGCGCAATTGCATACGATTGTTGGTAGCGTGCAATCGCATACAATTTCTTTATCGTTAGCGTGCAAATTGCACATGTTTTTTTCTTAGCGCGCAATTGCGCATTAATTTTGATTAGTGTGCAATCGCACACGTTTATAGCGTTAGTTCGCAATTGCGCATGATTATCGTTAGCGTGCAGTCGCACAATTTTTTCATCGTCTAGCGCGCAATTGCACATAATTGTTGTTAGCGTGCAATCGCACACAACTTTTTTATCATTAGTGTGCAGTTACACCTAAAATTTTTTTAGCATCTTTGTTACTTCATTTTGAGAGACGCTAACTTTTGTTGCCATGTTGGACCCATAGTAGGTTTGAAATATCGAAGGTGGGAACGGTCTTGCATTTAGCGAAGCATTTTTTGCATACGTTTTTGTGTTGTGTTTTACCCCGTGCAGTTGCATATGGCCGCGGTTTTTTCGTTTGATTATTCTGAACAGAGCTAGCTAGAAATGTTTAGAAATAGGGACTATCTGTTTTTACTTTTTTATTTTTTTTTAGCGTACCATTGCACATGATTCTCGTTAGCGTGTAATTGCACCTTAACTTTTCTTTACGTGCCACTTTTGTTACTTCATTTTTTGTAGATGATTCTTATTAGCGTGCAATTGCACATGATTTTTGTTGTTAGAGCGTAATTGCATATGAATTTTGTTGTTAGAGCGCAATTGCATATGAATTTTGTTTAGCGTGCAATCGCACACGTTTTTTATCGTTAGTGCGCAATTGCAAATGATTATCATTAGCGTGCAGTCGCACACTTTTTTTTTTACCGTTAGTGTGCAATTGCACATGACTATTGTTTGAAATATTGCGGAATATTATTGATTGATTGGATCGGTGATTACAATGAGCCTCCTGGGCTGTTTATATAGAAGTACAAGACTTGGGGGGCAAGAAGCCTAATAGAGATAGAATTGGACTAAACTTAAACTACCAAAATAAACCTAGCCGTAATATACTCCAACACCCCCCCCCCCCCCCCCCCCCCACAGTCGGATCGGTAGTGACGCGAACAGCAGGAGCGTCGCGGACGGTCTGACTGGAACATAATCTGAAGTCGCGACTGGAGAGGATGCCGGTGGATGCCGATGTCGATGTAGCCGGAGTGGGGCGCTGTAGTCGTGGTCGATAGTGCTGTTGGTGATGTAGTCGCCGCTGATGAAGTCGAAGAGGTTGATGTTGTCGTGGTGTTGTGGTCGATGTCGTCGTTGAGCCTTGGAGATATTCGCCGTATGTAGTAATGTAGTAAAAGTTGTTGGAGTCGGAGTAGTCGAGGTAGGCGACACGCCTTTCCGAGCTTGCCGGACTCGGGGGCGCGCCGGGGACGAAGGCACGCGTCGATGGTGCCAATACCGGACGTGCGAAGACAGGGACCATCATGAGCCATGCGAGCCAGAGTTGGAGGGATCAGCAAGGAAATTCTCCGTGACCGGTCGGTGCGAATAAGTTGTCCGCCGTTGACGCCGGAGTAGACGAAATAGTTGCAAGAAGAAAATTGTTAAAGTAAAAATAAAAATAGACTGCAACTCTGGCGGCGAGGTCGTGGTGGACGAAGACGACAAGTAGTTATTGATGGAGATTGAATTGTAGCGGTAGTTGGGTTCGGGGATTAGACCCGTGTTTTCCGCTTGTATTCAGCGCGGCGTCGCTGTTGGAGAAGAGGAAGATTTTGTTGGCGTTGACGATGTCCACGATCGGTGGTGACGGCGACGATGCGGTGAGGTTGGTGTAGATGGATGTCGGCGATGATGACCACAGTTGATGCAGATCGGAGTCGATAGCTTGGTGAAGATCGGCGGCGTAGATGTGTAGCAAGATGCATCTTGACTCGGAGAGATCCATGCGTGTCCCATGTGCACATGCACGCATGCGAACATGGAGTCCAAAATTCTTGCATGCAGCCCTTGTGCCGCCCGTAGTTGCCTGACGTCCAGCGCGTATCCGGCCGACGGCCGGACGGAGCAGCTTGAGGCAGACGTTGGTGTATCGATCAGATCTGCAGAAATTGTGGAATTGCTGATTGCGTCGACGGGGGTTATTTTGGTGGCTAAAGCAAACTAGATCTAATTGGAAAACGAAAATTGGTAGAACTATGGAACGGATCTAATGAATTTGAAACAAAAACTAGCTACGAGATGCGACGCCCCCGCGATCATGGAGATCGATTTCGCCGGGGGCGGCGCGACGGAAGTAGTGGCTAAACCCTAGGTTGAGGAACGGAACGCACTGATACCATGAAATATTGCAGAATATTATTGATTGATTGGATCAGTGATTACAATGAGCCTCCTGGGCTGTTTATATAGAAGTACAAGACTTGGGAGGCAAGAAGCCTAATAGAGATAGAATTGGACTAAACTTACACTACCAAAATAAACCTAGCCGTAATATACTCCAACATTGTTAGCGTGCAATCACACATGACTTTTTATCATGAGTGTGCATTTGACCTTTTTTTTTGTGTGTCACTTTTTACTTCATTTTCAGCCATGTCTTTATTTTGCAATGATAGTTTTTCAGCTGGCTCAGTTTCCACATGAAAGCCCACAACGGTACAAAAGTCCTAGCACATGCAAACAGCGACAAAGCAAACTAAAACAAAAGAAGCCCATATAAGAACGGTACAATGAAGTTGAAGGGAAACGGGCTCTGTCCAAGTCCAACGATTGCGTCACCGGCTGGCTGACTAAGATCGACCGAGATTTAACATAATTCTCGATCAGCCGAGCGCTAGGCGCCTCCGCGGAAAATTATATCAGTACACCTATTAAACAACACACTAAAAGTCTAAACTGATTTATCCTCTTCCAAAGCATTTTAAATAGGGGTAGAATGGAAACATTCTAAAAGTTACAGTACTACTAATTCTTGTAATTTGCAAGCGGTTTTGAACGTGGAACTTTGTTTGAAGTATTTTTTATACTCCATAGGTGCTTTATGACACTGGATATTTGAGTTCTCAAAAAATTGCTTTCTCTGGACAGACTATGTTCCACGGTCCCAAGTGTCTAAAACTTGTTTTTTGCAATTAGAGATATGTCAAAATACTAGTGTTATTCATTGATTTTTTGTTTTGAATGTTCCTTCTATAATCTTTGTGCCCAACTGCTCTAACTTTCATCTTTCGTTGACTCTATTACAGAAAAATAGAGCAAAGTTCTTTCTTGACTGTGTTGCGTATCAAGAAACATCATCGATCGAAGCTGGTAACAAAATATGGATAGATGCAGAAACGAGTGGCGATGAAAATTTCATAATCTCATTATGCACTCAATCGCCACCTGGTTTTTCTCGACTGTTTGTTTAGACGGATGATGCACTGCCTGACTCCCCCAGCAGCAGCTTATCTGATGGCGATGTGGAGAGGATATGTGTTGAAGCAGTGGCATCTTGTTACAATGCTATTCTGATGCATACAAGTGTTTATTCTGGGACCTATCCTCGTTTCTGTCACAAGTATTTTTTGCTTGAGAATGATGTGCCAACTCCAAAAATATCTCGTCTTCCTGAGATGCCTGGTCCTCATGCGCTCAATATTGGCCTCCTGCATCATGAATGTGGTCATTACACAGTGGCTGTGTTGAAGGAAACCATGACATCGGCAATTGAAACGATATCTGGATATAAAATGAGCAAGTTAACTGAGGGGCCATGTGTATGCACCTTTTCTACGTTAACAGGTAAATGGATATGTAGGCATGTGTCTCTCCCTGGGGATCTTACTTCCTGGAATTGGGACATCGATGTAGTGCTTGCCAATGACAATAGTTTTTGGTGGGTGGATTTGCATTGTTTTTTTTATGGTAAATAGCAGGAGCTCTGCCTATGCATTATAAGAGGAATAGAATTGGTCCAGTTAATTAGGGAAACCGGACCCAAAAACCATACAAATGCGGTTAAAAAACCGCACACTCAAACTTATGGAACGTCGTCTGTGCCTGAAACAAGGGAACATAGTCCCAAACTAACAGGCCACACCTCATACCCAACTATCAGAAGCTCTCCAAACACATACAAACTCTCACCCTTAGAGATGCACCGACGTGCACCCTCCACATAGAATAGGTCAAGCATTACTCACAATTAACTCTCGAACCGCCTCCATCACCTGCGGTGTGCGCTGCTTCTTGTACATCTACAAATAAAACTCCATCTTCTCCTCTATGGCTTCATCGGCGGCTTTCTCTTTGCTCTTGAGTTTGTTCAGATACACTGGAGTTGACTGGCTCCAACACCTCCTCTACCAACAAGACAAAGCTACGAGAGCAAGAATCATTCTGATCCTCTGGCGTGCGTGGCACCTGCGGAACGACTGCATACACCAAAAAGGAGATGAAACCATTGCCCGTTCAGTGCTGTTCTTGAAGAGCTACAACTCTGAAACCGGTAATCTCACCCCAACTCCGGCTGACCCAAAAGGCAAACAACACCTGCTGGCTGCTGCCCCCAGTGCCTGAAGGCCCGTCGAACATGAGGCCACCCGATACAGAAACCTAGGGATTACATTAAAGCACCTGCCAGAAGAGTAAATATTAGGAGCTTCATTCGCTCAAAGATGCGCCACTTATTCGCCTCTCTCCTGACAAAAAGAAATTTGAAACCCCTGAAGGATGAAATAAGCACTTCATCTCAGTCAGAGGCCTGTGTATCGCACACCTTCTTGGCACCATCCCACATGGACACCGTATTGTGACAATCCGTCTCAAAGACTGCACCATTATAACACCTCAAGGATGCCAACTCGGTAGCATCCTTATCGTTCCATGCCTTATGCCAGAAGCTCGGCAATGAAGAGAGCTCCAATCAACTTGTTCTGTCGACAGGACAATGTTAAAAAGCTTCTTGCTCGCCGTGAACAACCGCCACCTTCTTGCAATACGCTTTCTCAGATGAATGGCGCCATCTGAGTTCAGCTGTGCCCAACCTTGATTAGGTTTGACCCCTCACGGCCATCTGGCCGCGCAACCTGTTTCTGCATGTTTCCGGATCTCCAAGGTGCCAACAAACTCCACCAGCCACATAGGCCGTGCTGGCTGATGCTGCTCGTCACCATCACCATGTATACTTTTTATGGCTTTCCCAAATCCCCCACATAACAGTGACAGCGAACGGCTGCATTTTTCTTTCCTAGCACAGAAAGAAGCAATGGTATCTTCAAGCCAAAGCGGAGACACCCGTATGCAAGTACAGCCCTTGCCGACTTGATCAGGGAAGGATGACACAAAAGGAGAAGCCACGGACTCCAGAGCACGGAAGCAACACCACATGCAACCATTGGAAACTCATTGACAAGAGCAGAGCAGCAACAGAAGCCATATGAGGCAGATGAATGAAACAGAACACAATAAACTCAGATCACTGATCTCGGGTATGTAAAAGTATGATTAGCATGCAAATACATCCAAATTAACAAGACATTGTTATGCGCCATAAATAACTAGTTTCTACTACCAGACACGTATATGATTCACCATTTGAAGAACACATATCTAATCAATGGAAAGAACAAATGATACAGTGTGCAAACAAATTCATTTCTTGATGGCTTTATACTTATCAAAATTTCAAAGAATAGATAGCAGCATTGCTGTCTGAGGACAAATCTAAAGAATGGACAGCATAACACAAACACGGTTATTTTGTTAATGTCTCATTCATTGGTATAACGAACTTTCTTCAAACGGGTTAGTGCTGTTACACAATGTAATACTCAAAGAAGAGTTTATTTGTTTCCTGCTTCACAAGAAATAAATAATGAAGCAAAAATGATGAACAAATGAATCATTAATGTACCAAGTAGCAGTGTTTCCATTTTGAGCTCTTGTACTCTAGTGTGCCAATCATGTATGGAGCAACGGGCTCCTGATTTACCAATTGCACCAATCACCTAAAAAGCGGGAAATTAGCATTAAGCTTCACACAACATTTTAACCCTATGAGAACATGAGGTATTCACTATGTTAAACAAAAGCTATTGATCTGAAAGTACAAAATTCATAATTACCTCCACTGAAAGTTTGGAATGCTGATAATACTTGGATTTTATTTCAGACCAGCCAAATAATATTCAACTGGAAACGCCATGATCCAAGGTGAGGTGCGAAGCAGGCAGAAATAGGTTCCCGTGCATACTGTGCTGGCATCATGACCACTTGTCAAGCCAGTGGTCATGTGTTGCATCTTTGCCTGCTGTTTAAGTTTAATTGACACTTGGCTCTAAGGGTGACAATGCTGACTGTGTACCATGACATTACCAGCCAATATGGTGTCTCCAAGAAGAACTGATGTGTAAGAGTAGTAACACCCGTCTACAATAACATGATCCTACTTTCCTTCCTCCAGTGTATGCCACGCCGATTGGATGTTTGACTTTCATCTCAACGCAGGATCATCCACATTTCAATTCCTCTGCTCAATTGATCTTCTCGATTCTGCAGGATCACCCAGTAAAGTTGCAGGCTGTTTTCCTTGGATTATGGTTTTAACAGCCTAGCCATACGTAATGCTGACCGAACTTTCCTCACGTCATTTTTAAACCCTGCGCTACGAAGACCAGCAATGACAGCACGCTTTGCAGATGCAAGAACACTGTTCCCTTCACGCAAGCAGATCCGCAAGAATTTGGAGGCCATATGATACCTACATTACATAGACCATGGACTAATGATGTGTAAGTAAACTCATCTTTCAGTTTCATGTCGTGCAGTACTCTGATGGCTGCATCCACCTGGTCAGACTTGCAGAGTGCGTCCACCAAGCAATTGTATGCTACCACATTAGATCCCATGTCCCTCATCTCCATGTAACATAACTGCTTCTGTGCAGCCTCGATATGTCCCATCTTGCACAAACCATTGACCAAAATTGAGAATGTGTATTCATCACTCTCCAGGCCACCTTCTTCCATCATACTCAGCAGCTCAAACGCATCATCCAGCTTCCCTTCCTGGCACCGCAGGTAAATCAGTGTATTGTAGCATGCACTATCAAGCCTGAACCCACTTTTTATCATTAGCTCACTGTAGGTATTAGCTTCTTCCATCCGTCCCCTCTTGACTAATGCACTGATCACAGTGCAGTATGGGTAGAGATCTGGAATGTACCCTCCCTCCAGCAACGTCAAGAAGGTCTCCAGCCCCTGATCAAACCTGCCGTACCTAAAGCAGCACTTCATGACCGTGTAAGTGATGGCGTTCGGAGCATACGGGGTCTTCCCAAGCTCCCTGAGGACCATGCGGGCGTAGCCCACCTTGCCTGACCTGCACAGCCCATTAATCATCGTGTTGTAGGTCACAATGCCGACCGGGAGCCCCGCCCTCTGCAGGTATCTGAACATCCTGTACGCGTTCTTCGCGTGACCCGACCTGAACAGCCCGTCGAGGAGCGTGTTGTAGGTGGTGGCGCACGGCGCGACACCTTTCTCGGTCATATCTGCAAACACCCGGTAGGCGTCCTCGGGGTTTCCGGACCGGAATAAGCAGTGCATGAGTGTGTTGTAGCCCCAGGCGTCGGGGGCGATCCCCGCCTGGAGCATTTCGTCGAACAGGTCGAGGGCGCGCACCGTGAGCCCGCTCCTGGCGGCGCTGGCGATGAGGGAGTTGTAGGTGACGGCGTCGGGCCCCACCCCGGCCTCCCGCATCCGGCACAGGACGGCGAATCCAGCCTCTATGCCCGAGGCGCGGCAATGCGCGGCGAGGAGGGTGTTGTAGCTGACGACGTCCGGGGGCATGCCGAGGCGGATGGCGTCCACGAGGACGGACTCCGCGCGGGCGAGGCTTCCGCCGCGACAGAGCGCCGCGAGGCAGACGTTCATCAGCCTCGTGGACAGCTGCGTCCGCGCCCAGACCATTGCTCCTCCTCCGCCTCCTCGCCGCGAGACTATCTTCCGGTTCGGGGCTCGCTTCGACTCCCATACAGCTCGCTCGCTGTCCAGACCCACTTACGGGGAGAGAGCTCCGAGCAAGGCCTGCGCCTTGTTGTGGGGAGAGAGCTCGGCTGCAGGAAACGGCGCGAGGTTGGTGGCGGCGGCGGCGGCGGCGGCACTGAGCGGTCGGGGCTAGGGAGGAGAGTTCGCAGGCCGCGCAGCGAAGTGGGGACTGGGGAGACTAGAGAGGCCATGTGGGCCATGCATGTCAGTAACAGATCAAGCAGGCGGCACCAGGCTCCGACAGGTAGGATCCACCCGCCCACCTTGCAGTGAGCAATAGGCAACGTCATAAGAGCAAGTCCAGCAGCTCCCCAATAAAATCTCCCCATATCTTCATGTAGGGGACTCCCCAATAAGATTCCTCCCCTATATTTTTTTTCATCTCCAGCAGTTTCCCAATAATCTTTCCCCTATATCACAATCACCTATATTTTAACAATATTTGGCAACTAACTTCGTAACGGTTATTTCTATAAGTGCCATAATTCGAAACAAGAAGCAACAATTTATTCAACACAAATATAGCAGTACCAGTACAGATAGCACTAGCAAAATTGCAGCAAAGTAGCATCAGCTAGCGGCAATCAGTACAAGGCATGCAGTATCAAAATTGCAGCAAAGTAGAGGGGAGAAAAATTAGGGAGTAATTATCAGACTGATTACTTGTTTTAGAGGAGGGGAGAAAAAATAGGGAGTAATTATCAGATTGATTGTTGTTTTAGACATATAGGGGACTCCTCCTCTCTCCCCAATACATAGGGGAGAAGGAGCCTTGGGTAGGGGAACCCGATTATAGGGGAGATGTTTAGGGGAACTGCTGGAGTGGTGTTTTTCCTCCTCTCTCCCCTATGTCTCGTATCGGGGTGGCTATAGGGGAACTGCTGGACTTGCTCTAATTCAGCGACAAATGATGGAATTTCCTTTGAAAAATACCTTGCACTGAGTACATGAGATACGCGAAAAACTGGGCATGGAAAAGGATAGATGGACATTCACACACTAAGGCTTTCAGCTATGTTACAAAAAGAATAAGAAATCGTTCGTGGTACAAAATCTATGAATACAATGAACAAATGGGGAAATCAGCAGGATCATACATACTACACAAAAACGAGAATATCAGTTCAAAAGAATCAAAATGTGGTTGGGAGAAAACAGATACAAAATTATACATGTGGACCACAAAACCAAGCCTCACTGCGCTTTCATGGCTTTCTCCTTGCAGAGCTGGTGCCACTCCTGGAGCACAGCCGCCTGGAGAGCACGGTGCTCGGCTTCCTCTGCCGTGACCTTGGAGAGCGTCGAGGGGCCCTTCGGGTTACCGAATCCGTCCAACTCCTCGCTCTGCTTCCTCTCCTCTTCTTCTTCTTGCTCAGTTTTCGCAGGAGGCACCTTAGGTTTGGCTGCCTTCAGTAGGGCTATCCTCTCCATCGATATCTTCAGCCGCTCGGCCGCTGTACTCTTGACCTCCTCTTCAGGCATGTACTCGACCACGCCGTCTGTGATGTCGTCCAGCCAGCCCTGGAGGTCCGATTCGATCTCTCTTGTGATTGATTCATCAGATGCGCGCATGACAAACTTGCATATCATCGTGGTCGTCTCATCACCCAAATCAACATTTCGGCTGACCTCACTTGCACCGAAGATCATCATGCCCACAAACCCACCAAACCATGTCTTTGCCGCGTAACACAACTGTAAGAAGATCCATGAGTTATAACCTTAAAAATAAATGCTAATTCTGCGCAGCACAGAATCAAGACAGTGGCGTAGCACCATTTAAGTGATACAGAGAATCAAATGCTTACCTGGAACCCAGCAACTGTTCGGATGAAATGAGAGCAGACTTGATGGAAGGGCTTAGAATGAATTGACTTCAACCCACTGAGGAAAGGAGAGCTGTCATACTGCTGAGCAGCAGTGGCCTTGAAACCACTACCTTCATATGTGTAGGTGCCAGTGCACTCAACCATGGCTGGCAAGCTTGGCCATAGACGAAAATACTCAACTGGAGAGCATTCGTATGGCAAGAGAAGTTCGGGAAGGGGGATCTTGTAGGGCTGACACCGCAAAACAACTGGCTCCCCAAGCTCTGGCCGGAGCGAACGCTTCTGCCTCGTCATTTGTGAGTCCTCTTCTGCATAGTCTCCTTCATAGTCTGCCGATCCTCCACTTCCGTAGAATGGGTAATACAAAACTTGAACCCAGAGAGAACATCTCTCAAAATGTGAAACTCCAACAGTGACACTACTTTGGACGGGATCCTGCAGAATTGTTAGAAATTAGATGCAGGTGTGGATTTAGCTGATCTGGGATCGCATTGCTTATCCAATGATATAAAGTTTACTAGTCACTATCTTATTTTGTCGACACCCACTTCCTTTAGCATTACTCGTCTGGAAAGAGGAAACTAGATACTGTCACTAGTAATTAGTACTTCGCAAAGCAACCGCAATCCTAGAAGAAGCCTTAGTTGTCTATTTGCTGGTTATCTGAGGCACCAGACATTAAGATAGATAGAAACAATGGAAGACATAAATCACTTCAATTTAAGCTCATGTTCATGATAGTGGATTTTGTAGTCTAACTTACCACATTTTATCTAGTGTACAATATATATAATAGTGAGCTCCAACTGGCTAGCCAGGTATACTACATCTGGCTAGTCACTGTAAACTATATTCAAATAATATACTTGCGAGCAAACTGCAACCAAGATTTGTCTGAATTCTGGCTAAGTGACAAGCTACTAACATTCGTTGATGTTCTAAGTAATTTCAATTATTGATACGTTACTGAAATAAAACTGCATAGTAAAAGATTATGCAAATAGGCGTGCAAAGAGTCCTGGAGGCACCTGGGAAACAAGATTACGCAGGTGCCGAACAGTGCGGGAGAATCCATCCATATAATACAATGCTCCAGAGAGCCCAACACGGATATCGACCCTGTTGAGTTCCAGCTCAGTCAAATTTAGAATCTGCAAAAGTGTACATTAGTAAAAAAAAAACAGCCATAAAGCTCCAAGTCCAATAGTATTATAGCTTACAGAGTTACAGCAAAGCAATATGTCAAGAGCCTAGAATAGTTTTTTAAACTTCTCAACACTTCTATCGGGTGGCAAAGTACATTAGTACAGATCAATAGAAATACTGTTAAGTATACAAGCAAAAGATCATCGATCAGGTCAAACCTTTAGATGTAAGGTGATTCTGCCATCAGTTGGATCCGCCAAATGATATGCTTCGATGTAGCATGGATCGCTGCTGCCAGTCAGAGTACATGCTTTTGGAAGATCTTTGTGCAAAGCACCGATACCCTTTGTCTGAAGGAGTGTTAACTGACTGGGATTGGGCCTCCAAAGCTCCTGAATGGCCTTATGAACTAAGCCCTCCAATTTCCGATCTTGTGCGGCAGCAGCCTCTGAAAACTGAACTGTAAGCTTGTGGTGACTAAATGGGTAATCCCCTGTAGCATCACCTACACCAACCCACCTGGATGAAATATGGGAGAGTTAAACATGTTGGTCATTTTTTCCAAATGAAGCTTCCAGTAGAGTACTTCCTTTTTTGAGGTAGAGAATTTTTGCAAATATTGCAACCCAATGTAAGATAATTAATTTCAAGATGGAACCCTCACCTGTTATCTGGATGGTTCGTCACATACTTTATTATCTGCAAGACATAACGTGATTGATGTTTGGTGACAGAATCAGCTGAAGTACTTGCCCTAAATTCTTCCAATTCTTTACTGATGAGCTGGCCTGCTCTTGCATTTCTGGCTCCCAAACGTTGAGCACATATGAGGACAGCCTGCACATCTTGTATCCTGTTTGATGTAGTGGCAGTGGAATCGGTGTTGAATAAAGTCTTATGCATGTTTGATATGATAATATTCAGAGGATCCTCTGGGTCATCAGCTAAAAGAGGATCCAGGCCTTCAAGATCAAAGTGTTCAGAAACTGCCCATATCAACCGCGATGATATTCTTGAGGTATGAACCTGCAAAGAAACATTTATTCAGATTTGACAAATTTATAGGGCAATCAGGATTTAAGAAAAGGTACAGAGGAACTAAAGCATTATAACACCATTAATCTTCAATTAATCATCTCTATCCAGAAAAGAATCTTTAAAAATGGAACTGTTTAAATTATAAATATTTGCAATGGAAGATGAATGAAATGTACGAGGGAAGCAAGGAAAGACAGTCATACTCAGATCTAAACATAGGTAAACCCTTGGAAAGGCAGGTGCCACAGAGTTAGTAATGAATAAAAACCACGCCTTACATTGAGCTAATGATGAATAAGAAATTTGTTGGTATAGAACTAACTGGGTTCAAGCAAAATGAAAATATGCCAACGAGTTAGTAACAACAAAGTTGCACCTCACACTCGTCTTGAATTTTAAATGCATAATGAAGGAAGTTTGAATTTTAATCAATATAATGAGAAAGATCATAACCTCACGAAGATCCCTGATAAGCTGTAGCTGCAAATTTCGAAGTCTTGTCTCATTTAGAATCTGATCTTGAGATGCACCAGCCTTGATTGTCTTTACACCACCTCTAGTATCATATATATGACAAAGTCGTACAAGCAACTTCAGATAGCAATCAATTGCATACGTACGTCCATCACAGTCCCAGAGAACACAAGGTCTGCAAACTTCCACCACATCCAGAGCAGGTTCCGTCCAATTCAATGCACCATAACCAGTTCCATAGGCCAATGCTCCTATAACTCTGCTCTCTGTCCCAGAATTTTTCTGCTCGGGTAGTGGAAGAGATAGCTGGAAACAACTTTCGACCAGTGAGGCAACTAACTCTTCTCTGAACAAGCTTTTGGTTGTTATGCTATTCAGATCATCCTTCACCCTTGCATCCTCAAAAAGAGATATCACATCTGTTCCTGGAACGGGCTTCTGACCTCTTCGAACGCTCTCCTTCGCAAAAAGATCAACACAAAGAGCAGTTCGACAAATGCACGCCAATGCATGCATGCGATCCGACTCTGCTCTCAAATTTTTCAGCATCTGAAGCAGCCTTTTGAATAACGACACCTGCACCAAAAAACATGCTTTTGTAACTGAAATTGTCCCTCTCAATATCCTCGAAACAAGTTATGCACAGAAAGGAGGAAACTGGTAAAAAAAACTGCAAGCATCTTTACATTTTGACAGTGTAAATCTTCAAGCATAGATTGGATGTTATCATATCAGCAATAGAATAATCGAATTTCAACTTCTGTACAGCACACATTCACGACAAATTTATCAAAAAATATTAAAATAGTCACGACTAGTTTAAGGCCAGTATGTTCTTGTGGCTTCTAGCAAAAAGATCCCGACTGTAATCTATGCATGATCCAAACAAGCTCTACTGTGATTATCTTCCTGGGCCAGATTTTTATACTTGATCTTGTCCTTTGATCGGTTCAGGAAGAGAACAGACAAGGTCGGCAGGCCATCGGTTAAGGGGGGTGCAAAAACAGAAAAAGGATGTTAAACTACTTTTACAGAATATTTTGAATTGTTCAGCATATGCCTACAGATTCTTGTGTTTCAGGAAAAACTTCACATATGTTAATGTATCTAGCCGTGTTGTAAAACAGGGTACATAAACAGTTAGTGAAAGTAGTCATGACATTTGTTGGGCAGCTTGTGGACACAGATCAACGTGTGTTATTTCGTTTGTACCTTTTGTCTTTAACCTCACTTTGTGTTAGGTAGTCAAGTGTGGATAACCACAACTCGATCTTCACACAAGCATAGTCAGAGCTGACTTTTTTATGTTTTTTTTGGAAGAAACTGTATGCGGTATCACTGTAAACTCCCCGTCGCATTAAAGTTGATCTGCAAGTTGTTATAATATTATATCATATAATCATTTCATCACATGTAGATCTGTGTAATATGTCAGCACTAATTGGTAAAGAAGATGCCAATATTATATACTACTACACCATATATCAACGTAATGATGCCTAACCAGTTTTACATTATGGCTACACATGTAATAACTGAGCGACGGTTATATGTGAACTGAAATTTCTGAAGGCTAAATACTTATGTGTTGAATTTGAAATGATAGCAAGTAAACAACATTATATCACCTATGGGCTTAAGTTGCTCAGGGACTGATCTATCATAACGTTACATATTGCCAGGCCAAAAGAGCTTATTCAGTTGTGGATTCTATGCTATGATGTAACAATTAAAATCAAGCACGGCAGACTTTAATTTTGTGATGTGGTACATATAACATCATAACTACATAATCATAAGTTAAGGCTAATGCTAAGGATACACTGACAAACTAGTTGGCTACAGTAGCAGGTTTTTACTCCGCATCTTTCAGAGATGGCCTCAAATGATGAAAACTAAAAAATATATAGAGAGTTACTAGCATTTCAGGAAATGAAGCTTTTGTCAAAATAAATGGACAGCAATCAGTACATGGAAGTACAAACTGTTGGAGCTAAAACACTTAGCTCCCTTCTAAGAAGGTTGGGCTTCACACACACACACTAACACATATGCATATATGACAGACCACATATATGCTTTATATATCATACATATGCTTGAGGCTACATCTTGGCTTACAAGCTTCTGTTCTCTTACAAGGGGGTGCATCCTTATATAGGCCATCTAGGTCGGTACTGTTCACTGAGCTGTAGGTCGGTCTACACTACTCTAGAAACTACTACAGACTTGCTCCCTTAAGCTATTCAAAACTAACTCGAACACAAAGACTTCAGACTTTTACTCCTACTAGGACTCCTCCTACGTACCTTGGATACTTCATGGACCTTCAAGAAGCTTCATGCATACATATGACAAGATTACTTCTAACACAAACCTACTAGAGAGCCATTTCATTAACCAGAGTGACAATAACAAAACAGATTTTCAGTACTTGACATAAGACTGATGTAGATGGTATGGGATAAACCTGAATTGTTGCTTGGTTCAAACAAGAATGTCAGCACTGGGATCACAATTTAGGAATGTAATAATCCTTGATGGTATGAGAGCTGAGATTTTAATTTTAGCCTTTAACTTTACAGTCCATGCGTTTTCAGGCTTGTGCACTATAAACAACACTAACTGGTAGTCTGGTACTGGTAGAATTGTGTATTCTTGCAATTACTTAACAGATCCAGTTCAAACAAGACATTATGTGACCGAATAGCTAGCTATATTTCCACTACAATTTATAACATCTACTATTGATGACAGCAAAAAAACAGAATCCTCCTTAAGTGCTTCATACAAACTTGACTACCATTACCAACAAATATCTACTTCCAGGATCAGTAATCCTGTAGTTGCCAAGTTGGCATTGGGCTAAAAAACTATCAGTAGATCTACCACATGAAATTAGCAAACAGAATTATCAAATTGATCAAACTAAGGTGTATTGCTATTATAAGTCGATTGATTTAGCACCTGCATTCCAAGATCCAGCAAATGGAGATTTGCCACAACAGCCCTGACAATCGTCTCCCTCATCGATGAGAACTCTTGTCGGTCCCATAGTGTCAATATTGCAATAATAGCCGCTGAAGCCCACTCTGGCTTGCCCCCCGGCGCATCTGCGAGCGACAGCATATTGATCCCCACCTCAAACACCAGAGGTGGGTCCAGCGAGCTAAGGAACGGCAGCAAGTGCGAGACTATGTCCGACACCCCGACCAACTTATCCGCACTCGCCTCCACGGTATCAGCTATTGTAGTGTCTCCAGGTTTGGCAATCTGCCGCAGCGTGTTCACTGCGCCGGATGCAACCATTTTCGCTGCATGCACAAGGGGGAACACTGTGACCCGGAAGCTCTCAACGGGCATCACCATGGATCGGGCAATGAGCATGTTTCGCCGGGACCAGATGAAGTCGATAGCGTGGGCTGCCCACTGGGCACGCACAGCGAGGGCGCCCTCCCCATCGACAAGCTTGTCCCCAGCAAGCCGGCTCATACGCCGGGCGTCGAGCTCCTGGAACAACCGAGCAAATGCCTCGAATGCTGAGGCTGCCACGGCATCTGCAGAGTCCAAGGCCAGCTCGGTCAGGCGGCCCCACCAGGTGGTGGCGTGCCCCATGAGCGAGGGGTTGGTAGAGCACATGAGCGCGAGGTCATCTCGCGGGAGGAGGGAGGAGAGGGAAGTGACGGCGGCGAGGCGGAGCGACTCGGCGGGTGAGGAGAGGGCGGCCGCGATGTCGGCGTGCGCGGAGGAGAGGAGGGTCGGGAGCAGGTGCGAAGGGAGCGAAGGGAAGGAGGCGATGGAGGAGGCGGCGACGTCGGGGTCGGGGAAGGAGAGGTCTGAGCGGAGGGAGGAGAGCAGCAGCGGGTCGAGGAGGTCGGGGGGCAGCGGCAGCGCGCGGAGGAGGTCGAGCGCGAGGCGCTTGCATACGGCGGAGGAGGGCGCCGCGAGGATCTCGGTGGCGGCGGTGCGGGCGAGCGCGGAGACGTCGCGGCCGGCGGCGCACTGCTGCAGGGCCTGCAGGAGCGCGGACGACTGACGGAGAGCGTCGGAGGAGCGAAGGTCGGTAGTGATCTGCCCGATGAGGAGGTCCATAGCGCCGCCGCCGCGACTGGGCTCCGGCGATCGCCGGAGCTGGGGGAGAGGAGCGGTGGATCTGAGGGGGAAGGGGAGAGTGCGAGAGCACGGGCGGGCAGGTCGGGTTTTGTTTGAGCCTATGGACTGCGGCCGGTGGTAACGGGTCGGATCTTTCAGTGACTCGGGGAGGACTGATCAACGAAAAAAATAGCACGTTATTTCCCGGTTAATAGCACGATATAGCATATTTGGAGAGTCTACGCTATATTTAGCCTAAAGTTGACGCTACGGCGCTATTTGCGTTTTATACGCGCTAAACCACACTAAATGTGGTAACGTTATAGCTACGCTAACAAAAAGTCTGGAAATAACGTTAGGTGATGATGATGGCGGGCAAGCTGGTGGTTCTTCAATTATTCTGAAGATGATGTCAATGATTCTGATCAAAGTTAAAAACAGTTTATCTTTTAGTTTATTACTGTTTCATGGTTTTAAGCCTCATATTTGTATTTGTGTCATGGATTTGGCCTTGGCATTTGAATATGGTTACCTAGTTATGCATGTATTGCTTCTGGACAAAAAAATTATGCTGAAATCCTTAATATTTGGCCTTTTTCTTGCATTTTTTTATCACGCTATTTTACATGTAACTTCGTTATATCACGCTATATGTTGTATAGCTTCTGGAGGAGGGTCACGCTATTTTTGATAGCACGCTATTTTTTTCCTTGGGACTGATCAGTAGGGCCAAGCAGCAGCTGTGATCGTTGAGATTTAATCTGGACCGTCCATGAGGAGTTATGGTAAAGTCGAGTCATCGCGTAATATTGACGCTAAAACTGACGTATCTATACATATTTTATTTCTAGATATATGTATGGATATCGTCAATTAACATGCGACAGTTGATCCTTTGGCTCCTTTTCCATGGTGGCGGGTCCTACGTTGCCATGGATGAACTCAAGTGATGGAGTTGGGGCTCTCCCCCTCTCCTTCTCTCTCCTCCTCGTTCTTGAGAAGTTGAGAGTCCCTCGTGCGCTCTCGGCACCTCTCCTCCCTCACGTTGTCGGCATTGTTGGTCAGAGTTGGGGAGGGGAGGGGGTCCGTCCCCCTGTACACGGTAGTTATAGGTTTTGTGGTTTTTATGATACGGTTATCTGGCGTGATGCATCTCGAGAAGCTGTCTCGCCCTACCGCGGTGTGGGATGGTGGTCGGCTCCCTCTAGCAACAAACCCTTGAGATGGGGGAGGTGGTCAGGAGATAGACATGTCGATTCTCCTTTCAATAAGTGTGATGGCGCCTCGATCATGGTTCTTCTACAGGAGATGTATCACGTACCTTTTGTGTCACGGTGGCCCGATGGAAGGCGATGCTTCCCCTCGGAGGGTTCGGTTGATGCGCGGCAGGAAGATGGAGGTTTTGTTGCTCCTCAACGGTGTTTCATGGTGGAGTTTACCAGCGGAGGCCAAGTTCTATCGAAGCTATCAATAGTCAAGGGATCCGCTTCATGCACAGTTGTGTGTTCAACTCAGGCTTCGTGCTCCTTTAGTGGAGGATCTTAGATCTTAACGCGGGGCTCTACGCAAGCATCACCCCATCCCCGATGGTGTTTTCGGCGTCCATGCCTTGAGGTCGATGGCAAGGTTCGGTGAATAAGAAGGCCTTGATCGTGTTTCCTCTTTTTTTTCCAGGATATGTGAGCAAAATATGAGGACCTATGTGTATTTTCTGTTATCTTTTAGGTCATCTTTGTAATTATAAACTCACGACTGAAGTACTATAGGCTTCCACGTCATTCGGGGCCTTATTGCTTGTTCAAAAAAAAACGATGGAGTTGGAGGTGGAGATCTAAAACTCCATGGATGTCCACGGTGAAGGTCGTCAGCTTTAGGAAGGCATCAGGATTGCGGGAAAAACTCAAGGGTCGACATTAGACTCGAGCGAGCCTACTCGGCTGCAGCGTGCCCGCTCCAGCCAAGTCGGTGCTCCGGTAAAAATATTAGTTTTCGCAAAAAGATCCCAACATAATTTATTTCCAAGTCGGAGGGGCAAATCAATCTTGATAAACCATGACATGTAGCTTGTTACAGTTAACCCAAAAAAAACTACCTTTGTAACTATCCAATTGCACACTAATCGTTTGGCAGACACTACGTCGGCCGATACACAACTCGGATCATGTGAGGATATCGGGTCTAAGCACATAACATATACATTGTTTCACTAACAAATGATAACTTACTCGGTACCTCTCACAGTGGGTCTGATCGTGTCGGTGAACTCCTTTACCGAAATTAGTACTCTAGTAAGATATTGTTGGATGTATGCCCAAAAGGCAATAAAGTTTAACATCTGATTCATAATTATGATTCATGATTCTATGCTATAACTACAGTGGCTCCTGAATATGTGATTCAGAGGAAAACTCACTCGCACGTGTAGAGACATGAACAGAATAAAGTATACCCTAGTCTTGCCTTTTAGACTAATTCGTTGATTGCTTGATGACCACGTTTTCCTGGTACGGGACATTGTTTATGTCAGCATCAATGAGTGGCATATTGTTGGTGGAAACAATATGGCCGGGTAGACCCAAATCGTTAATATGCTAAGAAGATTTCAAAGTGTCTTTTTGTCCTTAGTGCAATATCGCAGATGGTTATTATATGACATGTCCTTAGACCATGAGGTTATTAGGGTTATGTAGACTGGAAGAATTACTTTGGTGATGTCAACCATCACGACCGTCACTGGGTGATCATAACGGCAGTTACTGGGTGATTACAAAGGTGTGCATATATCCTAATGTTCCAAGATGGGAAATTACTCCTCTGTCAAAAGAGTGATAAATCCAGGGCCCACTCGGTATGTATGATATCCAATATGTTTTGTAGACAATACATGATGAAGTTACATCATGTGGGATATCGTATTACGGGAACGAGAAAAGGAAACTTGTCGGTAACGAGATAGACGAAGATATAGTGAATCAGGGATTGATTCACGACAATATCAGGAATACTTAATCTCGGGTAAGTTCAGTATCGTGAGTAATGGGAATGACGAATTAATAATCAACAGGTTCAACAGAGTGTTATTCGCATAACGGTAACAGTTATTCAGGTTGCCCATGAACTTGACCCTGGCCGGTGATTAGATGGAAACATCTAATTATAGCTAAACGTTATCGAACCTATAGGGTAACGCGCTTAAGTCAGTTCTAGTTTGTTGTGTATATGGTTGGTCTGGATACCGACAGAGTATCACCGGAATGGTTTCTGCGTGGTAGATAATATCTTTATCAGAGAGATTGGATTATGCAGACACTAGGTGTCTCAAAGTGATAGAAACTTCTATCACTAGTCGGATTTATTCCGAGGGTTTATATAAGAGGAAAATATTTATCCGAAGTATTTTGTCTACGGACACTGGGTGCCCCGGATCATATAAAAGTGTTTTATATGATAATTAATTAATTACGGGAATTTTCTGTAAAAGGAAATATTCAATTAGGAATTAATTAGACAAAATAATTAATTAAATATTAATTTAATTAATAAATAAAAAGAAAAAATATTAAATAAATTGGAGCCACCAAGAGGGGCTGCCAAGTGGGCACATAGGGCCCACTAGGCAACCGCACCCCCAAGTGGGGCGGACGGGCCAAGTGCATGAAGGGGGGAAGTTCCCCCCCCTAGGCCGAACCCTAATTGGGCCTATGGCCCATTGGGGAGGCAGTTTGGGGGGATCCTTGTTGGACAAGGACTCCTCCCACCCAAACCGAATTGGGGAGAGGAGTTGGACCCTTTGGCCTGAAAAAGGTTTACGATTGTAGGGTATTGCTCGTGCTCCAATAGGGTCGGCAGCTCATGTATAGTACAGATACAAGGGATACAAAGGACGGTTCGGTTTAGTACCAAACCGTGTACAACTACAATTAGAATCCTATACGGTTAAACCTACTATATTGCATAGTTTATCACCCTCCCTCAATCTCAACCGATCCACGAATGTTGAGATTGTGCTTACAAGCCTGAAACAACGGTAGTGGTAGAGGTTTGGTAAAGATATCAGCCAACTGATCCTTAGAGGAGATGAACTTGATTTGAAGCAACTTCTGACCAACTCTTTCTCGAACAAAATGAAAATCCACCTCAATGTGTTTTGTACGAGCATGAAACACTGGGTTAGAAGAAAGGTATGTTGCTCCAATATTGTCACACCAAAGTATAGGAGGATGATTGTGAGAAACACCAAGTTCATCAAGCAGAGCTTGTACCCAAATGAGCTCCGATGTAGCATTGGCAAGTGCTTTGTATTCAGACTCTGTACTGGAACGAGATATTGTAGCTTGCTTTCTAGCACTCCAAGAAATAAGATTACCACCATAGAAGATAGCATATCCCCCTGTTGATCGCCGGTCATCAGAATTATCAGCCCAATCCGCATCAGAGAACGCAGACAGAAGATCAGAAGACATAGTAGGACGTCTAAAACATAAGCCATGTGACAGCGTGGCTTGAACATACCGGAGAATATGCTTAACCGCTGACCAATGTGTACACCGAGGGTCGGTGGTGCTCGTTGTCGATGTAGAGGATCCCGGCGCGGGCCGGAGCTTGACGGAGCGTTGCGTGATGCACTCGAGGAAGACTCCGGGTGGCACCGGCGCTTTGTTTGAGCCCAGGTTGGCGAGGGTGTCGGCTTCCTCGTTGCTCTCGCGGCCGACCTGCCGCAGCTCGCAGCCATCGAAGGTACCTTCCAGCTGGTTGTATAGGTCCCTGTAGGCGATCATGTTGTCGGCGATGGCGTCACATTGCTTCATGGTTTGTTGCACGACGAGGTAGGAGTCTCCATAGATCATGAGGTGAGTGGCGCCGCAGTTCTTGGCCATCCGCATGCCGTGGATCAGGGCCTCGTACTCTGCCTCGTTGTTGGAGGGCGTTGGGAAGTTCATCTGCAGCACGTACCTCAGCTTGTCGCCTTTAGGTGAGATGAGGACGACTCCCGCCCCTGCTGATCTGAACTTCTTGGAGCCGTCGAAGTACATTGTCCATGCGTTGGACAGGTCGGGTACGTCTGGTAGCTGGGCTTCTATCCACTCGGTGGTGAACTCTGGAAGCACCTGGGCCTTGATTGACTTCGGGTGTGTTGGGGATATACCTACTAGGGGTATCACCAGCATGGATCAATCCGGCTAGTCCAGGGTGGCCCGCAGTGGTGGTGAAGGCTTTGCCTACCGGGCGGCCCAGATAGCTGACGACCAAGGAAGGCGGATGCCGGCAAGGAGGAGGCCCAAGACTGAAGCCCATGAAGCCACCAAGACCAAGACGGAAGGCGGCATACTTGCCGGCTAGGTTTAGGACTCCGTATACTTGCTGGATACGTATTCACCTTGTAACCCTAGGTCCAGCCGCCTATATAAGCTGGACCTCGGGACGCCTTTAGGGCAACTCGATCAACACAACCAACTCATTGTAACCTGTTCACGGCGATATTGCCTTATAGTGAGTTATAGCAGCACGTAGGGCACCGCCACCGCCGTGGTGCCTGAAGCTGGGTAAACCGCCGTGTACAATCCCGACCTTGACGACGTCCACCTTCTTGCCCTACGTTCACCCTCGGCTAGCAGGACCCCGTCTCCTATCCAAGATGCCGATACGACGACAGTTGGCGCCCACCGTGGGGCCTAAGGCGTCAGGCGTCACGTTCCAGGCGGGAACTCTTGGCGGCATCGGCGAAACAATCGCCGTCGGCCGCGCTGTTCGCTACGGCGACAACCACTACATCAGCTGCGACGAGTCCTACATCCCCGCAGACGACTACATTGTCGGATGCGGAGTTGTGCCGTTTGGCGGCGTCGATGTGTTCATCGGCTACACTTCTGAGGCGTATGGGTTGCCGCGAATTTATTCGCCATCCCACCCGCCCTACAATCAAGACGGATCTGAGTTTGCCTCCTCTGAGGAGTCCGCAGATTCAGATCTACACTTTGTCGGCATGACGGGACTGGGATCAGACTCCCAGCCCAACAGTCAAGATCCCGAATCTATTCTTCCTGCACTCCAGGATGATGCGATGTCGGATGCCGGATCCAGATCTACCGTTCACGTCAACGTAGATTCTGATTCCGAAGAAGATTCTGCCAGCATGTTTGAGCAACGGGTCAAGCAGTGTTTTGTTACACCTGATCCTCCGCCATCTGAGGCGGCTACGGGCTCTTCCGTCAACATGCAGCAGGTTTTGTGGCGGATGTCACCGGTGCAGCTTCAGAGAAGGCGGCAACTGACGCCGCCAACCTGGGGACCCCGGCAACCGATCCACAGTTTCCAGAGCCTCCTGGGGCTCCAAAGAAGAAAATTCTGGAGAAGGGCGAGCCCAGCAAGATAGGAAGCATGGCGGCTCTGGCGGAAGTTCTTCACACGCCGGTAAACGACAAAACCAATCCGGCTGATTTGGAGAAACTTCGGAACACCTTGGTGGAGCAAACTGAGTACCTCAAAAGCAAGCAAGCAGAGGTCCAGAGCCTCCTCGACGAAGCCAAGGAGGAAAACGCCAAGATAACTGCCAAGTGCGACCCCAAGCGCAATCTTTTCACCACCACCCCATTGCCCAAGCCGGCAGGACAAGTGGCGGAGAAGAAGGTAGGAAAGGCAGGGATCATGACACCTTCAAATCCCCTGCCCAAAAGCTTGGTTTCGAGTGGGCTACAGCGCCGCAGCGTAAGGACAAGAACGGGGACGTCATCCTCGCAACCCTGTCCTCAACACTGCAGCCGCCTTGGACATCCTCAACAATGATGACTATGACAAGGACGAGAAGATCTACTACGCATCGATCCTTGCTCACAAAGCTCTAGAGCAGCAGGCCCGTGCTGATTCTCGCGCCGACATGGCGGACGCAAGGGGAGGAAAGTTGGAATCAAAATCCAACGCTTGCAAAGCTGCGGCCGGTGGCAACCCAGAAGATCCGTCCGGCTCCAGTAGCCACGGAAAAGGGAAGGACAAGGAGAAAGACCCACGCAAATCACCACCTCCAAAGGCAGCGTGATGAGGCATCCAGGACCGGCAACAGGCGCAAGGCCTCACCTCCCCGCCTAGGCGGGATGAAGGCGGAAGCAGGGGCAGCAAGCAGCCGCCAAGGAGTGGCGGCAACCGCGACGATGCCCCGCCGCCAAGAAGAAGCAGGGACCGCACACAGTCCCCACCACCAGTGCCCAGGCACGAAGGCGGAAGCCGGGGACACAACAATGAGCCTAGGCACAGCCGGGCAGCGCAGGACGAGCCCATGCATAGATCTGGCAAACAGCTCAGTCCGCAAGACGCGAGACATCGTCTCAATGACATCAAGGCTGGAAAGCAAGATGCCTATCTAGGACCTGAGTGCTTTGGCCCAGCCATCCGCAACGTTCAAGTACCCAGAGACATGACATCAGTGTCAAAAACTCATCAAAGGTACAATGGAGCGGACAAGCCAAACTCATGGTTGTCGGACTACGCGCTGGCAGTTGAAATTGCCGGAGGCAATGGCCTCGTCGCACGCTTCCTTCCCCTCATGTTGGAGGGGACAGCCCGAAGCTGGATCGAAAACTTGCCGGAGAAAAGCATTCATAGCTGGCATGACATGGAAAAGGTGTTCACGCAGCACTTCCAAGGCACGTACAAGCGACCCAATACATACACAGATTTGGTTCGTTGCGTGCAAAAGCCAGATGAAACAGCTACAAGCTTCTTGGCAAGGTGGATTCAAACAAAGGCAAGCTGCGAGAACGTAGACGACAATCAAGCAATCCATGCCTTCACCACGGGCCTCCTGAAGGGCTCAAGTCTCAGACATAAGCTCGTACGCATGCAAGTCAAGGATCTCGGAGTCATGCTCGAAGTAGCAGCCATGTACGCACAGGCGGATGATGATGCACGCGATGGAGATGGCGCACATGATATGGCGCCAAACAGGCGAGCAAGTCACAAACGCAAGGCTCCCCAGGATGACAAAGCCGGACCATCAAACGAGGTCGCCGCCGCCTTCGAAGGCAAAGGCAGCAACAAGTGGAAAGGAAAGGGTAAAGATGGCGGCTCCAGCAAGCAGCGCCTGACGTATGATCAGGCGAAAGCCTTGCCTGCCCAATCCACGCGTCCTTAGGCAAAGTCAACCACACATTAGGGGAATGCCGGTTCATGGAGGACTTCAAGAAGGACCCCGAGGTTGGCTGGAAATCAAAAAAGAGCAAAAAGGCTGAGAAGACAAAGAAGGAAGACGATGATGGGGCTATGTCCATGTCGAGGATGAGGAACCCAAGCTGATGCGCAAAGAAAGGAAATATCCCAAGGTACATGGCCAATTGGTGTGCTTCCTGGGCACTCCTTCGGCAAAAGAAGAAAAGGCGGAGATGCGCGAGCTAAACGCCACAGTACCAGACGTTCCCCAGTATCTAGACTGGTCAGAGGAGCCAATAACTTGGGATAGAGATGATCATCCAGATCACGTTCCTCACCCCGGCAAATACGCCCTTGTCGTCGACCCAATTGTCGATAACTTCAGGCTCACCAAGGTGTTGATGGATGGCGGCAGCAGCCTCAACATCATCTACGCGGACACTCTGAAGCGCATGAACTTGTCGGAAAGCCAGCTTGACTATAGCAAGTCAAGTTTCATGGCATTGTTCCGGGAAAGCAAGCAAGTCAATGGGAAGCATCAGATTGGAGGTTACTTTTGGGCCTGAGACAAACTACCGCTCGGAGTATCTCAGGTTCGAAGTAGTCCCCTTCAAAAGTGCCTACCACGCCATTTTTGGACGGCCAGCTTTCGCCAAATTCATGGCTCGCCCGTGTTACATATACAGCAAGCTGAAGATGCCGGGACCCAATGGTACAATTACCATCAGTGGCAACTTCAAGAAAGCAAAGGAGTGTGAGCGTGGCAATGCCGCCTTCGCTGAGGCAGTCCTCCACGCAGAGGAGTTAGCCATGTTGAAGAAAGAGCTCGATACATCACAGTTGCCGGAGCATGTAAAGACCGCTGAGCAAAAGAACACTTTCAAGGCGTCCGAAGACACAAAGAAGGCGGATCTGGTCCCAGGTGACAGCTCCAAGCAAGTCACCATAGGGGCTGGCTTGGACGACAAATAGGAAAGCGCGCTCGTCAGGTTCCTCCGTGAGAATCAGGACATCTTTGCATGGTCATCAGCTGACATGCCAGGTGTCCCGAGGGAACTTGCCGAGCACTCTCTTAACGTCTACGAAGGAGCCAAACCAGTGAAGCAAGGAATAAGACGCTACGGTGAGAAGAAGCGGACAGCAATAGGGAAGGAGATCATCAAGTTGCAAGAAGCCAAGTTCATTAGGGAGGTAGTACACACTGATTGGTTGGCAAATCCTGTAATGGTTCCAAAACCTAATAAGGAAATGAGAATGTGCATTGATTATACCGGTTTGAACAAGTGCTGTCCTAAGGACCACTTTGCTTTGCCTCGTATAGATCAGGTCATAGACTCCACAGCCGGCTCCGAGCTGCTGTGCTTTTTGGATGCGTACTCCGGGTACCACCAAATCAAAATGCGAGAATCCGACCAAATCAAAACAGCGTTCACTACACCCTATGGGACCTTCTGCTACATCACGATGCCCTTCGGTCTAAAAAATGCCGGCGCAACGTATCAGCGGTGTATGCAAAGATGCCTTCACGAGCAAATTGGCCGCAATGTTCACGTCTATGTTGACGACATTGCCGTCATGTCAAGAAAGAAGGCAGATTTGCTTGACGATTTGAGAGAAACCTTTGATAGCCTCCGGGTATATAGGATGAAACTCAACCCGAAAAAATGCGTCTTCGGGGTTCCTGCCGGCAAATTGCTTGGCTTTATCGTTTCCGAACGAGGGATAGAGTGAATCCAGAAAAAATCAAAGCGATCCTCAACATATCCAGGCCCAAGGACCTGAAGGACGTGCAGCGACTTGCCGGATCGGCGGCTGCCGTCAGTCGTTTCATTAGCCGTCTTGGTGAGAAGGCACTGCCTCTCTACCGGCTTCTGAAGAAATCCGACAACTTCGAGTGGACAGACGAAGCAGACGCCGCCTTGCAGCAACTCAAGGACGCGTTAACGTCTGCTCCAATTTTGGCAGCTCCTCGTTCGCAGGAACCAATGCTGCTCTATATTGCCGCAACTAACTTGTTGTTAGCGTGGTACTGGTTGTGGAACGCAAGACGGAAATTTCAGACTTGCCGGAACAACGTCCGGTTTACTTCATCAGTGAAGTATTTTCCGCCTCAAAACAGCGTTATCCGCATTACCAGAAATTGGTCTACGGTGTTTTTACGCCGCCAGGAAGTTAAGGCACTACTTCCAGGAACATTCAATAACGTGGTGAGCAAGGCACCTCTGGGGGATATCATCAATAATACAGATGCAACAGGCCGCGTTGCCAAATGGGGCATTGAACTTGCCGCCTTCGACATCTGTATAAGCCCAGAACGGCCATTAAGTCTCAAGCCTTAGCAGATTTCGTAGCTGATTGGACGGAGGCCATGGACGAAGTACCTCTCCCTGAAGATGCATACTGGATCATGCACTTTGATGGATCAAAAATGCTCAGGGCTCGGGGGCTGGCATTGTTTTAAGAAACCCTCAAGGAGACAAGCTTAGTTATGTGTTACAAATTCACTTCAAGGCAACTAATAATGTTGCTGAATACGAAGCTCTCCTTCATGGTTTACACATTGCCAAGGAACTTGGCGTCCAGCGTGTCCTCTGCTACGGAGATTCAGATTTGGTGGCGCAACAGATACGTGGTACTTGGGACACAAAGAGCGAAACAATGGCGGCATATCGAGCTACCGTTGACGAATTCGCCAAGTGTTTTCTAGGCTACGAGGTCCGCCACATCCCAAGAGCTCAAAATGAGGCGGCAGATACACTTGCCAGAATGGGTCTGAACGCAAAAAGGTACCAAAAGATGTTTTCCTGGAACACCTACACAAGCCGTCAATTAAAGGAGCAGACCTCCTTGACCCAGAGTCGGCAGAACCAGTTGATAGTGCTAGCTATGCCGTCTACTTGGTAAAGCCGGATTGGACGACGCCATATTTGGACTTCCTGATCAATCAGGAGTTACCGGATGATGAGGTTTTGAAAAGGCAAATAATAAGAAGAGCCAAGGCATTTACAATAATCAAAGGTGAATTGTACAAGCGTAGCACCACTGGTGTTTACCAACGCTGCATTTCGCCCGAAGAAGGCAGAGAATGTTGGATGAGATACATGCCGGCGTATGTGGACATCATGCTTCTCACGCGCCCTTGTTTCAAAAGCCTTCCGACAAGGTTTCTATTGGTTGACAGCCAAGCAAGATGCAGAAGACATTGTTAAAAGGTGCAGGGGCTGCCAACTTTATGCCAGACAATCACACATGCCGGCTCAAGAGCTTAAAACAATACCCATCACATGGCCTTTCGCAGTCTGGGGCTTGGACATGGTTGGTCCGTTTAAAACGGCGCCTGGTGGCTACACACATTTACTTGTGGCTGTAGACAAGTTTACCAAATGGGTTGAAGCTAAGCCTATCAAAAAGCTAGACGGCGCCACAGCCGCAAACTTTCTGTGGGGAATAATCTCTCGGTTCGGGGTGCCTCATAGCATTATCACCGACAATGGCACTAACTTGTCGCAAGGCGAAGTCGAGGAATACTGTTATAAGCATGGTATCCGCCTAGATCTAGCCTCCGTAGCGCATCCGCAGCAAACGGTCAAGTAGAGCGTACAAATGGTTTAGTCTACAAGGAATCAAACCACGTCTCGAAGTACCATTGCACAGAGCGGCTGGGGCTTGGGTGGATGAATTGCAGTCTGTCCTTTGGAGTTTACGCACAACTCCAAACAGATCAACCAAGTTTACTCCTTTCTTCTTAGTCTATGGCGCAGAAGCAGTGTTGCCAACCGACATGATGTACGATTCTCCCAGAATCAAGCCTACGTCCAGGAGACGCAGAAGATGCAAGACAGGATGGCCTTGACCTACTTGATGAAGAACGAGATGTTGCCCTTGCGCGATCCGCCATCTATCAGCAAAGTTTGAGGCGTTATCACAGCAGAAGGGTGAGGCAACGAAGTTTTAGAGTGGTGACCTGGTTCTCCGCCTAATCCAAGATAGAAAGGGCTTGCATAAGTTATCCCCGCCTTGGGAAGGACCTTTTGTGGTCAGTAAGGTGTTGCTCAATGGTTCTTATTACTTGGTCGATGCACGTGACGGATACAAGAAGAAGCGAGGTCGCAAGCGCAAAAGGAAGGTTGACGACAAGTACGAAGAAACCAAGCGACCCTGGAACATTGAGCAGCTACGTCCTTTTTACACTTAGCAATTTCCACATTGTAATAAGTACTATATGATTATGAAATAAAAGTCTGTGGTTTGCTCATTCAGTTTTGGGATCATGCCATCTTTTGTCTTTTCTCGCAATCATATATCTGTTGTCATAAAAGTTACCAAACAAAATAAGTTTTGCTCCGTGCTAAGGTCCAAACTTTTTGACATTTGCCGTCTGCCGGCTAAAAACGCAAACAATCTTTGCACCGCCTAATATGCTTATCTGTCTGTTTGTGTGTGGGTCGCCTAGTAGTATGTCGTTGGCACCAACATGCTGGCTTTGGTCTCTGAGTCTAAATTAGTTGGTATTGCACCTGGTTGGCTCAGCTAAAGTAACTAAGATGAGGTTCCGCCAACATATGAAAAAGCTAAACATGCAGGCGAGATACATATTAAGGCGGGCCACTTAAGTAAGCCTACCGCCAAGTGTAGCATAAAAGTTGGCCCATAAATATTTACAACCCAAAATAAAGTTTTATGCGTTAACAGATTAACGCAGTGTTTTGTGCTGCCTTTGCAGGAGGAAGTCTAAGGGATTGCCGCCTTGTAGAGCTGGTGGAGAGATCCTGGGGGCTGACGCCGGCATTCTTGGGGCTGGCTCCGCCATCCTTGGGGCTGCGCTTGTCGGTCCGGCTTCGCCTTCTTCGCCTCGGGAAGCTTCAGGATCCGCCAAGGAGGGATCGCACGGCAACATGCGGGTCCGGGTGTTCCTTGTAGAACTTGCGGATGTCAACCATGTTGGCAACCCGGGTCGCATAGCCGCGAACAGACCGCAGCACGTCCTGCATCACGATGGCTTGGTTGTTTTCGTCTTCGGTGGGGAAGTACTCGGTGACTTGATGAATATCAGCCTCCGGGTACCACGCCGCCGTCATCGCCAATGCCAACTTGGCGCCGCCTCGTGCTGCTGAGCGTAGCGTGTTGTCGTGTTCAGCTGCGCCTTCTCCAGCAGGTCCGGCAGAGCATCGAAGATGACGGGATCGCCGTCTTCCCCAGGGTAGAACTTGGCGGCAAATGATTTGCCTGCGCCGACAATCTGGTTGACGATTTCGCCAATTTCAAGATCGGCAAGGCGCGGCGTTGTGCCAGGTCATCTCCCAAGCTAGCCGGCACTGCACAAACACAAAGTTACACACTGCAGCTTCAAGTTCAAGAAAGCAAGGTGACAAAATGAAGGATGGAGGCATACCCAAGACATGGTCGTGGATGGCGTTGACCTCATCCAGATGGTTCTCAAGCGTTTCTTGGCTAGCTGGACCGCCTTTGACAGTTGGTCCTGCTGCTCCTTGGCGTTCTTGTTCACCTGGTCAAGGTTGTTGCTCATGGCCTCAAGTTGTCCAGTCAACTTGCTAACTTCGGCAGCATGGCCAACGCACGATCTCATCCAGCTCCTTGGCGTGATCCGCCTTCAGCTTGGTCACCAGCCCGGCAAGATCTGCAGCTTCGTTCATCAAAGCTTGCATGTCAGTGGAGTTCTTGAGAATATCTTGCGCAGTGTTTAGTAATTCTACAAATAAAAAGAAAAGACGACTAAAATACTTGTCGGAAAAGGAAAAGAAGTCGGACGAAAAGAAGGCAAAGAAAGCTTTGTCACCTTCATCCTTCTTGCGAGCTTCTTCCAAACTCGCAATTTGGGCGTTCTTCAACTCCACGTCCTGCTGCAGTTCCTGCATTCCTTCTTCTTCTCTTGAGCACGAAATAGCTCAAGATTGGAAGCAAGAACGGCCTGCATGCACGAAAACAACATTATGGTTAGCACTATTTAGTCAACGAGACCACTTTGCCGGCTAAATTTTTCAGCCGCCAAAGTGCTCGGGGGCTGGGACCATAGGCTATTTTACCTCAAGTTGTCCGTGCAGGGTGTCGTGGAGTTCGTCCATGTGCGCGTACCAGTTGCGGGTACCGTCACGCATGGTCTTCAGTGTTTGCCGGGGGTCTTGCAACCCTTTGCCAGGTTGGGAGCCAGGATGGGAGGACGATCCGCCTTGTTCGGCCGCCATCTGGTCATCCATCTCCTGCTTCATGGCAATAAATCGAGCGGCATCACTAGCCGAAGCTTCAGCCGTCTTGGAAAAAGTTATGCCGGCAACTGATTTCTTGCCCGCCATCTTCTCTGTAGCCGCCTCTGCGGTACCGGCAGCTGTGTACGTTCCCTGGCACAACCACGGGAACGCCAACTGTGGGCGTTGTCGGCGCAGCAGCTGGAGAAGAACGTGGTGGCTTGCCCCTGCCGGCAGCAATCTTCAAGTTGGAGCGGAGTTGGGCATGGCAGGCTTGCCTCTGTAAGCAGAAACATGCAAGTTTGTCAGCACAAACATATAAAATATCCAAGTCAGGGAAGCCAAAGTTTGCTACCGCTTCAAGGGACGTTCCCCACGGTCTCATCCTCTGCATCGACAGAGGTGGCCGCCTTCTTCCTCTTCTCCAAATCCTTGGTGGAGGAGCTCAGCTTGCGCTTCTTCGATTGCTGGCACCTGTCGTACCAGTTTGGAGCCAGCTCTCCTCCCCAAGGTTTGTAGCTGAAAAGGAAGCAAGACAATATTAATTCAGTACCTAGTGGGCAAGGATGTTAGTGAAATAACAAAGTAGCTTTGACTTACCGCTGGGGCTGGGTTGTCATGGTGAACATGGCGACGCCTTCAGCCGCCTTCACCGACAGAGGCTTGATAAGCTCTCTAAGCCGGTATTCCAAGGCATCCTGATCAAGGGTGCTGTTGCCGGCGTCGTCCGCCTTGTACTCGCACATCTTCAGTGGGCGATGGCGGAGAGGCATAATCTTCCTCGACACCCAGCAGATGACGGTGTCAACTCCGTCAAGTCGTGGAGCCAACATCGTCTTCGTCAAGAACTCGATCCGCCTAACGGCAATCGAAGTTCCGCGCAAGCTGCTGAGCGGCACTTTGCCGTCCAGCAGCCTTGTGGGTTGGCGGACCGTTGACGAAGGCTGGCATCCCTTGTGTGCTGCCAGGTGTCGGGATGTCCTTGCAGTAGAAGAAAGTGCTGGTCCAGTGCTTCACCGACTCGATGTATGGTATTTTGGGTACCAGTCGGGTTGGCGGCAGTTGAACGTAACACTACCGCAGGTTGCTAGGTGGCCGCCTGGTATGGTTTGCCGGCGGCACAGGAAGCAGTACTTAAAGCTCTATGGACGCAGCTATGCCTAAGTACCCTTCGCACAAAGCCTGGAAGCCGGCTAGCACTAGAATACTATTGGGCGCTATGTTGTGTGGCTGCAGCCCATAAAAACTAAGCACCGCCAAGAAGAAGGCGGAAAGCGGCAGAGACATACCGCGAAGGCTATGCGAAGCCAACATGACGCGCTCGCCGTCTTGGGGGTCAGGCACCGCCTCGTCGCCTGGAACCCTCCAGGAGCATTCCGTCTTTGGCGGAATGTATCCGCCTTCCTCCAGTCCTTCAGATATGCTGACGTCATAACTGACGGCAGCCAGTACCTGGAACCCAGGTCTCCAGCCTCTTCCTCTTCCTCGCGTCGTCATCCTCGTCGGCGGCAGATTCCGCCGCCCTCTGAGCTGGTCCGCGAGGGATGGGAGGGGAAAGGTTGGAGCGGCGGTTGCAGGCGCCGCCGGAGCTGGGGAAGAAGTAGAAACCCCGCCCGTGGCCACGGTGGCCGCGGGAGAGGTCATCGATGCGCCTGCGGGCACCGCCGCCGCCGCTGGGACAGATCCAGATCCGGCGGGGGTCGCGAAGCCGCAGCCAGTGCCGCCGTCGCCGCCGCATCCTGCTGAGTGCTCGCCATTTGGGGAGAGGCGCTCGTGCTCGCCGGAGTTGAGTTCGAGGAGGAGTGAGCTCGGGAAGGTGAGGAGGCCACGGTGGGTGTGCGAATGAAGAAGTGCATCGATGTGCCCTTTGGGGTATTTATCCCCACGCGCCAAGATCCGTGCCTGAGATTGGGGGACGCGAGATTTCCGCCACGTGCCCACGATTTGCACGTCGTGGCAACGGCGTCTGCGGCCTCGCTCCGATTTCTGTGCGTAGTGGAGAAACCATCATGACGCATGCCCAAGTCCAAACTGTCGTGGACTGCATGGCGTCATCCGTCAACATTTGACGGTCCAGTCAATTGACAAGACTGGTGCCAGGAAGATTCCTGACAATGGTCAGGCCGTCTTTCCCATGATGGCGGCAAGTTGTCCGACTACTTTAGGCGGACCGCCGCTTACTTTCAACTTGGAATGCTTCAAGCTCTTCAGACGCTTACAAGACAAGGCGGACGTTGCCGACAAAGAAGACGGCGCCTGAAGAACTCGAACCCTCCCAGGGGCTAATGTTGGGGATATACCTACTAGGGGTATCACCAGCATGGATCAATCCGGCTAGTCCAGGGTGGCCCGCAGTGGTGGTGAAGGCTTTGCCTACCGGGCGGCCCAGATAGCTGACGACCAAGGAAGGCGGATGCCGGCAAGGAGGAGGCCCAAGACTGAAGCCCATGAAGCCACCAAGACCAAGACGGAAGGCGGCATACTTGCCGGCTAGGTTTAGGACTCCGTATACTTGCTGGATACGTATCACCTTGTAACCCTAGGTCCAGCCGCCTATATAAGCTGGACCTCGGGACGCCTTTAGGGCAACTCGATCAACACAACCAACTCATTGTAACCTGTTCACGGCGATATTGCCTTATAGTGAGTTATAGCAGCACGTAGGGCACCGCCACCGCCGTGGTGCCTGAAGCTGGGTAAACCGCCGTGTACAATCCCGACCTTGACGACGTCCACCTTCTTGCCCTACGTTCACCCTCGGCTAGCAGGACCCCGTCTCCTATCCAAGATGCCGATACGATGACAGGGTGCGCGTACTTCAGCCCCCAGGGCCCTAGCTCAACAACCCACTTGGCGACTCGCCCGTCACGGCTTGGTTGGTGAGGATGTCGGAGAGCCCGAGGAGGCTTACTACCGTGATGGAGTGCTCGGAGAAGTAATGGACGACCTTCCTTGATGTCATGAAGACTCCGTATGCTAGCTTCTGGTAGTGCGGGTACGCTGCTTGGACAAGGTTAGCACCTCACTGAGGTAGTAGACGGGTCGCTGAACAGGGTAACTGGTCCTTCTTCGTCTCGTTCGACTACGAGTACCGTGCTGACCACCCTGTTCGTGGCTGACACGTAGAGGTATAGCGGCTCGTTCTCCAGTGGCGCCACCAGTACTGGGGAAGTCGTGAGTGTTTTCTTGAGTTGGTCGAACGCGACTTGCGCTTCTTCTGTCCACTCGAACTTGTCTGTCTTTTTCATCAGTTGGTAGAAGGCAGGGCCTTTTCTCCCAACTTACTTATGAACCGGCTGAGAGCTGCGACTCGGCCGGCTAGGCGTTGCACCTCATGAAGCTTGGTCGGTGCTGGCTTTGCGAGTATGTTTTGCACCTTCTCGGGGTTGGCTTCGATTCCTCTTGCAGAGACAAGGTACCCGAGCAGTTCTCCGCTGGCACGCCGAAGACACACTTGTCTGGGTTCAGCTTAATCTGATACTCGTTGAGTGCGGCGAAGACCCTGCGGAGGTCGGCGATGAGAGTGTCCTCCGTTCGAGTGGTGACGACTATGTCGTCGACGTAGACTTGGACGATCTCTCCGATTAGCCCCTTTAGGCAGGCTTGCATTGTGCGCTGGTACGTGGCTCCAGCGTTCTTCAACCCGAAGGGCATCGTCTGGTAGCAGAAGACGCGTGGGGTGTGATGAATGCAGTCTTCTCTTCATCGTCGACGTTCATCCTGATCTGCTGGTAACCTGAGTAGGCATCCAGGAAGGATAGGCATGCGCAGCCTGCAGTCGAGTCGATGATCTGGTCTATCCGCGGAGCGGGAAATGATCCTTGGGGCAGCATTTGTTGAGGGCGGTGAAGTCGACGCACATGCGGAGTTTCTTCGTCTTCTTTTTCTCCACCAGGACTGGGTTTGGTACCCAGTCCGAGTCCTTGATCTCTCGGATGAATTTAGCGTGGAGCAGTCGATCGATCTCCTTGCTTATTTCGTCTCGTTTGGGTCCTGAGAAGCGTCGCATGGTCTGCTTGACGGGTTTGGCGTCCTTGTGGACGCGTAAAGAGTGCTCGGCGAGGTTCCTGGGTATGCCTGGCATGTCAGAAGTTGCTAGGCGAAGATCTCCCAGTTCTCACGTAGAAACTCGACGAGCGCGCTTTCCTATGCGATAGGCAAGCTCGACGACACTTTGACTGTCTTGTTTGCGTCCGTCGGGTGGACCTGATGAGTTGTCGTGTCGTCAGTCGTGTTGAAGGCGTCCTTGGCTTGCTTTTTGCGTGGCGGGAGATGGTTTTGTCGTTGTCGACTGCCATCGCCTCGAAGTGCTCTTCCATTCCGAAGAACTCGGAGATCTTGCTGAACTCGCGATCGCAGCTGTTGGAACGGTCGAAGTCGCCATGCACATGATGACACCCTTGGGCCCAGGCATCTTGAGCATGAGGTAAGCGTAGTGAGGTACCGCCATGAATCTGGCAAAGGTTGGGCGCCCGAGTATCGCGTGGTACTGCGACTTCCAGTCGACTACCTCTTTAGGTGTGCCGAAGATGACGTCGAGTGTGATCGTTCCCATGGGCGTGACTGCTTGCCCTGGTACTATGCCATGGAAGGTGGTCTCTGATGCCGCCAAGTTTGTCGTTGGCCTGTTTATCCTTCTGAGGGGGTCGGCAAAGATGATGTTGATGCCGCTGCCTCCGTCCATGAACACCTTTTCAGGGTGTAATCTCCAATTAGAGCTTCGACTACCAGAGCAGCGTCCCGGGTCGTTGTACTGCAGGCGGGTGTTCTGCTCTGGAGAACGTGATTGGTGTCTCTGACCCTCTCAAGTAATCGGGTACTGCAGGTGGACAGGTGATGGCCTGGAAAACTTGGCGAGTGATGATCTTCTGGGTCCTATTTGAGGGGCGCCCCTTCTGTATCATGTTGAGTTGTCCGCGTGCCGCTGGATATGCGTCCTCGATCACCGGTGGGGCATCTTGCTGCGGCTGTTGCTGCTGCAGCAGAAAGGCTCCTGCCGCCTGTGCTGGATTAGCGACTGCGGGTGCGGGTGCTGCCTGGATGGCCAGCGGCGCGGCTGGCTGCGCTGCGGGTGCTGGAGTGACTATCTTCTGCATGGCTTCGTATATTTTGCATGCCTTTCGACAGTCCTTCAACATGTGGTTGGATCCCCACTTGCGCGTTTCCGGGTTCCTGAACATGTGGTGCCTGTAGGGTTGTTCCAGCTCTTCCGCTGGGCTTAGTGTGCGTTTATGCCCTCCGTCGCTGCGGTAGCTGCTGCCGCCGCTTCGGTTGTACTGCCCCTGGCTGTATTGGCGACTCTGGTCACCGCCGCTTCGACTGTACTGTGCATGGCTGTATTAGTGACTGCTGTCGCGCTCTTCATCCTCACGGGGGGTTCGGAATCCCGCCGCTACTAGCTCGATCGAGTCGTTGCCGTTGTAACGCGGCTTCTTCTTGTGGTGTCCTTCTCGCCAGTTGCTTGGTCCGGCTTCGTCCTTCGGGGAGTAGTGTGAACTATCATGGACCGAGTTCTCTCCGTCTGCCCACTGGTTTGCTATCTTCATGACCTCGATCATGTTTTTCGGCTGGAGCCTACCAAACTCCTCGCGGAGGTCGCAGCGGGAGACGCCGTGCATGAAGGCATCCATCACTCGGTCCTCCGAGGCGGTCTCCATGTTGTTGCGGAGCAGGGTCCAACGCTGGATGTACGACCGGAGTGGCTCGTCTCGTCCTTGCTTGCATGCTTGTAGCTCGATGAAGGTCGTTGGTCTCGAGTACGTCCCCAGGAAGCTTTAACGAAAGCCTCTTCGAACTCGTCCCACGTCCTGAAGGCGTTCTTGGGTTGAGTGTTTAGCCACCCGCGTGCAGAGCCCATAAGCATCAACTGGATGTACTGCATGGCCGTAGTCGAAGTACCGCCCTGGCAGCTGCAGGCTATGAGGTAATCTTCGAGCTAGAGTCTCGGGTCTTGCTTCCCGTCGTACTTGACTGCTTCTGCCGTGAGCTTGAAGCCCTTGGGCATTCTTGTGTCGCGGATGTTGAAGCTGAAGCAGGCGGCGCCGCACGGCTCGTAGTCGCCGTCATTGCTGTCGTCAGGATTGGGCGCGCTGACTGCCCGATGGGTGCGGCTGCGGTCCAACGTCCTCTGTGTGATGACGTTGCGCAGGTCCTCGCCTGGCTGCGGTTGTCGCAGTGGTCTTGCGGCTGGGCCTGCGAGCGCTGCGGGTTCGCGGTCGCGATGGCCTCGATCTTCTCGCACCTTTTCTGTCGGCGCCTTGTTCATCAGAGCTTCTTCGACTGTCTTGATAGACATGATCTGCTGCTTGTGGAGGAGAGCGCGCGAGTCAGCCGCAGGTACGTTTCGACTGCCATGAGCGCGGCTCCGGGCGTTTTGGGGACGGGTATCCCGTTCGCGTCTTCGCTCATGTATGATGATTCGAGGTTGCGGGTGACTTTAGCGCGGTCGGCCTCCGTCATCAGGGGCACGCGTGCTCTGTGGTGCCTTGCTCCTTGTGAGACCTCTGTTGAGGCAGTGAACGAGTAAGCGGCCCTCCTGGCGCTCGACGCGTCAGCCTCCTCCTTGCGTCGGAGTAGCTCGGCTTTCTCTGCGCGGAGTCGTTCGCCTTCCTTCCGCAGCAGGTACTGGACTGCCATAAGGTCCTCCCTGGGTGCGTCTGGCGGGGGGTACGTTCTGTCCTCGACGTGCTTCAGGGCTCTGATTGCTATCTCTCGGGTGATGGTGAGCCGCGTCACCTAGTGCGGCATGAGCACCTCCAGTGGGTACGCGGATTCATCGCCGTTGCCCTGCGTCGGGCCGATCATGAAGACTTGCGCGGGGTAAGTCTGGGGAGTGGGCCGGGTGCTGCCGCTGCTGCTTCCTTCGTCCGAGCCGTGCTCGGAGCCGAAAATGGACGCAACGTGGTGGGTACCACAGTCGCTGCCAAGGCTCCTTCCCTGGAGTCCCGCGATCTCCGCCGCTGACGCGAGGAGTGAAGTCGCCGTCGTCGACGCGGGCGCGATTGGCTTGTTGACGATCTTGCAAGTCGACGGAGACGCGAGTGGCGCGGGGTAGAACGACGCGACCTCCGTCGCGCGCGAAGGCATGGTCAACGTAGTCGAAGTTGACGTAGATCTTGGCCTTGCCAGCGACGCGATCGAGGTAGTCGAAGTAGACTCGATCCGCGCGGTGGTCGACGAGGTGGTCGATGTAGTCGTAGCCGATGCGATCCCCGTGACAGCCGGGGCCGCTGATGGCGCGGCCGTGTTGGGCGCGATCTCTGCCGCAGCGGAGGCGGTTGGCGTAGTCGAGGCGGATGCGATCTTCTCAGCAGTCGAAGATGCTGTCGCCGCAGTCGCAGCAGATGCGATCTCCGCAGCAGGTGGGAGCGTGGTTGGGGCAGTCGCGACAGATGCGGGTGCCTCCACCGCGCGCGGTGCGATCACCGTGGATCTGAGTACTCCACAGCTGTCTACGAAGTAGTGCATGGTACCGAAGGTGAGGCACATACCTACGTGCAGATCGGCGTACACCGAGCGGTGGGCCGGCAGGTGGAAGGTGTACTCGAAAGAGCCGAAGCAGATTGGCTCCTTGGTGATGCAGACGTCGGTCTTCAAAGTTGATGGAGCCGGTGCGACCATGGTTCCACCACTCGTTCTTTCCCACAGACGGCGCCAATTGACGAGGTGTGGACTCGGCAAATCCTGGGTTGTGTACCCCGGGTTGATTGAAGGGGAGAGAGATGAGCGCTGGTGATCACGACGGCTGACAAGCAAGGCGTTTACCCAGGTTCAGGCTCCCGGAGGATAACACCCTACTTCCTGCTTGTCTGGTATTGAATGGCGAGTTGTGGCTACAATGGCGAGATGGCAATCTCGCTAGGGTTTGTGGTGGCGGCTATGAGCGTACCCTAGACGAAGGACCCTACTAGCCTTTATATGGTAGGCTAGGTCTCAGGTGAACGGTGCCGATGGCGCTTACAAGCATGGCTGGGGTCACATGACCTAACGTCGACTATCTTGGGCCGCACGTTGTCCTCCTTGGGCCTTCCTTGGGCCCTCGTCATAAGGTTGATAGGCTTGGCGTGACCCAGGTATCCCCACCGTGGGGTAGTCGAAGAGTGACCCCACGACACCTTGTTAACCGTAAAAGACAAATCGGGTCGTGTCATAGTAAGATATTGTAGTCCTCCAACATTGCTGCGATACTGTGTAGACTCCTCCGAAGAGAGAGGTGTACCATGTGTAGCAGACAATTTATATGATGAAGACATAGGTGTAGAAACTGGGCTACACTTCAAAAGACCAGCACAACGTAAAAGTCCGCAAGCATACTTGCGCTGGCTCAAGAGAAGACCACCATCCGATTTATGAACCTCAATGCCAAGAAAATAGTGGAACTGTCCAAGATCCTTAAGAGCAAAAGAGGTACCCAACTGATGAAGGAGGCGATCAGTAGCAACCAAAGAAGAATTCACCACAATAATGTCGTCCACATAAACAAGTAGGTAGATGGTGACATCAGAACGCCGCAAAATAAATAGAGATGTATCGGCTGTAGAGGGGGTAAAACCAAGGCCACCAAGAACAGAACTGAGACGAGTATGCCACGCACGAGGAGCCTGTTTCAGTCCATAAAGAGCCTTATCAAGACGACATAAGTAACCAAGCTGATGAGAATCCTCGAAGCCAGGAGGTTGGCGCATAAAGACTTCCTCTTCGAGAACACCATGCAGGAATGCATTCTGTATATCAAGCTATCGAAGATGCCAATTATGAGTGAGAGCCATGGACAACAACAGACGAATGGTAGTGGGTTTGACAACTGGACTGAAAGTATCTTCATAGTCAAGACCATATCGTTGTTTGAATCCTTTAGCCACAAGACGAGCCTTGTACCTCTCAATAGAGCCATCAGATTTTTTTCTTGATTTTGAACACCCATTTACAATCAATGACATTGACACCTGGTACCGGAGGAACAAGACGCCACGTCTGATTAGATTGGAGAGCGAAAAATTCCTCCTCCATAGCTGTACGCCAATGCGGACATGTCATAGCAATGTGGTGATCGCGAGGTTCAAAATGTATGAGATCAGTTGTATGCGTCGTGCGAGTAGTAGACCATGCAACAGTACCATCCGTCCACTTTCTGGACTGTCGTATGCCTTTTTGGAGACTGTAGTAACACCAGGAGCTATCACTGGTTCAGGAGCATCACGAGGCGATGCATCAGTACTAATCAGCTCCTGTTGAACAGGTAGCGACTCGGTTGATGGAGAGGAGCCCATGCGAGTGGAGCTGGATGCCGATCCAGGGGATGAAAAATCCAAGCGGGCAGCTTGGAGTGGAGATGACCCAGTAGGTGGAGATGGCCCAGCGGGAGAATGGAGTGGGGACAGGCTAGCACTGCGCACAGGAGTAAGAGGACCCTCTGCGGCCCCGTTTGCATGATCGTGAACACCCCCATGCATGTGATGTGATCGGTGCGATCGACGTGCTGCTGAGCGCTGGTGTCAACAGGTACAGAATCATTGATACGTCTCAAACGTATCTATAATTTCTGATGTTCCATGTTGATATTATACCAATTGTTACATGTTTTATATACACTTCATAGCATTTTTATGCATTTTCTGGGACTAACCTATTAACAAGATGCCACAGTGTCAGTTCCTGTTTTCTGCCTTTTTGTATTCCAGAAAAGCTAGTCTGGAAATATTCTCGGAATTGGACAAAACTTGGGCAGAACCTCCTATTTTTCCAACACGTACACGGAGTCCAAAGGAGAGACAGAGGGGAGCCACGAGCCAGCCACACCATGGGGCGGCGCGCCCCCCTTGCCACGCCGTGGGGTGGTGTGGGCCCTACGGGCGTCTCCAGCCGCCGCCCTTTCGCCTATTTATTCATCTTCACGGGAAAACCCTAGATACCCGAGCCATTATCCATGAAAAGTTCCAGAGACGCCGCCGCCGTCAACCCTAGCTCGGGAGGGTTCAGAAGCTCTTCCCGACACTCTGCCGAAGAGGGGAATCATCACCGGATGGCTCTACATCACCATGCATGCCTCCGGAGTGATGCGTGAGTAGTTCATCCTTGGACTACGGGTCCATAGCAGTAGCTAGATGGTTGTCTCTCCACTTTATGCTATCATGTTCAGATCTTGTGAGCTGCCTATCATGATCAAGATCATCTTATTGTAATGCTACATGTTGTGTTTGCTGGGATCCGATGAATATTGAATACTATGTCAAGTTGATTATCAGTCTATCTTATATGTTATTTATGATCTTGCATGCTTTCCGTTACTAGTAGATGCTTGTAACTCCAAGAGTGAGTATTTATGCTAGATAGTGGGTTCATGCCTCCGGTAATCTGGGAGAGTGACAACAACTTCTAAGATTGTGGATGTGTTGTTGCCACTAGGGATAAAATAACCGATGCCTAGCTTAAGGGTGCGCCGTTAGGTCTAATGCATTTGTTTACATTACGCACATTACTTAATGTGATTATCCGTTGCTTGCAACTTAATACCAACGGGGAACTCGGATGACAACCTGGAGGTGGATTATTAGTCATAGACGCTGTTGGATAACGGTATATGTATTTTGTCGTAATGCCCACATGAATATCATAGTAATCATCATGTCATATATATGCATTGTCATGCGCTCAATATTTTGTCAATTGCCCAGCTGTAATTTGTTCACCCAGCATGTTAGTTATCTTTTATGGAGAGACACCACTAGTGAACTGTGGACCCTGGTCCATTCTTTTACACTGATAATACAACCAACTGCAAACATTGTTCATTTTCATTCTCTGCATTTTACTACTGTTTTCCACACCATACGTTTAATCGTTTGTTTTCAGCAAGCCGGTGAGATTGACAACCTCACTGTTTTGTTGGGGCAAAGTAGTTTGATTGTGTTGTGTGCAGATTCCACGTTGGTGATCGAGTAAACGGCGCCACCAACAACCTTCAGAAGTGATTTCTTGCTCCTACTGGTTCGATTAAACCTTGGTTTCATACTGAGGGAAACTGCTGCTACACTGCTTCATACCTTACTCTTGGGGTCTCCCAACGAACGTGAGATCCACGTCATCAATCATCATGAAGAAGTTCAAGCCGGGCACCACGTGGATTTCCTGCACCATGGTTAGTCAAAAGCAAAGGAGTATATGCAGCATCATCAAATTGGTCAGAATTTAATAGGAGTGTGGAGGATCTGGGAGGTGTGGAACTTGAAGGAAGTTGAGAAAATGGGAATACATTTTCATCAAACACAACATCACGAGAAATATAGACACGATTAGTGGGGATATGAAGACATTTGTAGCCTTTGTGAAGGGAACTATACCCAAGGAAGACACACTTTTTGGACCGAAACTCAAGTTTATGCTTATTGTAGGGGCGGAGATGTGGCCAACACGCACACCCAAACACTTTAAAGAATGTATAATCAGGGACCTCACCAAGGAGACGCTCAAGCGGAGTTTGCATCAAAATAACTCGAATGGGGAGTCTATTGATAAGAAAAAAGTTGTAGAAAACGCATCACTCCAAAAAGGATATGGCACGGACGCATGTGCAAGAAGAGTCAGACCAGTTTCGACAATGTGTCTATGTTTCCGCTCGGCAGTACCGTTTTGTCGATGTGTATGTGGACACGACACACGATGTGAGATACCAATGTCCGAGAAAAATTTATTTAGTCTATGATATTCGCCACCCCGATCTGATTGAACATGCAATATCTTTCTACTCAGAAGGCGTTCAACATGTTGAAATTGAAGAAATATTCGGAACACATCAGATTTATGTTTGAGAAGATAAAGCCATGTAAAACGACTATAAGAATCAATGAAGCTAACATAATATTGATGGCCACTAACAAAAGTTTGGGCAGGCCCCCATACATCGGAAAAAATAATCTCAAGTGGCGATGTGGTAACATGAGTAGAAAGGGAAAAAGGTAATTGATGACTTTTTCCTTGTTGACAAGCATCACAAACTACATCTTTATTAACTGACTCTGACGGAAGTTCATGACGATGTAAAATATGTTGGACAATCTGGGTGGCTGGATGACCTAGACGCGAGTGCCACCTATCACGTGACACCTTGGTACTGCTGAAAACATGCTTGAACGGAGAAGACACATCAAGATTATATAGACCTCCACTGCATCCCCCTCTAAGAAGAACCTCCCTCGTGTCCCGATCCTTAACAAAGAAATACCAAGGGTGAAATTCAAAGGAGACATTATTGTCGCTAGAATTTTTTTTAACAGACATGAGATTATGAGTCACCGAAGGAACATGTAGGACATTTTTTAAGTGAAGGGGACGTGATGGAGTAGAAAGGGTAGATTGACCAATATGAGTAATTGATAACCCCCAAGAGCAGGGGATCACTGTAGAACCTCTCAATGTGGAAGTAGGGTATCGATCCGCAGGAGCAAGAAGGAAAAGTTATCTATTCCCTACAACTAAAGTGTCACAAGTTTTAGTTGATTATGCACTAAACAGGTTTAAAGAACAAGATGGTTGATTTAATGGATGGAAGTTTAATGTAACAAAACAAGAATGTAAAAGTGTCCCAATCCTCTTCAATGCAAGAGGACAAGACAAAGCTTTTCTCTTATAGGAACAATGGACATGGGTTCATAGGTTCACTCAATCCTCTCTCCCATCTATGGTGATTATCATGTTATAGATAAAAAGTACACACAATTGTCATGCTTTAATGGTAAACTTCTATGACGGCTACATGTCCTAAAACACATTGTTGAAAGAAAATAATCATTTGTATTGCTAGGTCACCCTCGTAAGGCTAGCGTGGTTTGTTGTCACTCCCACATCATACTTCTTCCTTTTTACCCCCAGATAAAGGATGTTGGGATGTATTGTGTCACTCGATACATATGCCGTTGTCACATCGGCCATCCGTACCTACATACGTTATACTTCATAATGGACAATATTCTAAACACTAGTGCAATGATTCATATTTCGTGTGCATGACCACATCTCTCTCATCTATCTACACTTGGTGGTGTCAATCACCTCATGACATGGATAAACAAGGCATTATGCATAAATCGAACCATCACATGCATCATAGAATATCTCCAAAGTATGACAAGTCATAAAAGATCCAACACAACGGTAAATGCATAACAAATATCATCTCATACCACAATATCCACCATAGGAATTACATAGATAGATCCATACTTATGCAAGGCACATCATATGGACTTCAACAATGATCATACATAGAGAGATTAGATCAAGTTACCACCACAAACCCAAAGTCCAGGGGGTGGACTACTCCCCCTTCATCATGGTGATGATGGTGGAGATGTTGGAGTAGATGGAGACCACCCGGCAGCGCCCCGCCAGAGTTTTCCCCCTCCAATCTGTAGCTCCGGGTCTTCTGTTTCGTGGTTTTGTGTTTCTGCGGCGCTCCCTTCTGAAAGCCGTCGGGGGGACTATTTTTATAGTCGTTTTTAGGTCAAGACGAAGGCACGGGGACGAAGATCGACGGCATCAGAGACTCGAGGCCCAGGATAGGGGATCCCACGCGGCCAAGGGGCCCACCTCTTTTGGCCCTCGGGTTTCCATTTTTTCGCTTCCTTCGCTCCTACGCTTTGTTCCTTCCAAAAAATGATCCCCGCAAAATATTAGGTCATTTGGACGTCGTTTGGGGTCCCTGAAACATCAAAATATAGAAAATAAGGTTTTCTGCCAATGCAGGGTTAATTCCAGAAAAATAGGGAAACTGTGAAATATTCCCAAAATCAATATAAAATAATGATATAACCCTTATATGATGCAAATATGATTGAAATATAAGTAATATAATGCAAAGTTCATGTATGCATTTTACATGCATCAACATCCCCAAGCTTAACATATACTCGTCCTCGAGTATGAAGGTGATAAAACTAACATGGACTTTGCTTTTTAATACTATCAATGGATATCAAAGATGATTACTATTGCTACATAAAGTCAAATGATTCATTCTTGAAAGGAATAGCAATATAAAAGATAGATTATCAAGTGATATCAAATATTCAATCTAATGATGTTCAATGATAATTCACAAAGTGTAACATAGAAGAAAGTAATATGGACCAAATGTATGCATAATAAAAAGTAAAAACATCCTATAATGGTCATAGAGTATTCTTGTAAATCTGAATATAAAACGTGGACACTTTGGAAAGATATATAAATAAGTAGAGGTAAAACATGAATAAGTTTCATCTAGCTTCCAAATGCTTCTACTTAAGTTAATGTTTGCAATGTGGTATCCATTGGTGTGGAGCTCTCATTACCCCTATCATAGCATCTTGAATGGTTAAAGTTTAAAGTGAAAGCAAATATGAGTAGTGTGCTTGACAAAGTATGGGTTGAATGTCTCATGCCCCGTGAATACGAGTACCTACACCACGGTGTTACTCAACTCGGGCCACAAAGCAAGTTCAAGTTAAAGTCATCTATTATATTATTAAGACAACAAACATTGAACGGCTCAGATTTGACACGATTTCACGATAGAAAGGAACGGCTGGGATTTAAAAATAAAAGCTAAAAAGATCCGCATCTATTAGGCTCAATCCGTAGAGTCCTGCGGCAAATACAGCAAGAGACATAATCGATCACGTCTCTACATGGGAATTATGCATAGCCATGGTCTTCCGTTACGGCACGTAGCACATGTGTGCATAAGATTGGAAACTTCATGGCAGCAAAAAAAAAAAGGAAAGGTAATATCCCATCGTGGAGCGGTCCAAACCCTTATTTAACGGGACAGATCAAAGGCATACCATCAATCCCTCACCACAGATTAAAGACATGGAGGTTTTTAGCCCTCAGCTACGCCAATGGAGGTGGAGCACGGTCCAAGTGGGTTGCCGGCGGGAGAGGCAAGAACCACGAGCTGCAAGGCTTCGATGAGATCCTTGGCCGCGGCAATGGAGGTGCAACACGGTCCAAGCGGGCTGCCAGCGAAAGCGGCAACAACTGCGAGCTGCACGGCTCCGACCGACGAGATTCTAGGCCACGCCAAGCACCACGATCCTAGCTAGCGGCCTGACCGGAGGAGCAGACACAATGGCGACACTAATGGAGATTGTGTAGATGGATCCAGGGACGATCGATTGTTGGATTGATCATACCCGGCGGCAAGCGACACAACAATTGACGGGATCTGTACATGGATGAAGGATAATAGTCACGAACATCACGAGCCGGCCACGCGAATCACAACTTGCAGATCACAAATCTAATCTAATCGTCGGCTCCTCTAACGGAGAGTCCGCCGGCCGGTACAAGGCCGTAATCCATCGATGCCATATCGTCTCCACTGTTCCCATGATCATCTGTCTCCACTGAACATCTGCCGCAGGCCACTGTAGTTGTCCTCAACTACAGGACGCCTCAGGTATATACATCAAGTATACGATGAGTAATGTTTCTTCAGCTGTATCGTGGGTTTTCCATCTAATCCTGGCGTCAGTCCACAGGTGCGGAAGAGTGTCTACTCGGTCGCGGCTGCACTCATCCTTATCGAGGAGAGAAGGTAGATTACAATGCAGTCTCTTCCTGATCTCTCTTTGTTGCCACAAAATCAATTAATAAAGTGAGGCTGGCACAAAGGATTCCAACCCAACGGCTACCACTTAGCAAGGATATTGCTACGTATTTGCTGAGAATTATATCTACTCATCACAAATTAGTTTTGCTAGGGATAACAACATCCAATATTTCATATTTGTCTATTGCTACGTAGTTGTATGACAGTGGGATCTTCAGGAAGTGACAGAAATTTTCGATACAAGTTTTTTTTTATAAATATCAATAGTTCAAGTTTCTATTTTTTTCAAGAATATAAGTTCGGTTTATATGTGAATCTATCCATCTATCTATAATGTGCAATTAGGGCAGACTCTAGCTACCCTATATATGACAGCTCAGTTAATTTTCTTTTAGATCGCACACCGGATGGAGTAAACAGCAGAAATGCAACTCCAATTAATATCCAATGAACCTCTGTCAGACGTGATCATATTCTTCAATCTGCTTCCGCTGGCTCCAATGTTTTGATCAGCATCCTGCACAACATCCAAGCAGTAGTCCCCCTCCTAAAAAAACAAAAAGAAACAGGAGTCCTCCTTGATGTCTACGCTGGCCCTCTCTTAATGTCTCTTATACTCACATTAACGTAAGAGTTAGTTTTGTATTCTAATCCGATGCTTATATCATGTCTGCAAACATATCAGTAGTGCATGTTCATCCACAACAGTACACTGGCGGGAGTTGCTTAAGCTTTTGACTCCCAAAGAAATTATGGCATGGTCTCAACCAGCTCAACCAGCCATTTACAATCAGGGTACATTTAAATGTAGTTTTCTGAATTTAACAAAACAAATAGTTTATCTAGAGCGCCAGTGTTTGAATTATAGTTACTTTAAATTTTAAGAATATACATACGCGAGGATAGGAATTGAAGAGATAAAAAGTGGAAGATGCAAAACTATACAAGTCAGCGTGGAACTCTATAGGTTTGCATGACTTTGAGAACAACGCATTGTATCTATTATATTATTAAAACAACAAACAATCAACGGTGTGGATTAGCTAGGCCTAATCAACTTAAAAAAGAACGTCCAAGATTAACTGGTCGGATTATGTTCATATACGATGTCCTTCTCTCCCACGTCTAGGAACAACAAAGACGTATACATGCTGGAGTCTGATTAATTAATAATGTCCGGCCGGCCGGTACGATGATATGCATCTGCGACGACCAGCACACGGCATGTATCCACAACGGCAAACCTACACACGCACACCCTAACCTCGGCCTCGATCGAGATCTCGAAAGACGCCATGAAGCCCAGCAATTCGAGAGCACACAAGTAAAAGATCGTCAACTCTGCACTAACTCAAGCAAATCCTGCAGTCACGTCGAGCGATTATGGTGCGCTGGTCATCGAAGGCACGGACAATCGGCGAACTGAATAGGGCAGCCACGGTAACATTGATCCTGATGTTTTTTATCGAACAAACGATCAGCAAACTAAACACACGGCGACCATCCTGATGTCTGGATAGTTCAATTTATGGATTATTGAAGGTACAATGAAACGCTCCGCAAATCGACAAGCTGGATTGGACTACAACTTTCTGCCCTGTAGACCATGAGTTCGGGGACACCATTGTTAGGCAGCAGCCACTACGTGATGTACTTGCACGATCTTAGGAATTGGTAGTCCTGTTGTTTCATATCCACGATGCAAGGATGGATTCGGAGGTAATAAGCTGTACCAATTTCAATCCCACAATATATATTTTCATATTATGGTGCCCTGTTCCTGATAAGAAGTCCAATAGACCTTTTTTGCAGGGATGAATACGTATTCTCAACAGAATAGCTTAGGCCCAGCTTGGATTGTGGTTTTAAGTTTTGGAACCAGAATTTTTACGCCGCCTACGCCGTATTATCAGCAGGACCTGACATGTTCCGTGAATATTCACAATAACAACAACCGAGTAGTTCGACAAGGGAGCCTAAAAATTAGCTGGTGTTCGTGCTTACCATTTACCATTTTTTACAGCCTTGGTTCATGTAAAAAAATCCAGACTTAATTTATACTTTGTATGTTCTTTATTTTTGCAGGTGTACCCTTTGAGATAATGGTTTGTAGCATGACAGTATGGTTTTATTAAAAAAATTGGGCAAATTTCAGGTAGCTTTTACTCCTTGCATTTTGTTCTGTTTCCTCCAATCAACGGTTCAGTTATTCATATATTTGCACATAAAAAATAATATGCATGTCTATTGGTACTGACATCGATCTCATGTAAACACCAGAAAAGGATCAGAGTGGGGAAATGTTGGTATAGGCAGGATAAGTGCATTATTTGACAGAACTTAGCAAAAAAATAAGACTTAACTTAGCATTATATAATGTATGTCTTATTAAAATGTGTGGTGTGTAATGGAATGGGTACGATATTTCAAAAAGTGTATATAGTCATTTCTAATATTATTAAATGACTTCTGTTTTATCTTTTAGGGACGACTTCTTACTCGCTGGTCCACTGGCCCGTGAAACTCAGTCGCCGCCGAGCCGCCAACAGCAAGGTCCATTCACTCCTCCGAGACTGATTTCTGATGTCGAGCTAGCAGCGTAGGACATGCGTGTCACCCTGCTTCAATTGTTTCACATACGTGATTCTGCTAATTTGGGTGACCAATTCTACTCCTTCTGGCATGAGCAGGTAGCAGCGATAAAAGGATTGTCACATTGGGATCAAGATTGTTGAGATGTGCAAAAACACATTGAAGATGATCGAAATATAATTACTGCAATTCAATGATTTTTTAGCCACTACTTCCAGTTTGAGATAAATAAGTATCGGCAATATCAGTGTGAGGTAATACATGCCTATTTTCGTACAAATAGTGGGCGCGTATACAATTAAATATTAGAGGAAGGGTTCTTTAGCAAGGTCACAACAATTATCTTACTGCCTCTTATTTGTAAGATTTTTTCTGCATGCAACCAAAGATGGAACCCGAAATACATGTCGGTTCCTATATTCAGTGTGAAGACATTGCCAACCTTGACCTCTATTTTTCGTGTACTAAACTATTTTTGCAATTCCGTCTATTTAAATTCTTCGAAACACTATTGTTCATAGGTCGGATATATTTCTTTATTAACAAAATCATATAGCTAGAATTTGTCTGTATTTGGTTTCCATGTTCCCATATTATTTTCATTTGTCTGATCTTTGTTGATCATTGTATATCATGATATCTATTTTCTATGGAAGAGATTTTCTAAAGTTAACATTCTATAATTCTTATATTTGTAGGAAAGAGGTGCATGGCATCCTTCATTAGGGCACAATATTTCCTAAAGTGTGTACATACTTTTAAATTTAAAATTGTTTTCTTTTCACCTTAGAGATTCATAGATTTTAGGGAGGTAAAAATTACATTCAAATAGGGGAGCTAAAGCTTTCGTAAAAGCCATTCATAGAAAAGAAACATTCTTGACAAAACTTTCAGATCTATGTTGTCAAGTAATCTGCCGTAGAATAAGTAAAAAAAAAGAGAAGATTTAATTTATGTTTATGATTGCTGAACATCATTGATATTGCAAAAGACACAATAAAATTAGTTTGATGGCAAGTACAGATAGTTTATCAATTAGAGTGGAACGTGGAAGTTATCAGAAGCTCGACAAAGTAAGTGTCCTAAACCATTCTTATACTTTTTTTTAACTATTTTAAAATATACTCGCTTCGTTTCTGAGTTATAGAATACTTTGCAGATTTTGATTGGGACCACAGTTGAATTGACACACTACAATGTGTATATACACATGCAACTTAGAAAAATATAATATCTTAATGATTCAGAATAGAGGGAGTATTATCCATAAGAAAAATAAAACATTAGATACAAATAATTTTTATATTAACACTAGCCGCGCAATTGCGCGGGCCACCCAGCTAGTTGTAAGTAATATAATAGCGTCATCAAGAGCGTCAACTGGGGTACCTCTTGCCTCAGGACATGGAAACTAGCCCATGTCAAAATGACAAGACAAATAGACAATGAACAATCTCGGCACTCTTTTATTTACTATTTGTATAGCTTTTTATTATGACGTGCATCACTGAATGTTCACTTTGGTACGCTGTAAATTTCCACCATGAATGATGCATGGCTTAGGTTAGCGGCCCAGTCGTCTCTCTAGCCATTTATACAAACTCCTCAAACTTACTAAGTTTCCGCATTTATTTGGCACCATGATAAGCATCCATAAACAAAAGTACATGATATCAACTAAATATAATTAAGAGCACGTTGAAAGCTTGCCATGTGACAGCACATATGAGCTAACTCCCAACCAAGACTCTTGTCAAGCATACAACTTCATAATTTTAATCACAATGGTTCATGTTTATTAAGTGCAATAAAAGTAAAGTGTGCATCAAGTTCGTGAGAGCTTTTTAACCAACTTTCCCATAACAATCAATAACATAAGCATTTTAATTTGGAAACATAGATAATACAATATAACATGATAAACATACTCATAATAGCATTAAGCTAATAGGTAGATATGGTGGACTCACTGGAAAACTTTGGTTGAAGGTGTTGGAAAACAAGTTTTTACTTGTTGGAATTTTTGGGCTAGCAAAAGGGAGAAAGTTGACCGTCTAAATGCATGCATAAGTGTCCATAGAACTAATCAATCCATGTTAAACAAAGTAAAGTAACATTCAGCATCAAAACATGAATAAAAGATAGCTCTTGATAAAACACTTGCAAATTAATACTCATTAAAAAGCACATGAATCATGCAACTATATGTATCTTTTTGAATCAACTCAAACATCCCTTTTCCAATCTTTTTAATAGCATCCAACTTAATTCAACCCAAATTTCCAGTAGCTCTCTCATAACATAAATGAAAAGTGGTGGTCTCACAAATAAAAACCAAACCGAAATAACAAAAATAAAAGACGCTCCAAGTTTATGCGATAAAGTGCATTGATCGAAAAGCAGAAGTTAGACGTGTGCAAACCGAGAGTGTGTTGGTCCAATGGGGTTGTCTTCACATCCCCAAGCTTATGGTCTTCACCATCCTTGGATAACTCTTGGTGCATCTCCTTTAATCCCTGTGAAAAAACTTCAAAACACCGTTTCTCCTATCTCTTTTCTGTGGGGTGACATTAGTAGTGATAGACAAATGAATTGCTTGCTGCATAAAATCCTTAAACAAAAATGTGAAACATGTATAGAAAGTATATAATGTTGTATGCCTACTTATAAACTCAATTGGATCAAAAAGATTCAAGTTAAAAGTTCAAAGAATGCATCAAACAAAATGGGACAGAATCTGTCCAGAAAAACAGCAGCAGCAAAACGCATTTTTCTACCCTACTTAAATATGTCGATTTTTTTTGAAAAATTTCGCGGTTACAGAGGATGAAAATTTGCAATTACAGTTCAAATTTCAGCTCATTCGGAGTTACATAATAGAAATGAAAAATCATACCGTGCACAGATTCGTGCTGGAATAAAATCTCCGAATACAAATAGCAACTTTTTCAAACCAAAACGGGTAAAACTTGGCACTTTATTAAAAATTCCAGAAACAAAATTAAAAACTAAGTCTCTTGTTACAGCAAGAGGGCACAAAGAAAATCAAAAATAAAAACAACCGGGTTGCCTCCCGTAAAGCGCTTTCTTTATAGCCATGTAGCTAGGCTTCTTGATATCAAGATGGTTGGAGTGAGGTGGCTTGGCATCCCCAAGCTTGAATTCTTGTCCTTATTTGATATATGTTGGGTGAGTCTAGGGGTAACATCCCCAAGCTTGAGTGTTTGTCTCTCTTGATCTTTGTTCATCACCCTCAACTCTTCCACTTGAAAATTCTCTTTTCACAAAACTCAACATAAAACTTGATTAGAGGGGTTAGTGTCTCCATAAATTAAATCCTCATAGGTACAGCAAAGACATATAATGAGTTGATTCTAAACATTAACTACTGTTACTAAGGTTATGTTTTGCTCTTTGATCAAAATAACCACACAAAACATAGTAATGAGACTAATGCAAAATAAAAACAGAATCTGTCAAAAACTGGACAGCCTGAAAGGAGCGAATTTTTAGAGGCACTTATGTTGCTCAAATCAGAAAACTTTGAACTAATGAAATGTGTAATAACAACTGAATATTGCTGTCGTAAAATATCAGGTCAAAATTCCTCTTCTGTGATTTTTAACATTCTTCGCAGTGAAGCTTAGGAATCTGTTTTCTGGACAGCAAATCACTATTGTTTGATCCTAGCTCTCAAATAGGACCATCATCTAAAGCATTATCATATAGAATATCTAAACCAAATTCCTCATCACTTTCAAAGCTATTATCAATAATAATATCATTTTGAATGTGTTGATCATCATCAGAATCAGAATCAAAATAGCATGGTGAGTAAGGATATGGGCAATCCTCTAATACCTTTTCCTCTTCTCTATATTCTTCTTGTTCCTGCAAGCCATTAGATCTCTCCTTGATAGCAACAAGATTGTTATAATATTCAAGGATATAGGTATTCTTACAAAAGAGTTTCAAGAGTTGTTCAAGTGTTGTAGCAAGTCTTGGTGTGAGGCTACGAGCTTTATCTATATTAAACATAACTATCTCAAGAATTCCCATTACAATAGTAAATTCCTCGGCTGCCTTCATATCAGTGGTCATAATTTCATTATTATGGTAAGAGGCAATTATAGGCATACTCTCAAGCTTGCATTGAAAATTAAGATGCTTAGGATATTGATCTATGCAGCAAGATACATTATACCTATCACATAATCCATGGCCAATTACATTTAATGCTTCCATTATAAACCTTTTTTATCAACATTAATTGATCCAACCATAGGGGGTTGCATAAGTACGTGACTCATACATTCCACGAACATAACAAATGAACTAATTTTTTTGTGTTTTTCAAATAAGGAGAGTATAAACTGATACATAACTAAAAGTAAAGCTAATGACAAACTCACAACCAAACAAGTTTAAAGGAACCTCCCCAAGCTTAGATGATTGTAAGATATAAAACAAGATAAAATAAATCTAAAGTCTAGTGCACACAAGAATAGAAACTTAAGCGCTACGCTCCCCGGCAACGGCGCCAGAAAAGTACTTGATAACCCTCAAGAGCAGGGGATCACTGTAGCACCTCTCAATGTGGAAGTAGGGTATCGATCCGCAGGAGCAAGAAGGAAAAGTTATCTATTCCCTACAACTAAAGTGTCACAAGTTTTAGTTGATTATGCACTAAACAGGTTTAAAGAACAAGATGGTTGATTTAATGGATGGAAGTTTAATGTAACAAAACAAGAATGTAAAAGTGTCCAATCCTCTTCAATGCAAGAGGACAAGACAAAGGTTTTCTCTTATAGGAACAATGGACATGGGTTCATGGGTTCACTCAATCCTCTCTCCCATCTATGGTGATTATCATGTTATAGATAAAAAGTACACACAATTGTCATGCTTTAATGGTAAACTTCTATGACGGCTACATGTCCTAAAACACATAGTTGAAAGAAAATAATCATTTGTGTTGCTAGGTCACCCTCGTAAGGCTAGCGTGGTTTGTTGTCACTCCCACATCATACTTCTTCCTTTTTACCCCCAGATAAAGGATGTTGGGCTGTATTGTGTCACTCAATACATATGCCGTTGTCACATCGGCCATCCCGTACCTACATACATTATACTTCATAATGGACAATATTCTAAACACTAGTGCAATGATTCATATTTCGTGTGCATGACCACATCTCTCTCATCTATCTACACTTGGTGGTGTCAATCACCTCATGACATGGATAAACAAGGCATTATGCATAAATCGAACCATCACATGCATCATAGAATATCTCCAAAGTATGACAAGTCATAAAAGATCCAACACAACGGTAAATGCATAACAAATATCATCTCATACCACAATATCCACCATAGGAATTACATAGATAGATCCATACTTATGCAAGGCATATCATATGGACTTCAACAATGATCATACATAGAGATATTAGATCAAGTTACCACCACAAACCCAAAGTCCAGGGGGTGGACTACTCCCCCTTCATCATGGTGATGATGGTGGAGATGTTGGAGAAGATGGAGACCACCCCGGCAGCGCCCCGCCGGAGTTTCCCCCCCCCAATCTGCAGCTCCAGGTCTTCTGTTTCGTGGTTTTGTGTTTCTGCGGCGCTCCCTTCTGAAAGCCGTCGGGGGACTATTTTTATAGTCGTTTTTAGGTCAAGACGAAGGCACGGGGACGAAGATCGACGACATCGGAGGCTCGAGGCCCAGGATAGGGGGTCCCACGTGGCCAAGGAATCTGGCCGCGTGGGCCCACCTCTTTTGGCCCTCGGGTTTCCATTTTTTCGCTTCCTTCGCTCCTACACTTTGTTCCTTCCAAAAAAATGACCCCCGCAAAATATTAGGTCATTTGGACGTCGTTTGGATCCCTGAAACATCAAAATATAGAAAATAGGGTTTTCTGCCAGTGCAGGGTTAATTCCAGAAAAATAGGGAAACTGTGAAATATTCCCAAAATCAATATAAAACAATGATATAACCCTTATATGATGCAAATATGATTGAAATATAAGTAATATAATGCAAAGTTCATGTATGCATTTTACATGCATCAGTAATGCGCATACCTGTACCGTTTGCTGTATGAACCGATCTTTGCCATGGTATTGTTCCCTCATATGTAGTTTGCCGAGTTCATTGGTAAGATGATCCGTTGCTCCTGTATCAGCATACCAGCTTGGATCAACGGGATACGACGGAGTAGAGCCATGTGCCGCAGCACCATGTGTAACAGCAGAGTAGGCAGCGAGTTGTCTGTCCATATACCGACCATCGTTGCCATTGCCAAGAAAAGTGCGACTGTATCTTTTAAAGCAACAGGAGGCAACATGGCCTAATTTGCCACAAATCTGACACGTTTGCCTGGTGCCAGTACCACCAGCTAGAGCACCATGTGTAGGGCCACGACGATTAGGACCAGACTGAAACGATCCACCAGATGGATTGCCGCCTGGTTTAGGAGTGTAGGTGGGCTTCCCCGACACACGTTGATCACATGATTGCTGAAAACGGCATGCCGCGACCTCCAGCCTTAGAACTGTAATGTGCCATATGCATGTCGATGCCGGGATCCGCCTTTCTGGCCTCTACACGGTGCTCGGTACTGAGAATCTGCGCGTATAAGTCATGAATCGGCATGGGGTCAGAGGCGCTGCGAGCACCCACGATCTGGGCAAGTGGGTCAGAGGTTGTCCGATCGCCGTAAGAGTATCAGACAACTGTTTGATCTTGTTGTAGAACACCATCATGCTCATATCTAGTTTTCTCGCCTTCTGTAGTTCCCCACGTATCTACATCATACGAGCGGTGGATTGTGACGAGAAGCTGGTAGAGAGGGTTTCCCACGCCTCGTGTGAGGTAGAGGCAAGCATCACTAGCCCGATCACGTCCTCGGCGAGAGAACATACGATTGCGGACAGAATCTCCTGATCCTGCTGATGCCAGAGCGTAAACAGTGGGTTGGGTAAGGTAGCAGGGGCTCCGCCATCCTTGCCAGCATCGGGATTGGGGATCATCTCTGATGGACAGGGGAGAGATCCATCAACGGAGCCCATCAGGCGATTGCTGCGAAGGATTGGGAACACCTGAGCACGCCAGTAGAGTAAATTCCCGGCATGGAGCTTGATGGTGATCTTGTTGGAAAGATTGATCGGCGACGCGGGTATCAGCGATGCCATTGAGGAGGATTGGACTCCCTGGAATAAGGAGTTGCCGGAGCTGAGGATGCTCGAGTTGCCGGAGGTAAAGCTCGCGGACGACGAACTCGACATTGCGGAAGTAGTCATCACGGGGCCTGGATCTTTAGCTCTGATACCATGAAAAAGGTTTACGATTGTAGGGTATTGCTCGTGCTCCAATAGGGCCGGTAACTCATGTATATATAGTACAGATACAAGGGATTCAAAGGACGGTTCGGTTTAGTACCGAACCGTGTACAACTACAATTAGAATCCTATACGGTTAAACCTACTATATTACATAGTTTATCATGGCCTATTATATAAACCCCCACACCCCCTCTATTTGGGATACACAAGTTAGATCTTTTCTAGTTGGATTAGAGGGAACCTTTAAATTAGAGGGATCCTCTCCGATTAGATCTAGATCTAATATCTAATCTCTCTCACCCTCCTTCTCATGTGATGAGATCTCCACCTTCATATACACCAGCGGTGAGTGCTTCAAGCATGGACGACGAAGCCCTGCTGAACTAGTTCCGATGTATGCGTGCGAAACTCAGAGGGGTGATCCGTTTCTCAACGGTTGACCCTAGCTCACTCTGTTGGATCAAGGCGGGATGCGAGGAGTCTACGATATTCTCTCGGCTAGGCTTAGCCGAGGGAGTTCTTTCACAATCTTCATCAACGTCGTCATCGACATCTCTTCCGCTTCAACGGTGTCGGTAACGATTTACAGTTAGATCAAATATGCATGTCTTGTTACTTGTATCTTCATAGTAGATCTTGGCTGTTGCGTAGTAGTGGCGAATTTTTTGTTTTCCATGCACGCAACCCAATAGATATGTGTTCCCATAATCTTATTAACTATAGACAACATATGGTTTCACAACCAAATCACATATTCGATGATACATATCATTGATGATATTCAGGACAGCTACATGACTTATGAGAGTGGCATACGAAAGCGGAGGAGGGCTACACATTATTGGCGGGTAGGCGCCTCCGGGCGTTCGAACACTGCCGCTTCCCCGCGCAATGCTCAGAGCATAATGAGTTGGCGCTAACGTGCGACATCAGCTCGTCACGGTCGACAATCGTGAGCAACTCTTTGATATCATCATTGGTGGAGTCCATCAGTGCTCGCGGTTGTGGGCCACGTGCGGCGGCCGAGAACCTTGCTGATGCTTCCATTTCATATAGTGTTTTATTTACTTTATTATACTACGTAGAGGTAGGGATCTTTGATTTTTATCGCGCAAGCGCACACTTTTATGTCTATGTATGCAGGAAGTCAAAATATTGAAGAGTAATTTCATATATGCTATTTACCATGTATGGAATAAAATATGCTGATTAGGAGCATTTAAAGCCTTCTAGGTGGGAAAACAATCGCTCGAAATAAAGAAGAAGGAGAAAAAGGCGGAATAGAAGAAACATAAACTTTAACAACTCATGGTACGGTCGTACCGACTCTAGGACGACCGCCTCGTCCAATATTTTAACCCTATGGCCTTGGTATTCCAATCGAGCACAACAACTGCCACCAAGAAAACATTCCAAAAAACATAGCCATCATAAGGGATCCGGAGGGTGGAAACAACAGGAGTCTGCCACCATCTTCACCACTGTGATGCGGAAGGCCAAGGCATCCATCTCCATTATCATCATCTTTGTCTCCTTCATCTAAGCCAACGAATCGCTCCTCCACCTTGTTGTAATTCCAAAACTTGTAGTTGTGGATTTGCACGTGTATTCGTACCATTGTTCATCTTTCATTCATACCATTAGTATGACGATGTCTTGTGCTTTCATGTGTGAATAGTTTCATTAGTTCTTAGAAAGATGGGGAAATCCTATTATTATTATTCGAGATGAGACAAAAGGCATATGGTTTAATATCGGTTGCACTTAGTATCCGTCTACTTCTGTATATCGTGCGAACGTCGACTGCACTATATTTGCCTTCCGGACTGAAGTAGGATGTGTTGGAGATATGCCCTAGAGGCAATTAATAAAGTGATTTTATTTTTCATATCTCAATTGTTCATAACTGTATTACACGGAAACATTAATACACGTGTGGTATGTAAACAACCAGGTCCCTAGTAGCCTCTATTTGACTAGTTCGTTGGGCAACAGATGATCAAGGTTTCCTGATCATGGAAAATTACGTCGGTTGACAATGGAGTCACATCATTAGGTGAATGATTAGATGGACATACCCAAAATATAGAAACGTAGTGTTCATACCTTCGACCGTGAGATCATATCAAATCTCTGCTTCTGGAAGGTGCTGCTCATCGCATCAGACGACATGTCTTATATAGCGTGATAATAAAGGTGACACTTTCGGGTATCGGAAGGAAGCAGTAGAAGCGAGTGATCAAGAGCGGGAATTGCCAATCCACATAGCAGGACATATACTCTGGGCCCACTCGGTGAGATTACATCAATGAGCTTGCAAGCATGTGACTAGGTCACGGGGATGCAATATCACAGACAAGTAAAGATAGATTTGTCGATGACGAGATCATGCTCGGTAAACGTGATACTGGAGAACGACGCTCGGACAATCTAAGTATCGCTAGGCAAGAGGATGGAGCTAGACGTCTAAAGGTTCAAACGATAGAAAGACATTCGTGGACGCCCAGGGACTATCATGGGTATCCAGATCCCTCTGTTAGTCATTGATCGGAGAATGTGTCTTGATCATGTCTGTGGTGATCCCGAACTGTGGGGTAACACACTTAAGGGTGGGTCATGATTAGATTGGATTTAAGAGAGAAAAGAAACCGGAAACTCCAGAAGTGTTCTAGACATGTCCGATGGAGATCGGAGGGCAACGAAAGATGTTTCGGAGTCCGAATGAATTAAATAATATGTATTTAATATTAATACGTGTTATTAGTAATTAAATATATTTAATTTAATTTAATTCAAATTTTAAAGGTATTAAATCATAAATGGGCCTTAGAGCCCCATTAGGGGAAAACCCCATTTAGGAAATGGGGAGAGGAGAGGGCCGGCGCACCCCTTGGTGGTACGGCTGGTATGGGAATAGTCCCACACCGCCAAGCCACCAAGGCAGGCAACCCTCCTCCACCTATATAAGGAGGTGCCCTATGCCTTGGAAATTCACCCAAATTCTCTCTTTCTCTCCTACCTCAAGCGTGGTTCCGCAAATGGAGCTGTGTACGGGTTTGAGAGAGTTCTCTCCACCATACGCACACCGCCGTGCTGCTGGGTCCAAGTCTTCGCTTCCGCTGCTCTGCTGGATCTGGAGCCCAGAGGTCGTCATCCACACCGTACGTGTGTGGAACGGCGAGGCACTATTGTTTGGTGCTGGGAGCTGTCTTCTTCCACTACATGACCCTGAGATCGGCGCCGTCGTCTCCACCGATAACGTTTGTGCGGGAACGTAATCCCGCTTCCGGTCTATAAGGGTATGTATTCTGATCTCCTCCGTATCAGTATATCTGCATAGTATAGATCTTGGCTATAAGGTTATCGTTGGTAGGATTTTTTTTTGTTTTCTGTCTACGATCCCCAACAGTGGTATCAGAGCCAGGTTTATGCGTAGATATATCTGTACGGTTAGAACACACACTACTAGGAAATTGTCTTTCTGTGGATCACTTTTTGTGGCGCACCAAGTAGCCATGCGCCACAAAAAAAATCTGTGGCGCACCTGGCCATGTGCGCCACAGAAAGTCACATTTCTGTGGCAAGGTGCGCCACAGAAATGTGACTTATTTCTCTGGCGCACACTCCCCACAGAATGTGACTTTCTGTGGCGCACATGGCAAGGTGCGCCACAGAAATGTGACTTTCTGTGGCGCACATGGCCAGGTGCGCCACATATTTTTTTTCCAGATCACCCCCCCCCCCCCCCCCCCCCCGTGGATCACTTTTTCAGTTTTGCAAACAAGAAAATAAAATGATAAAATCTTCAATAAATAAAATCCTTTGAGATATAGTTAGGTTTTAGTGTCTACTTGGTATAGAAATTTTGAAATATGAATTTTGACCTTTTTTTGCAAAAATCAGAAAAAAAAATTAACGGCCATAACTTTTGCATACGATGTCGAAAAAATGCGTTTAATATACCAAAAAAATCATGAGAAAAAAGGAGCTCGATTTCACCCGGATTTACCCGGTGAACTTTTCTCAAATTCAGGAAATTCCAAAAGAGTAAAAAGTTATTTCAATAAGAAGAATTTTTTCTACAAAATCAAAGAAAATCAAAAAAATTGGAAAAAAAAATTATGTGGCGCACGGTGGCGGGTGCGCCACAGAATTGTTGGGCGGGATTTCGAATCCCGCCGGCGCCCTTATATTATCTTGTTTCTCTCCTTTCTCCTTCTCTTCTTCTCTCCTTTCACTTCTCCTCCACTTCTCCTATCCCCTTCTCTCCTCTACCTCAACTTCAACTCAACTCCGGCGACCTCCTCCTCCTCCACCACCTTAGGCGAGCTTCTCCTCCTCCACCACCACCTCCGGCGAGCTTCTCCTCCTCCTCCACGACCTCCGGCGAGCTTCTCCTCCTCCTCCACCAACTCCAGCGAGCTTCTCCTCCTCCTCCACTACCTCCGGCGAGCTTCTCGTCCTCCTCCTCCTCCACCAACTCCGGCGACCCCCTCCTCCTCCACCAACTCCGGCGACCTCCTCCTCCACCACCTCCGGTGACCCCCATCCTCCACCCACCACCGACCAAGCCACCTACGGCCATGGCCACGGGCACCACGGCCTCCGATGAGCTCCGGCGAAATTCCGGCGAAATTTCGAAATTCCGGCGAAATTCCGGCGGCCAGATCTAGATCCAGATCTAGATCTGGCCGCCCTTTTTTTGAAATTCAAAAAAAATGTGGCGCATGGTAGTGGGGTGCGCCACAGAACTATTTCTGTGGCGCATGATTGGGGGTGCGCCACAGAATCTTGCACTTTTCTGTGGCGCATGGGGGACGTGCGCCACAGAATTAATATTTTTGTGGCGAGACTTCTGTGGCGCACCCACCATGCACCACAGAATGTATTTTTGGTGCGCCACTAAAAGGCATTCTCCTACTAGTGACATGTTGAATGTGGGCATCGATTCTACATTTGTTACCCTCTCGCGTGTACTTGTTTATATCGCGGCATTGTCAGATGAAGCGGCCCGGACCGACTTTACGCGTACTCTTACGCGAGACTGGTTCCACACTTGACATATGGCTTGTACCGTATATGTGGCTGGCGGGTGTCTGTATCTCCTACAATAGTTGATATATCATTTGCAATGGAGGACCCTGAAAAGGGTGTAATAGAGACAATTGTCTTATCGCTGTTGTGGTTGTTTTCGTAGGTAAGAAACGGTTCTTGTGCGAAAGCCCTAGCAGTCACTAAAACATGCAAAAGATAAAATAGAAGGTGTCTAACTTTATTTCGCAGGGGCAATGTGATATGGTCAAGGTAGGTTTATTAAATTGTTTATAAACTGTCGGCGTGAAGGAGACCATCGGCGCAGAGGAGACCATATCATGTCGCATTACATTTCATTTTAGATGTTATGTAGATTGTGTTCATCTTATATTGTGTATATATATATGTCTATATATTAGTTACACGGCGGTAGTAATATAAGATGATCCCTCCCAAAATTCTGATAATGGTGTTCTCCCTCTGTCGTGCACCACCAATAAAGTTCTACGTTACGGGGTACACCGCAGTGCGGGTATACTCGTCTCTTCGTTCGCATATAGTGGGTGTAAGCCACGTTGCACGCGCAAATACGTCAGAGGGTGTTATGGCGAGCCTAGCATGTACAGACATGGCCTCGGAACACAAGTACCGAAAGGTAAGCACGAGTCACATGCGGTGATGTGATCGATATACGATGTCTACCTTTGAAGTTATGCTATCTGCCTGATCGATGCGGGTAGTGTAATGGATGGGGGTTGTGTAGTCACTAAGACGATGCGAGGGATACTCGTCTTGAGTGGGAGTTCTGGTAGTTTTATTTTATTAAAACTTGAACCCATATTTTATTATGAACAAAATCTTTATGTTTTGCAAAACCTTTGTAGATATTAACCAGTGTAATAACCCTCTTTAAAAACTAGGCGCATTCTTGCGATTGAGAAACTTAAAAGGTTTGGTCCAAACTTCATAGTTTTAAACCTTAGATTGAGGATACTACTTGTTTAAACCGTTAGCTCTATGTGATACAATACCCGCTAGAGATAAATCCAGAGATTCCGCAAACAAAAGGATAATTTGAATTATCAAGTTGTGTGCGGATAATACCATCATAGTCCAGTGTATGCTATGATCTCTACCATAGAGAATGAACTGTGGGTGCGAGTTGTCAGATCGCAAACATATGAGATGGTCACTAAACTTGAAATACACCGCAAGTTGGGTTGATGAAGTTTATCAGTATTTTGACTATCTTTCTTCACGATCCAGATGGAAGAGAACACTCGCATTAAAGGAGCACGTGGCAGTCATACTTGATGACATTGGTCATACTTGATGACATTAGTCATACTTGATAACATTGATACGCCTCGCTCAGCTCGATCACTGGATGACAGAAAACATTGCCAGATGCAAACGTTTTTGTCATAGACTATGTCATGCAAGGGGAATCGTTCACCTTCATGTATTCTTGATTGCGTTGAAGAATCAAGAAGATGAAATAGATCACCGGGGAGTCATCAATGATGATAGTGTATATATGATACACACGTTATGAATGTTTTAACTAAACAAGTACTCGCTGCAGTGACTAAGTTTTTGATACTGGTCATGTTTTATGAAAACCAGATTTTCTGCTTGAGTAGCTTGGAAGGATGAGGAGACAATTTGTGTTGATAATGGCAGGCAAAATGTTGTGATGGCCATAAACACTCTCTCTCTGCATCTACCATTCTGGATTAATTTGGATATGAACAAATTCTTTTAATCGCTTGCTAGCATGATCATTATAAGTGTGTCTTGCCTCTAGCGAGACAATTATTCATATTTGTTAGTGACAAAATTGTTGTCCTACATTTATGAGTGATATCTTTAATAATCATACACCGATTATGAATGAAGTGTTCTTATATGAATCTAGATGGTAGTAGCTCCGACATTTATAACATCAATACCAAAAGATACAAACTTAATAATGACACCACATTATTGTGGCACTAACGTTCTAAGTCATGTCAATGTTATATGCATGAAGAAGCTCCATACAGATGGACCTCCAAGTCCTTAGATTTAGATCTTTAGACACTTGTAAAATAACTAAGACACCGTTTTCTGGAAACGGGCACTTAACTTATTGATAATCATACATAATGATGTATGTGGATCAATGAAGTATTTTAACATATAGTGGGAATCATTATTTTGTAAACTACACCCATGATTTGAGTAGATATATGGATATCCACGTAATGAAATGTTGGCCTGATAAGTTTGATAAGATTAAACAAGTTCAGAGTGAAGTAGGAGAATAACCTTAACGAGAAAATCAAATTCCTGCGATACAGATCGAGGAAACAAGGATTTGAGTTATAAGTTTGGCATATCATTGGAAGACTTGTGAAAAGAGTTCCACAAATTACGCCGCATGGAACCCACAATGTTATGGGATGTTAGGACGCCGTAATCACACTCTATTGGATAGTGTGTGGTAAATAAAATATCTTATCGAATTATTGTGATCATTGGAGTCATATGGTAGAAACAAAACATTCACGTTAGATACTAGGGAAACCATCTAATCCGTGGAGACAATACCATATGAGTGATGGCATGGCTTTTAGCCTAGATTGTCGTTTCAGTGATTTAGTGTTCTGATGCGATCAAACCTAAAATGGATAAATCTTTGTAGTGTACCTAAAGAATTAGTTGGGTACATGTCTCACGACATAGGCAAAAATCGTTGCCGGAATATACCTTGCGAAGAAATAATTTCTTGTCCAAGGGTATAAGTGGGAAAGAAAGTAGAGCAAGACGAAGTTAATGAACTTACTCTCCGGCATCAGAGTGGCGCAACGAAAACAGTTCCGGTACCGTCCTCCACAACTGGAATGAAGTTGATGATAATGATCATGATGCTCTGAGCTCATACTAAAACATTAGGCGTATGAGAATGTGTTCCGCATTGTGTGGTACGACAATCTTGTTATAAACGTCATGTTAATGGAACATGAGAAACCTACGAACTATGAAGAAGCGATGGTAGACCTGAGTCCGAGAAATGACTATGAGTCATATATAATCCGAGATAAAATCCATGTTGATTACCAAGTAAAGACTTGGGTAAATCTTCTTGATGAGCTCCAGGCCGTTGAGAGCAAATGGAATTCTATGACAAAATAGACATTGACGGAAAGGCAACCATCTATAAGGATCGATTTGTCGTAAAACAGTTTCGACAAATTCAAAAGTTGACCACAACGAGATTTTGTCTCAAGTGGCGAAGCCTAAGTCTATTTAGGATTGTTTTAGCAATTACTATAATTTTGAGTTGAGAAATTAATAGATGGATAAAGAAACCGTGTTCCCTAATGGCAACATCAAGGAAGAGTTGTAATCGGTACAACAAGTAGGTTTTGTTGATCCTAAGGATGCTGGACACGTATGCAAACTTCAGCTGACCATTCATGGGCTGAAGCAAGCATATCGGAGCTGGAATCTTCACTTTGATAATGTGATCAAAGGATATTGGAGTTGTCCAAAATAGTTGAAGAAACCTGCATTTACAAAGAAGTGAGTGGGAGCTAAGTAGCTTTCTTGATCTTATATGTGAATGGCATATTTGAGTGGGAGCTAAAAGAAATTCCCTTATCTTATATACGGATGGCGTATTTAAGTGGGAGCTAAGTGTCATTCCTGATTTTATATGTAATGACATATTGAGAATGATACAGATCTTCTAGTAAAGTATAAATGATTATTTAAGTAATTAAATTCTCTATGAATGAAGTTAGGAGTATTAGGCATCAGGTCTATAATTTGTATAGATCATAAGGGGCTTAATAACATTAGGTCGGTATATTTTTCTAGATTAAGATTCTGAAGTGTTTCAGAATAGACCAAGCGAAGAAAAGGTTCTTGCTTGTATAACTAGGTAAAATATTAAGTTTATCTTGGCGTTTCAGCGATAGCTAATGAAAGATAAGGATGTCCGACATTCTCTATGCATTAGCCATAGATTCTATCATACTGAAAGCTCGACTTGGTGTGACCCAAGTTCTTGGTTGAAGAACGTGTTCTAGAGTGATCCATAGATGGATCAATGAACAAACATTAAGTACATCCTTCAATGTCTAAAGAGAACCGAAGATATGTTTTCTGGTATAGGGTAAGAGTGGAAAAGACAACTTGCCGTAAAGGGTTACGATGATGCAAGTTGTGACACTGACCCATACGGCTAGAGATCTCATACATGAGAAGACCTTTGTTTTGATGAAAGGGTTAGATTGCGAAGTTGCATATGAATGCACTATCGTAGAAGGGTTAGCTTGCGAAATTGCATATGAATGCACTGTCGCATGATCTACATAGGTATAGGAATATATGGCTATTTCGGAAGTAGCAAGTGTGATTGGACTGTGCTGTTTTCCCGAGCATGACTGGTTTCGCTTAATAGATCTCTTAGACTTTTAAGGCTCATGCTATGCAAAATTTTGAGTCTCACTCCATCGACAAAGCATATATTTCACCGTTATCATATGATACGGGATGATGTCAAACTAGGTGACATAGAAGTATTGCAAAGCACATACAAATCTAGATCTGTTGACTTGCTTCCTCTTCCATTAGACAAGCGTGCACCAATATTTCAATAGGTGTTAGGCTTTTACCAAGTTGTAAACTAGATTAAATTGTACTCTAGTGCAAGTGGGAGACTGTTGGAGATATGCCCTAGAGGCAATTAATAAAGTGATTTTATTTATCCTATCTCAATTGTTCATAATATGTTTTGTACCATGCTATAACTGTATTACGCGGAAACATTAATACACGTGTGGTATGTAAACAACCAGGTCCCTAGTAGCCTCTATTTGACTAGTTCGTTGGGCAACAGATGATCAAGGTTTCCTGATCATGGACAATTACGTCGGTTGACAACAGAGTCATATCATTAGGTGAATGATTTGATGGACACACCCAAAATATAGAAACGTAGTGTTCATACCTTCGACCGTGAGATCATCTCAAATCTCTGCTTCTGGAAGGTGCGGCTGATCGCATCAAACGACATGTCTTATATAGCGTGACAATAAAGGTGACACTTTCGGGTATCGGAAGGAAGCAGTAGAAACGAGTGATCAAGAGCGGGAATTGCCAATCCACATAGCAGGACATATACTCTGGGCCCACTCGGTGAGATTACATCAATGAGCTTGCAAGCATGTGACTAGGTCACGGGGATGTAATATCACAGACGAGTAAAGATAGATTTGTCGATGACGAGGTCATACTCGGTAAACGTGATACCGGAGAACGAAGCTCGGACAATCTAAGTATCGCTAGGCAAGAGGATGGAGCTAGACGTCTGATACGTCCATTTTGCATCACTATTTTATATCATAATTTACTGCTATTCATCGATATATTTCATATTTAGAAGTGTTACTTATGTTATTTTACCTATTTTGCATGTTTGATGAATAATGGAGAATTGGACACCGGAGTCAGGATTCTGCTGGAAAAAGCACCGTCGAGATGCACTATTTCTGAAGATCAATAAATCGAAGGAGACATATGGAAGTCCTATTTTACCAGAAGATGGAGGAGGCCAAAAGGGGAGGCTGAGATGGCCCTGGGGGCCCACCACAGCTGGCGCGGTGGGCCCCCTGCCGCGCCGCCTGGTGGTTTGGGGGCCCTGGCCCACCTCAGCCGTTCCCCCTTCGCGTACTTGACCCCCTCGGAACCCTAACACAGAGAGGACGGCCATCGAAATATTCCGCCGCCTCCACGAGGCGGAAAACACCAGAGAGCGAAAAGCTCCCCTGCAGGAAGAAATCTGCCGGGGGAAATTCCCTCCCGGAGGGGGAAATCGTCGCCATCATCACCGTCATCGAGCTGGACTTCATCGGGATCATCATCATCATCATCTCCACCGCCAACACCATCATCACCGCCGCTGCACCCCGTCTCCGCTGTAACATCTAGGGCTGAATCTTGTCTATTTCATAGGGGAAACTCTCCCGGTGTTGATTACTCTTGTTATTGATGCTATTGGGTGAAACCATTGGACTAAGGTTTATGTTCAGATTGTTATTCATCATCATATCACCTCTGATCATGTTCCGTATGATGTCTTGTGAGTAGTTCGTTTAGTTCTTGAGGACATGGGAGAAGTCTTGATGTTAGTAGTGAACTATGTTGAGTAATATTTAATGGTTTGATGCTTAAGTTGTGGTGTTATTCTTCTAGTGGTGTCATGTGAACGTCGACTACATGATACTTCACCTTTATGGGCCTAGGGGAATGCATTGTGTATTCGTTTGCCAATTGTGGGGTTGCCGGAGTGACAGAAACCTGAACACCCGTTGGTATATCGATGCATGAGGGATAGCAGGATCTCAAAGTTTAAGGCTGTGGTTAGTTTATCTTAATTACTTTCTTGTATTTGCGGATGCTTGCAAGGGGTATAATCACAAGTATGTATTAGTCCTAGGAAGGGCGGTGCATTAGCATAGGTTCACCCACACAACACTTATCAAAACAATGAAGATTAATCAACTATATGAAGCGAAAGCACTTGACAATATTCCCGTGTGTCCTCAAGAACGTTTGGTCATTATAAGTACAACAACCGGCTTGTCCTTTGCTGTAGAAAGGATTGGGCCACTCGCTGCAACTATTATTACTGCATTTTATTTACTTGTACTTTATTTATCTGTCATATCAAAAACTCCTAAAAACTTGTCTGAGCATTTACAGTGAATCCTTCATCAAAACCGCTTGTCAACACCTTCTGCTCCTCGTTGGGTTCGACACTCTTATTTATCGAAAGTACTACGATACACCCCCTATACTTGTGGGTCATCAAGACTATTTTCTGGCGCCGTTGCCGGGGAGTGTAGCGCTATTGGTAAGTGGAATTGGTAAGGGAAACATTTATTGTACGTGCTGTTTTTATTTTTGCCTGCTGCTATATCTCATTATGGAGGGGTCTTCTCTTGAATTCCTATTTGGGAAAACAACTACCACTGCTAAGGTAGTAGAGGAGGCGCCAGATGAGCAGGTAATACCGTTCAAAATTCCTATGAAAATTGTTGAACGTGTCACAAATAACCGCTATGCAGGAGATGGAACTGTCCATCCTGGAGATCATTTGTTATTTCTGCATGAATTGTGCGAGTTATTTAAGTGTGCAGGTATCTCGATGGGAGAAGTTAAGAAGAAATTATTCTCTCTATCACTGTCTGGTAAAGCTGCACATTGGTATAAACTGCTGAAGAATGGGTATTCTCTTGGATGGGAGGAAATTGTACCTCTCTTTTACTCCAAATTCTATCCTCCAAGTGAGATTCATAAGGATCGGAACCTCATATATAACTTCTGGCCCTATGATGGAGAGAGTATCGCTCAAGCGTGGGGGAGATTGAAGGCATTAATGCTCAAATGTCCCATTCATGAGCTTCCTGGTAATATTGTTATTGATAACTTTTATGCAAGACTCTCCTTTCAAGATAAAACTCTATTGGATACCACTTGTGCTGGATCGTTCACTCGTAATAAAGAAGAGTTTAAGTGGGACCTTCTTGATCGGATTCAGGAGAACACTGAAGGATGGGAGAATGACAAAGGTAGGGAGTCAGGTATAACTATGACTTTGAGTGTGTTAAAAATTTTATGGATACTGATGATTATCGCAAAATTAGCACTACTTATGGTCTTGACTCTCAAATTGTTGCAAACTTTTATAAAGCCTTTGCTTCCTATTTCGGTTTGCCGAAGGAGGGTTTTAAAAATTATCATGAACCATATAAAGATGAATCTGTTTCTCATATATCTAAAGGTGTTGAGGTTAATGTTGCTGATCGCATTATTCCAGAACCTTATATTGAAAAAGTTCCTTTTCCTAATAAGATTAAGGAACATACTATCATAACTGGTGTTGTTAGTAAAAGTAATAAGAAAACTACCAAACCTGATGAGCAAATAACTGTTGAACCTGTTGTAGCATTGGTTAAAGATCTTGTCACTGAAAATTTAGAAGATAGACACATTATCTTTTGTGAGGATGCTTCTAATATTGTCTCACATCCTAAAAGTTCTAGGAAGTCTAGTGTTCCTGTGCTTTCTGTTAGGATAGGTGATCATTGCTATTATGGTTTATGTGATATTGGTGCAAGTTCTAGTGCTATTCCTTATGAGCTTTACAGGGAAATTATGCACGAAATTGCTCCTTGTAAACTTGAAGAGATTGATGTGGTTATTCAGCTTGCTAATAGGGAAACTATCTCTCCAATTGGTATCATTAGAGATGTCGAAGTCCTTTGTGGTAAGACTAAATACCCTGCTGATTTTCTTGTACTTGGGTCGGCTGCCAATGATAGTTGTCCTATTATTTTTGGTAGACCTTTTCTGAATACTTGTGGTGCTGTTATAGACTGTAAGAAAGAGAAAATCTTTACTAAATTTGCTGGTGAATCTTATGAATTCAATTTCTCTAAATTTGCTAAAGCACCTTATGAAACTGAATTGCCTAGTGAGGATTTTGAAATTGCTCAACTTGCATCTATTGTTCTTGCTCCTAACAATGCTTTGCAGCAACATATGGAGAATCATGAAAGTGAGAACTTCAGGGAAGAAAGGAATGAGCTTGATGAAGTATTCCTTCGTCAACCTATGCTCAAACACAATTTACCTGTGGAAGATTTGGGTACCACAATGCCACCCAAGGAGGATCCTGTTTTTGATTTGAAACCTCTGCCTGATAATCTTAAATATGCTTATATTGATGATAAGAAAATATATCCTGTTATTATCAGCTCTAAACTTTCAGGTACAGAGGAGGAAAGGTTATTGGGAGTGTTGAGAAACACCGCGGAGCTATGGGATATACTCTTGATGACCTGAAGGGAATTTCTCCTACTATATGTCAGCACGCCATCAACATGGAACCTGATGCAAAGCCTGTTGTTGAGCATCAGCGTCGTTTAATACCCAAGATGAAAGAAGTGGTAAGAAATGAGGTATTAAAACTTCTTGAAGCTGGTATTATTTATCCTATTGCTGATAGTAGATGGGTAAGTCCTGTGCATTGTGTTCCTAAGAAAGGAGGAATTACCGTTGTTCCTAATGAAAATGATGAACTAATTCCTCAAAGAGTAGTAGTTGGTTATAGGATGTGCATTGATTTTAGAAAGGTTAACAAAGTAACTAAGAAAGATCATTATCCTTTGCCTTTTATTGATCAAATGCTTGAGAGGTTGTCCAAGAAAACTCACTTTTGTTTCCTTGATGGGTATTCTGGGTTTTCTCAAATTGCTGTGAGAGCGCAAGATCAAGAGAAAACTACTTTTACTTGTCCTTATGGAACTTATGCTTATAGACGTATGCCTTTTGGTTTATGTAATGCTCCTGCTACTTTTCAAAGATGCATGTCTGCTATTTTTCATGGCTTTTGTGAGGAAATTGTGGAAGTCTTCATGGACGATTTCTCCGTCTATGGAACTTCCTTTGATAATTGTTTGCACAACCTTGACAAAGTTTTGCAGAGATGTGAAGAAACTAGCCTTGTTCTTAATTGGGAGAAATGCCACTTTATGGTTAATGAAGGAATTGTTCTTGGACATAAAATTTCTGAAAGAGGTATTGAAGTTGATCGAGCTAAAGTGGAGGCAATTGAAAAGATGCCTTGTCCCAAAGATGTTAAAGGTATTCGTAGTATTCTTGGTCATGCTGGTTTTTATAGGAGGTTTATTAAAGATTTCTCTAAAATTTCCAAGCCTCTTACTAATCTTCTTCAAAAAGATGTACCTTTGTTTTTGATGATGATTGTAAGGAAGCTTTTGAAACTTTGAAAAAGGCTTTAATCACCGCTCCTGTAGTTGAACCACCTGATTGGAATTTACCTTTTGAAATTATGTGTGATGCTAGTGATTATGCTGTAGGCGCTGTTCTTGGGCAGCGAGTAGATAAAAAGTTAAATGTTATTCATTATGCTAGTAAAACTCTTGATTCTGCTCAAAAGAATTATGCCACTACTGAAAAAGAATTTCTAGCTGTAGTTTTTGCTTGTGACAAATTTCGACCCTACATAGTTGATTCGAAAGTCACTATTCATACTGATCATGCTGCAATTAGATACCTTATGGAAAAGAAAGATGCTAAGCCAAGGCTTATTAGATGGGTACTTCTTTTGCAAGAATTTGATTTGCATATCATAGATAGAAAAGGTGCTGAAAATCCTGTTGCTGATAATTTGTCTAGATTGGAAAGCATTCCTTATGATCCTATTCCTGTTAATGATAGCTTTCCAAATGAACAATTGGCTGCAATAAGTGTAAGTTCGCGAGATAGTCCTTGGTATGCTGATTATGCTAACTTTATTGTTTCCAAGTACTTGCCTCCAACCTTTTCAGCTCAGCAAAGAAGGAAATTCTTTTATGACTTGCGGCATTACTTTTGGGATGACCCACACTTATATAAAGAAGGAGTCGATGGTATTATGCGAAGATGTGTTCCTGAATATGAACAACAGGAAATACTGAGGAAATGCCATGGAAGTGCTTATGGAGGGCATCACGCTGGAGATAGAACTGCGCAGAAAGTTCTACAATCAGGTTTTTATTGGCCTACCCTCTTTAAGGATGCAAGAAAGTTTATTTTATCTTGTGATGAATGTCAAAGGGTTGGTAATATCTCTAGACGCAATGAAATGCCTATGAGTTATTCTCTTGTTATTGAACCATTTGATTGTTGGGGATTCGACTTCATGGGTCCTTTTCCTTCTTCACAAGGTAATACTCATATACTTGTTGCTGTTGATTATGTCACTAAATGGGTAGAAGCTATACCTACTAAAAGTGCTGATGGTGAGACCTCTTTAAAAATGCTTCAAGATGTCATTTTTCCTAGGTTTGGTGTACCTAGATATCTTATGACTGATGGAGGTTCTCATTTTATCCATGGTGGTTTTAGAAAGACTCTTGCTAAATATGGTGTTAATCATAGAATTGCTTCAGCCTATCATCCTCAAACTAGTGGACAAGTAGAATTGTCAAATAGGGAGATTAAATCTATCTTGCAAAAGACTGTTAATAAATCTAGAAAAAATTGGGCTAGTAAGTTAAATGATGCTTTATGGGCTTATAGAACTGCTTATAAGAACCCCATGGGCATGTCTCCTTATAAAATGGTTTATGGTAAAGCTTGTCACTTGCCTTTAGAATTAGAACACAAAGCTTATTGGGCAGTGAGAGAACTTAATAGAGATTTTAAACTTGCCGGTGAGAAAAGGTTGTTGCATTTAAGTTCTTTAGATGAATGGAGAAGTGAGGCTTATGAAAATGCTAGACTCTTTAAAGAAAAAGTTAAGAGATGGCATGATAGGAGAATTCTTAAAAGAGAATTTAATGTTGGTGAGAAAGTTCTATTGTATAGGTCTCGTCTCAGATTTTTTGCAGGAAAGTTACTCTCAAAATGGGAAGGACCATTTGTTATTGTGGAGGTGTATCGTTCAGGTGCAATAAAAATTGCTTCATTGAAAGATAACTCTACACAAGTGGTAAATGGTCAAAGACTCAAGCATTATATTTCTGGAGATTCTATTAATGAAGAGGTTGATACAATTAAAGTGGTGACTCCGGAAACTTTCATTGAAGAACATTTTTCTGGGACTGCAGAATTCGATTCGAATAGGTAACAGTTTCGGTAAGAAAAGTTTCGCGAATAACTTTCTAGAAGATATTTTCGTCGTTTTTATTAAATATGGAAAAATAAGAGACCGAACCGGATGGGTGCCCAAACCATAGGTCGGCGCGGTGGGCCCCCAGCCGCGCCGCCTGGTGGTTTGAGCACCCCGGAGCTCGTCTCCGATCAGGTTTCCTCCTGTACCTTCCTTATGTTGTAAAACTTTTTGCTATATACTCACCCGAACCCCCGAGGTTCGTATCTCGCCTTTTCATCGTGTTTCGTTTCGAGCTGTTTCTGTCCAGATATTGTTTTCAGATCTAGAGCTGCCATGTCTTCATCGAAGCCTCCAAAGGACAGTTTCTTTGTGAACGTCGTCACCCCATACATGGATGAGCTGAAGATGCATCCCAAGGAGTCGCAGATGGTTGATGGAAAGCTGCGGACGGAAGACGTGCGAGGACCCAAAGGAGAAGGGAGCCTGGAAGCCAGGATGGAGAAGCTGGAGCAAGAGGTCTTCACATACAAAAAGCTGGCGGAACGTGAAGTGGGAGTCTTCCACTCAATGGTGTCCGCGCTGGTCGCTGAACATAAGAAGGAGACTGCACAACTCTGGGAAGACATATTTCACCTCATCAACACCACCAACAAACTGCAGGCGCAACTCTATGATGTCCAGAATCAAAACTGTGAGTATGAAACTCGGTTTAAAAACATAAGCGCTGCTGCTAGTTTCAGGATAATCGAAACCAAGTCGTCCTTTGTTGATGGGAAACCCCTTCCCTGGAAGTCTGATGATGAGGACAATTCACCACCACCACCGAAGGAGTAATTCATCAAGTATTGGCATCCCCTTGGTTTGTTCCAAGCTTGGGGGAGTGCCGCGGTATCACATCATTATCTTTACCTTTTACTTTTCCATAAAGTCATATCGTGAGTAGGGAAGTTATCTTATATGATGGTTTGCAATGTGGAAGTATCTCTCTTTTAGTTGGTTATCTATGTATCCCTTGGTGTGAGTTGCCGTTATGAAATATTAATGAGAAGTTTTATCATTTACTTTCTGCATACTTTATTTTAGCTTGCAATTCTCTTTCATATTGATAACCTTGTTGTTAGTATAGGGATCACTTTTTAGAGCACCAAGTTAATCTTTTTGGTTTTGGCAAACTTAGCATTGGTCAGTAGTAGACAATACTTTGAGACTTAAGTAGAGAGAGGGAGTGCATGCAAATATATTATTCCATGATCTTTCTTTCTTTGTAGCTCATAAGCTTAGTATTCTTAAGTTAAACTATTTGTGCTTCTAAGGAAGATTGCATGATTATTCTTATCACTTGTATAATTGTTTGTATCCCTCAACTCTTATGCTTGCTACATAACCTTGCTAGCCAAAGACCTGTATCGAGAGGGAATGCTTCTCATACATCCAAACCTTGAGCCAAACCATTGCCATTCGAGTCCACCATAACTTCCTACTATATGGTATTTTGCGCCATTCCAAGTAAATACTTCATGTGCTACCTTTAAATTATTCAAAACTTATTACTCCTAGTTTTGTGTCACTGTTTATTAGCTCATGAGGGTTCTGTAGAGTTTCTCTAGCACTTTTGTCAAACAGACTTTCACCAATGGACTAGTGGCATATACACCGCTTATCCAACAATTTGCAAAAAGAGCTGGCAAATGGGGTGCCCAGTCCCAATTAACTACAACTTTCATTAATAATTCTCTTCACATGTTTTGCCCTGATTTATCAGTAAGCAACTTAATTTGCAAATAGACACTCCTCCATGGTATGTGAATGTTGGAAGGCACCCGAGGATTCGGTTAGCCATGGCTTGTGTAAGCAAAAGGTTGGGAGGAGTGTCAACTATAAAGAAACTAAAATACATGTGTAAACAAAAGAGAAGAGGGATGATCTACCTTGCTGGTAGAGATAACGTCCTTCATGGGAGCCGCTCTTGAAAGTCTGGTTGACAAGGGGTTAGTGTTCACTTTACTACGATTCGTTGACAACGACATACATAGCTCAAACAACTATTTTCATACTCTCTATATGCTTTGCAAAACTTAAAAGCTCTAGCACATGATTTAATCCCTGCTTCCCTCTGCGAAGGGCCTATCTTTTACATTATTGTTGAGTCAGTAAACCCATTCCTCTCTATCTCAAGCAAGCATTTGAGTTGTTGAGATCCAATTAGTTATATGTGTTGATACTTCTAATCATATCTCTCATTTCCTTGTTTCGCACAATAGCTTTTATCCGAATGAATATAACTTTGAAAGTTATCAATGACTGTAAGGAGACTGTTATGATTAAGGCATGTAAGTTCTGCTATATAAGCTCTGATATAAAGACTCTTCTCGAAAGATAAGTATGATCTGTTAATTGTTCTCTGACCAAGAGTTTAAGTTTGCCTTCACCAATCATGGTTCTCTTTATGCACTTCATCGTGGTTCCCTTTACTTATTTCAAGTTAGATTATATGAAGGGAAGTTGCTGTCTAGAATGACTTGTGTATCAATGAATGTGATGCTTCTTGTCCGTATTTTATTTATCGACACTTTGCTCCATAAACTTGTGGTCATGTTTACTGAGCTCAGTTTTCGCTTGGGGACAAGCGAGGTCTAAGCTTGGGGGGGTTGATACGTCCATTTTGCATCACTATTTTATATCATAATTTACTGCTATTCATCGATATATTTCATATTTAGAAGTGTTACTTATGTTATTTTACCTATTTTGCATGTTTGATGAATAATGGAGAATTGGACACCGGAGTCAGGATTCTGCTGGAAAAAGCACCGTCGAGATGCACTATTTCTGAAGATCAATAAATCGAAGGAGACATATGGAAGTTCCTATTTTACCAGAAGATGGAGGAGGCCAAAAGGGGAGGCTGAGATGGGCCATGGTGGGCCTCACCCTGGCGCGGTGGGCCCCCTGCCGCGCCGCCAGGTGGTTTGGGGGCCCTGGCCCACCTCAGCCGTTCCCCCTTCGCGTACTTGACCCCCTCGGAACCCTAACACAGAGAGGACGGCCATCGAAATATTCCGCCGCCTCCACGAGGCGGAAAACACCAGAGAGCGAAAAGCTCCCCTGCAGGAAGAAATCTGCCGGGGGAAATTCCCTCCCGGAGGGGGAAATCGTCGCCATCATCACCGTCATCGAGCTGGACTTCATCGGGATCATCATCATCATCTCCACCGCCAACACCATCATCACCGCCGCTGCACCCCGTCTCCGCTGTAACATCTAGGGCTGAATCTTGTCTATTTCATAGGGGAAACTCTCCCGGTGTTGATTACTCTTGTTATTGATGCTATTGGGTGAAACCATTGGACTAAGGTTTATGTTCAGATTGTTATTCATCATCATATCACCTCTGATCATGTTCCGTATGATGTCTTGTGAGTAGTTCGTTTAGTTCTTGAGGACATGGGAGAAGTCTTGATGTTAGTAGTGAACTATGTTGAGTAATATTTAATGGTTTGATGCTTAAGTTGTGGTGTTATTCTTCTAGTGGTGTCATGTGAACGTCGACTACATGATACTTCACCTTTATGGGCCTAGGGGAATGCATTGTGTATTCGTTTGCCAATTGTGGGGTTGCCGGAGTGACAGAAACCTGAACACCCGTTGGTATATCGATGCATGAGGGATAGCAGGATCTCAAAGTTTAAGGCTGTGGTTAGTTTATCTTAATTACTTTCTTGTATTTGCGGATGCTTGCAAGGGGTATAATCACAAGTATGTATTAGTCCTAGGAAGGGCGGTGCATTAGCATAGGTTCACCCACACAACACTTATCAAAACAATGAAGATTAATCAACTATATGAAGCGAAAGCACTTGACAATATTCCCGTGTGTCCTCAAGAACGTTTGGTCATTATAAGTACAACAACCGGCTTGTCCTTTGCTGTAGAAAGGATTGGGCCACTCGCTGCAACTATTATTACTGCATTTTATTTACTTGTACTTTATTTATCTGTCATATCAAAAACTCCTAAAAACTTGTCTGAGAGCATTTACAGTGAATCCTTCATCAAAACCGCTTGTCAACACCTTCTGCTCCTCGTTGGGTTCGACACTCTTATTTATCGAAAGTACTACGATACCCCCTATACTTGTGGGTCATCAACGTCTAAAGGTTCAAACGATAGAAAGACATTCGTGAACGCCCAGGGGCTATCATGGGTATCCAGATCCCTCTGTTAGTCATTGATCGGAGAATGTGTCTTGATCATGTCTGTGGTGATCCCGAACCGTGGGGTAACACACTTAAGGGTGGGTGATGATTATATTGGATTTAAGAGAGAAAAGAAACCGGAGACTCCGGAAGTGTTCCGGACATGTCCGATGGAGATCGGAGGGCAACGAAAGATGTTTCGGGGTCCGAATGAATTAAATAATATGTATTTAATATTAATAAGTGTTATTAGTAATTAAATATATTTTTATTTAATTTAATTCGAATTTTAAAGGCATTAAATCATAAATGGGCCTTAGAGGCCCATTAGGGGAAAACCCCATTTAGGAAATGGGGAGAGGAGAGGGCCGGCGCACCCTTGGTGGTACGGCTGGTGTGGGAATAGTCCCACACCGCCAAGCCACCAAGGCATGCAACCCTCCTTCACCTATATAAGGAGGTGCCCTATGCCTTGGAAATTCACCCAAATTCTCTCTTTCTCTCCTACCTCAAGCGTGGTTCCGCAAATGGAGCTGTGTACGGGTTTGAGAGAGTTCTCTCCACCATACGCACACCGCCGTGCTGCTGGGTCCAAGTCTTCGCTTCCGCTGCTCTGCTGGATCTGGAGCCGGAGGTCGTCATCCACACCGTACGTGTGTGGAACCGCGAGGCACCATTGTTTGGTGCTGGGAGCTGTCTTCTTCCACTACACGACCCTGAGGTCGGCGCCGTCGTCTCCACCGACAACGTTTGTGCGGGAACGTAATCCCGCTTCCGGTCTACAAGGGTATATATTCTGATCTCCTCCGTATCAGTATATCTGCATAGTATAGATCTTGGCTAGTTTAAGGTTATCGTCGGTAGGAAATTTTTTGTTTTCTGTCTACGATCCCCAACAGGATGTTCATGCCAGTGCATAATTGGGTGTTCATCGCGCCCCACACAAAACCGGAGAAGGAGAAACACTTCCTACCGAGGAAGGGTGAAACCCTTATTTGTTAAAGCCTCGGGCCGTCAATTTGGGATTCCTACCGAGACTACCAGGGTTATGCCTGATAGACTCAGGACACATCTTTATACGAGATTCTGCCCCTACATGAACAATTTGATATTGAACAATATAAACTATCTCCGCTCTAAGAACATACTAGGATGGAACTTAAAAACGCTTTTTGAGAACGCCTTTAACCTTATTGCAGTTTTCAGAACCATCACCATTTGCTTGCTCTGTCACTGTTCACACCGTCTCTCACATTCTGATAAAACACTAACAACACAACAACACCTTTTTGCAGACACTTGTTAGCTTTGGATCAAAGTAACTTGCATGTACAGTTCTTTGATAATCAAAGGAGAAGCCAAAAACCATTTTCTTCATCTCCCTGTGATTCGATAACTCTTATTTCGAAACATGATACAACAACTTGTGCACTTGTAGACATCACTTGCCTCCACATTGTAGCGTCACAGTGGTGGGGTGGACAACCCGTCCCAATTGGTAGATCGACATCGGACGCGCTTGATGGCGGTGGCGGAGCGACAGAGGCGGCGCTGCTCCTCGTCGTAGCCACCGGGAGGCACATGGCCGGGGCCCCGCCCACCCAGTTGCGTTGGCCATCGATCACCCAAAGAAATTGAGGGGGGAAGGCGGAGTGGGACTCGTCGGAGTTGGGGAATAGACGACTAAGGTAGCGAGAACACGACAGAGAGGAACATGGAGGTAACCCTAAATCGGCCTCAACACACTTAATATAATGGGATTGAGCATCTTAGAGCATCTCCAAGCGAGGCCCCAAATCCGCACCCTAAACGTCCGGGCGGCTGTCGCGGACCATCCTAAAAAATGACCTCCTACAACCATGGCCCCCAAATATCAAACCAAACTGTGGGGACCTTGAATGTGATTGGTGGAATAGGAGAGAGAATAATTAAAGAAGGATAAAAGAAAGAAAAAGTAGGTGCAACAGTGTGCATGCGGACACGCCCGGACGCGTCCGGGCGCCCCCAAACTCACCCATAACGCGTCCGGACCGAAATAAACCGGCTTGGGGGCTGTTTGGGGGTCTCGCTTGGAGATGCTCTTAGGTATCTGAAAATTTATCGTCCGGGCGCCCCCAAACTCACCCCATAACGCGTCCGGACCGAAATAAACCGGCTTGGGGCTGTTTGGGGGTCTCGCTTGGAGATGCTCTTAGGTATCTGAAAATTTATCCAGGCCAGATCAATTTTGCGTTCAGACAACAAAACACACATCGCCCGGAATTTTGCAGCCCGGTTATAGTATCTTGCTAGAGATGCTCTTACAAGGTGGAGAGTCCCACTAGCAGAGACGAAAAAAAAAAGTCATTTGTGTTTCTCCTCCTACCACCAGCACCAGGTCTGTTTCTCCACCGCCACCGGCATCTCTCTCTCATCCCCCAAATCAAACCGCCTCCCGTCGCATCGATCCCAATCTGACCGCCCCCAAAACCCTAACCCTCACCTGCCTCGTCGCACGGCGGCGGATTGCGGCGGCGGAGGCACGAGATGACTGCGCGTGCCTAAGCATTGCGGAGGCGATCGCGGAGGTGGGGGCTTCCCGCGACCCGCGACCCGCGAGCGGTGCAGCTGACGCCGGCGCGTGGATATGGCCATGTCATCGTCGGCTGGTGGGAGCGGCGCGGCCGGGGGAGCGCCTGGTCTGAAGACCTACTTCAAGACCCCCGAGGGGCGGCATAAGCTGCAGTATGAGAAGACCCACTCCCCCTCCGTTCTGCACTACAACCACGGCGCTGGCGGCAAGACCGTCTCCGAGGTATGAAGGGAAACGAGTCCGGTGATCGGGCCGCGGGGTTCGTGGTTAGCGCGCGGGTTCGTACCACTATTGGGATCTCGATGGGCTGCTCTAGATGGGATGTGGAATTGGGCGGTGGTGCTGCTGGGTGTTGACCTGATCAGGTGCCGGATTCGGGCGTTTCCTTTTTCGTGTATGAGGTTGGGATTTTGATTGGTTTTAGTTAGGGTTTCTGTTAAGTTTTGGGTTGTGGTTATTCAGGTGACATTTTTTTTGGAGAGGTTACTTCATATTTGGTGCCTCTGGTAAAGTTGGCATCCTAGGTTGCTGCCAGTAATCATCTATGAAGCCTCACATATTGATCAATTTAGAGGGTTCCCTTTTTATGATTCTAATGGTGTAACCGGTGAATTCAATTACGTCGCTTGCTTTGTGATGACAGGCTTCATCGTGGTGTTTTTTCTTCTATTTCGTAAAGTTAAGATTATATTCGATAACTTTCGGCAATTGCAGATGACGGTGGCATATTTGAAGGAGAAACTGGTGGGGCAGGGTTCTACACCTTCGACACCAAGTTCTGGCAGCGGTATGCGATCTGCGGCTGCGAGATTGCTTGGTACCGGGAATGGGAACCGGACACTTAGCTTTGCAGGGAGCAATGGTGTCAGCAGGGCTGTCTCCGGGAGCAGCCGTGTGGGTGGAGGCATTGGTATGTCCACAAGCATTAGTGGATCACAAGCCGCGGTGAATTATGATGGCAAGGGCACATACATCATCTTCAATACTGCTGATACACTGTTCATCAGTGACCTCAACTCACATGACAAAGTATTAATTCCTTTGCAGAATACATGCTAAAGTTACTTGCAACTATGTTACCTTGTAGTTCTCTGATCAAGTTATTAACTGCACCAGGATCCAGTAAAGTCCATCCACTTCAGCAACTCAAACCCGCTTTGTCATGCATTTGACTCGGAGGCCAAAGAAGGGCATGACCTGATCGTTGGAGTATGGTCAGGAGATGGTCAGTGCTTTGTAATTTAGGATGCTTTACTCTTAAATTGAACTATCTCCTGAGTCGAGTTATCTGTACATTGTGCAGTCTACTCGATGTCATTGAGGCAGCAGTTGCAAGATCCTGTAAAGAAGCCTGTTGCATCTCAACATTTTGTCAATAAAGACAAGGATGGAACTGCCAACAGGTTTGTTATCTTCTTCCTTTTTTGAAACACGGAAGTGATAAAATTGTCATAGTATGATTTAAACAAAATTATATCGGAATTACATTACAAGTGCTCCAAACTGTTGTCATATTTTTGTTTAATGCCACATCCTCAACACACTGTTGTTAACAGAAGTTGCTCTGAACCAGAGTTCATATTTTTTTTAGTTATTAAAAGTTGTAACATGTAAGGGCATGTACAATGCCAGCCTCTTAGATGGACGCTTAAATAATCAGTTGCTCCATGCACATAAGCGCCTGTCAAATTTTGCACGCATTTTACAAGCGCCGGACTCTAACTTAAGCGCCAATGCTAGTAAAACGGCCGGGATTTGTTCATAATTGCCGGGATTAAATCCCTAGAGCTCAGCTAAGCGCCTCCCATTGTACTTGGCCTAAGAGACTGCTGCTATTATTAATGGATAAGGACCATGGCAAAAACTTGTTTTACGTATCTCATTTTGATGAATATCAGTGGATAGTAGCAAACATTCTATGTAAGCACTTGAAATGTCCGGCAGCATGCTCTGTGTTGCGTGTTTTTTCATGCTGACTGCTTCAAATTGGCATGCGAGAGCTGTTGTCAGCTTCTAATTTCCTTGTTTTCAATATACCCTAATGCCACCCATGGTGGTCCAATAGTTCTCATGATGGACTTCGTGAGGAGCGTTTAGTGTAAGCAGGTTTTTGTTTACGGAGAGCTGAAGCTGAATAATGATATACGTCCCTGCCTAGTCAGAATCTGAAGTGAAGCATTTTGGTTGCATGCATGTTCTTCTTGCCAACCAAAGGACATGAACTGTGCCATTCAACATGTGAAAAATATGAAGTAGTTACAAGTGCCATGTTTGTATGGGAACATGGTGGAAAATGCAAACCTTGCGAATTACTCCCAAGTTAGCAACTCACTACTGACAGCAAGATGGCCATCGTAACCTGCAACTCACGAAAAGTAAAAACACTCGAAACAAAAGCCATCAAGGGGCTTGTGCTAAGACCTCCCTCCAGACAGCGCAAAATTTCCACTCTCTGTGGTGACTGAGCTACTGATGGATAGATAATGTTGATGATGTTATGGGCCGACTGCTGTGGTACGTAATGTCCCTGAACTACTGGCTTGGCTAACCCCACCCCCTAAACACTGAAGCCCCCAAAATATCATCCTGGAGTACTTTACTCCTTGACTAGTTTTGAAAGGGCAAAATCGTGCCTATATGATTTTGAAACCTCCAAAAAAGTACATGTAGGTTGTGGGATGGATGAAGTATATACATGTAAATATGGGTTGAAATATATGACTATTTGCGATCAGTTCAAATTTGACTTTACTGCATGTCGTTATTGCAGCCGATGTACTTGTGTTGCATGGGTGCCGGAGCGTGATGGCATTTTTGTTGTCAGTAATGCTGATGGAAACCTATACGTTTATGACAAAGTGAGCCCCTATTGTCATCATATTTTGTTACAGCGTAATCATACTTTCATTACGTCAAATTTGAACTGATTATTTTTTATGTTCAGGCCAAGGATGGAAATGCTGACTGGGCATTTCCAACTGTAAAGGATCAAAGTCAGCTGATGATTTCACATGCAAAGTCCAGTAAGGTATTGTAGGTCACTTGATTTTCATCGACTACTGGCATTTGATATCTTGCAGAGTTGACGTAGCATCTGATATCTTCTACTAAAAAGATGAACATACATGGATATTAATGTTGTGATGGTTTAACATTTGGTCATGGGGAAGTACTTAATTTGGGCACTGTTTAAGGAGAGAATTAGCACCTGTATGTCCGGGAAAACTAATCCCCTCATACAATAATTCGGGGTTCGATAACCAGAATGTGTAAGGTTGTAACATTAGGTTATATTTTTTTCTTGAGTTCATGACTTGATTTTAAGATTCTGGTTGTTATTCTCTGTTTTTTAACATCCCCTAAAAGGTAGAGTGATTCGCCATTCGGTTTAAATATTTGTAGCAATTCAAGAAACTTACTGCGACATGTGAAAGTATTATTCGCAACGTTTTCAAATATAGCATCAGCGTGTTGTCAAATCTGCGTCAGGGAAATTAAAAACTGATAAAAGTACATACATGTTGTAAATATTGGTCAAATCTTTTTTTGTTGCAGATGAAAGCATTTTGTATCTTTAAAAGACACATCACATTCGTTAATGCTGCAAAATTTTAATTCAAGCGAAGTTAAGAATTCCTGAACATGGTGATTTTTAAACTGTAGCTGCTATCATTGATTCTGGGATGTAAATAATACTGCAGAGCAATCCTACTGCAAGATGGCACATCTGTCAAGGTGCAATCAATGCCATTTCATTTTCCCCTGATGGAGCTTACATGGCAACCGTTGGTCGAGATGGTAATTTCTTGAGCCATGAAGAGAATTGATACGCACTAAAGTTTTCTTGTCTGTCATCTATTGTACTCAAGTTTTCCAATTGCATGCAGGCTATTTAAGAGTATTTGATTTCGCAAAAGAACAACTAGTATTTGGTGGGAAAAGTTACTATGGTGCTCTTTTGTGTTGCTCATGGAGGTAAACTGCCGATTAAATGTACTGTTGCGCTGATATGTGTCACTTACTTTGTCACATGCCCTCACCTGCTTCTCGAAATTCATACTTCTGACATTTACAAAAACAGAAACCCGTAGTTCTGTATCTGTTTTGCGCAGTTGCATCAGTTTTGTTACTCTCCAATCACATTTAGGACTGTCATATTTTACCTCTTGTAATCACGTTGTTTAATCTGTTAATCACACAAAACCATTCAAGTCTTTCTGTATATTATTCCTGTCCCCGTGAGGCTTACTTTTTTTAAAGATCTTCATCAGAAGTGACCAATTTTACATATAAAATTGTGGAAGAACAGCAGCTAAGTGTATTTGTGATGGACAGTTGTAGAAAACTAGCAGCAACATAGTGGGTGCAGACTTGCAGCATGCTTGTCCATTTCTTATTGTTGGTTATATTTTACATTTAGTACAATTGGACATAATTTCTGCTAGCGAAATAATAGAGGCATTCCAAAATTCTTGGAAACCCAGTGGCTCACATGGTTGAAACTTGAAAGATCTTGTACTGATCCATAAGCAACATGTTGTACCAGGCTACTGTAGCCCCTCAACTGTTATGGCAGCTCATATAAAAGTCATGGCTCTTTGTGCACTAGCCCTATAGCGTGTTTTATAAGCAAATTCCTTGGGCTGTCAGTTAGAACCCAGCCTGATTTGACTGCCAGCAAATTGTTATTATTTATTGACAGGTATATAGTGTATAAATGAGAAGTTAGCTATCTTCCACCTGCTTGCATATCGAGTTGTGTTTGACTTGGCACTTTCTGCTTATGCTCTTGTACATGAATTAAGTACCTTTTTATCGCAAGCATCTGGAATCCCTGCTTTTGAAATGTCATGTAATCAAACATGAAAGAAATCGTTGTCCATTGCACATTGGGTTAAGATCTTATCTTCTAGGCTCTTGCAGCCCTCTCTGTCCTAGTATTGTTTTTTTTACTATTTTCTGGTTTCAAATGACGTTTGACCAAATATACTGTGTAATATTCTAAATAGTATTGTATACTTGCATCTCTTATCCCTTTGCATATTGTCACAACATAACTTAGTGTTGCTTGTACGATTTTCCTGATGCAATAGAATCTGTTTGTGCCATTTCACAACGATTATTAAAGTTTTAGCTATATATTTGTAGAACAATATGCCCATATAGAAACACACTGCTATTGAATGGGGTAGTATATTCTAGCCATCGCATATTTTGTCTTTCCGTTTACATTTTCTTCTGAGACAGAACCAGGAATATGCCAATAATTTGTTTGTGCTCTCCTGTTACAGTGCGGATGGAAAATACTTATTATCAGGTGGGGAAGACGATCTTGTGCAAGTATGGAGCATGGATGACAGAAAGATGGTTGCATGGGGCGAGGGGCATACATCATGGGTGATATGATCATTGCACTTGTCTTTGTTTACCAGCTATTTTGTCAAAACTTGCTATTTTGACGCAAATCTCTTTTTTGGTCCACAGGTTAGCTCAGTTGCCTTTGATTCGTATTGGTCCCCACCTTCTGATGAAGCAGTAGAAAGTGTGATGTATCGCTTTGGTTCTGTTGGTCAGGTATACCCTATATGAAACAACAAATGTGTTAATCGGGAGCATAATTTGAGATTGTTATGGTTCTTGCTCTAACTGACATTTTAATAATAAGTGGTAGAAAGAATCTGTTGTTTTTCTTATGTAGCTGCGACCACCGATAAGTATTGAAATGCTAGTAATATTTGAGTTTTGTATCAATTGCTTGCTGGGTCGATTAGGCAACTTTACAGTTGTGAACAATGAGCATGCACAAAATGAACTGGACTTGGCAGGGACTGGGCAGAGTCCGGGCCTCACAAATAAGTTTGTTGCATTTCCTATTTTATGCCTCCCAAATAAGTATTTGGTCTTTCCTAGTTTATTTGTTTGTTGTTAAGCTGTGGCATTGAATATATACTACTGACCACATATTACAACTTGAGATCCCATGATTATATCTTGGACATATGATGCGCTGTTACCATGTTGTTTATGCTTCAACTACCATTTAGCATATTGGGTTAGCACTGGAAATAATGCCTTTTCACCTTTGCATGCACTTAGGATACTCAACTGCTTCTCTGGGATCTGGCAATGGATGAGATTGCTGTGCCACTACGACATCCTTCCAGCGGCTCCCCAACATTTAGCAGTGGAAGCCCTTCTGCACACTGGGACAGTGCAAGCCCTCCTCCTACTGGTGTTCTTCAGCCTTCTCCACGGATGCGAGACGTACCAAAGCTCTCGCCCCTCGTTGCACACAGAGTACATGCTGATCCCCTGTCCGGCTTAGAATTCACCAGCGAATCGATTGTCACCATATGCCGTGAGGGACTAATCAAAATCTGGGCCAGACCACTCCACAGTGAAAACAGCCAGCGGCCGAATTCGTCTGAGCTGGTAGCTGGCAGTGCCATCTCAAAGGATAAGCTGATAACATCACCAAATAAAGCAAGCGCTTCAAGCTCTAGCTTCAAGCAACCGTCATCTGTTCTTTTCTCGTGACCAAAGGTTTCTGCTTGCATTTTTACCATGCTTGCTTGGCCATGGCTACTCATATCTTGTCACTAACATGGCGATTAGTGGCTTCGCTGGGAAATCTTCCAGCGAGGGAAGCGTACTCGATAGATGTCTATGTGGCAAAAGGAAAATAACGGAACTTGCTCCTGTACAGATACAAACGTTGTCCCGAGATGAATAGTACAAGTTTACGGGTTGTGTTCCATATCATCTGGCTGGTCTTCCATAACATCTCAATAGATTAGACTATGTACCAATTCTTTGCATAGCAATGGTAACTTGACTTCCTATGCGCTCTTGAGGCTACAGATTATATTGCATTTGGCCCCCGAGACGTTGCTTTCCGCTTGTCATCTCTACGGAACTGTAAATTACTATTGTTTATACACTTTCTGAAATCTGTTGGCTTTTGTGTTCATCTTCTTTTGAGTATTGATTTGTTGTGAAATGTTTTTATGAGTAACAACTTGCTCGATTTTGGGGCAAGTTCATGCCCAAACATGGGGGAATGCATGATGAATCTGAATTAAAATGGTAGATTGTACTACTAGTGCTCTGTGCTATTTCTAATATTTATTTCGACCTGTAATTCAAATGTGAAGTGTGCTTGAAGGTATTGGATGTGTTGGTGAAACTTGGTTGTCGTTGTTGAATCTTGTTGGCTTGGATCTAGGGGCATCTTCCCATGGAACTTACAGGCATTTATACTGTATAAAATTATGTAAGACAGCAATTAAACGTCCGAAGTGGTGCAACATGTCTATTTCCACTCAGATAATGGCAAATTCTCTAAGCAGATGAACAAGATGAAGGGAGTGGAGAAAATGTGTACTTAGATCACGTTCAGTATAACAGATTTTAATGTAAAGAGTTTTTTTTGGGGTTCCTTGGTACTACTATTTTTCACCAACCATGCATACCCAAAGGATGAAAGGACACTAAATATATGTCCGAGAATTACTAACTATATTAAAGTTGGCCGGATCCGCGGCCTGAGAGCGCTCGGTCACTGTAGATGACACTGTTCATCTATAGTGTTCTACAGTACCCTCCTTTTTTTTGCACCATTTTTTCCCTACTTTTTTTTCTCAATTTTTTTTTGTTTCCCCAAAACTTATATACATGAAACATATTCGCGTCGACAAGTAGGTTCATTCTCATGAACGGTTTCGAGATTCGTCGACTCTAGCTCCTCAATTTTAAATCCAAACGGTTTCGAGATTCGTCGACTCTAACTCCTCAATTTTAGATCCAAATTCACACAAACATTTGACAAAAAAATTCAATTTTTTTGCAGAAAAATCCTCACGTTTTTTAAAAAATTAACGGTTCCGAGTTTTGTCGACTCTAACTCCTCGATTTTGGATCCAAATTCGGGGAGATTTTGCCGGCCTCTCCTCGCTCTGTTACTTTAGATAAACGGTACTCTACAGTATCTGGAGCACTGAATCACTTTTTCTTTTTTCTTTTTTTCTTTTTGCAACATTTTTTTCCCCGCTTTTTTTCCTCAAGTTTTTTTGTTTCCCCAAAACTTATATACATGAAATATATTCGCGTCGACAAGTAGGTTCATTCTCACGAACAGTTTCGAGATTCGTTGACTCTAACTCCTCAATTTTAGATCCAAATTCACACAAACATTTTACGAATTTTTGTGAAATCTTTTGCAAAAAATCCTCACGTTTTTCTAAAATTAACGGTTTCGAGTTTTGTCGACTCTAACTCCTCGATTTTGAATCCAAATCCGCACAAACATTTAACGAATTTTGTCAATTTTTTTAAAATATATGCGCGTCGACGAGTGGGTTCCATCCCGTGAACGGTTTCGAGTTTTGTCGGCTCTAACTCCTCGATTTTGGATCCAAATTCGCACAAACGTTGACGAATTTTGTCAATTTTTTTGCAAAAAGCCCGCGTTTCCAAAAAATTACATACACGAAATATATGCACGTCCACTCCCGTGATCGGTTTCGAGTTTTGTCGACTCTAACTCCTCGATTTCCGATCCAAATTCACACAAACATTCGACGAATTTTGACAAGTAGATTCCATCCCCGTCATCGCTTTCGAGTTTGGTCGACTCTAACTCCGCAATTTTTAGATCCAAATTCGCACAACCATTCCACGAATTTCGTCAAATTCGAATTTCCTTCGACATTTATTATGTCATTATAACAAAACATTTCATACATAAAATTTCTCTTAAAGGCCGCGGCGTGTCGCCGCGCCAATTTCAACTAGTCATGATAAATAACTATGCATATTCGTAAAACCACCAGACGTCTTGACCTATATTTCAAATCATTTAAGTGTACAAAGACCAGAGACATAGCAATGACTTCACTCACATTTGTCGGTGGAAAGATGTTTTGAAATGAATCTCTGAAGGCCACCAACAACTTCACCAGGTGTAACAATTCAAGTACTATTGATTGCCCTAAAATGGTACTACCTCTGATTTGAATTAGTTGTCGCGAGTTTTATACCACATTTGTGCTATACTAGTTGTCTGTCCGCGACAGGTAAAAGAGGTCGTAGGGAGTAGCGAAAATCCCGAACCCTAATTCACAATGTTACCAACAAAATTTCATAGAATATGCGAAACAAAGGATTCATTCTACTTGCAACCCGCCAACAATTGGCAAAGGGACTCTCCTGACACCAAACCAAACCCAAAGACCAAGACGCTTAAGATCAAAATATATGCTTTACATGCCTGGTTTGGGGATTATAATCTAGTTACCTCGTGAGTGAGGTAAAAAGTGATGGAGAATACATTTTGATTCTTTGTATTCAACTCCGAAAAGACGTGTGATTTGAAACAAAGCCTAGCTAGCTCTCCCGTCGTCTCTTATAAACGAACACCTCTCGAGCAGGACCGCGCAAACTATCCAGTCCAGACCAAACCGGACTCGCTGCAAATAGCAAAGCAGAACCAGCAGCAGCGCGCCACCGCCTCCGATCCCTACCCGATGCCGCCCCGCGCCGACGCCGGCGACCTCTGTTGAGCATGGCCGCCGCCCCGCGGGCCCCCAGAACCGCTGCGTCTTCGGTATGCCCCGCCCCGCCCGCCCTTCTCTCTCGCACACCCCCCACCCCGCTGTGGCATGCGCGTCCGTCCGTGCTTGTGTTCCTCCTCCCACCCCCCCAAATTCGATCCGGATGTTCGGGGCCTCTCGACGCGATTCAGCTGGGGTGCGGTCTGCCGCGGGCTACGCGAGTAAGTAGAGCTCGATTCGGGCTCCCATTCGCTGCCGCCTCGTCCGTCGATTCGTCGCGGGCTCTGCTTCGCGTTCGGGTGGTCGGCAGTGCGGTTTCCGGCGGAACGAAGCGCGCCTAGCTGGGCCCTGCCTCTCGATTTGGAGTTCAATTTTATTTCATTCGAGTGTCGCTACTTTCTAGGGTTTGCCACTCTGTTATGATTCATGCTCGTCGTTGAGCCCTTGGGATCGCTTTTCCCCTTCAGTTTAGGTTATTTTGAGTTTTGGCGTATATGTGTGCTGGCTTAATTGCTGCGGCGAGTGTAGGTTCCGTGAGTTTGATTGATGAGGGCTGTTGAATTTGGTTGCAGTTGGGAACATACCATATGATGCGACGGAGGAGCAGCTCGTGCAGATTTGCGAGGAAGTTGGACCCGTTGTCTCCTTCAGGTTTAGTTGAACCGTGCAAACCCTCATGTAGTTGGTTAAGTTGACAACATTGTGCAAATACATGATTTTGGATTTAGATAGACATGTTTGTTGGACTGTAGGATTCACCAGGCACTGTAAAAAATGCCCATGTGCCCTCTTTTCTTCCTCTTTCAGTGAGGGATTTGTTAGCCAAGCTGTATTTACATATTGTTCTTAGGGATATTTTCTTCTTCTAAACAGCAGTGCAGCGCGTAACAACTAGATTACACATATTTTGTTGAACTATGATTGGCCTTATGTCACATTGCTTCTAATATCAATAAACTTATTTGGTTGTTCTAGGGGCTGCTCTGCTTATGACTACTGCCTTTCGGCTCTTTAGAAAGATGGAGTGTGGAATGATGCTATTATATCCTGAATACCTAATTTACTTACTTTTATGGGTACAAATTCTTAATTACACATGCAAACTGTTAATTAATCCTTAGCCAAAGTAATTATACATGTGTGCTTCTTCTTGATCATGGTTTCTCTTAAAAGTGACATTATGCTAAAACTGGTTGTGAGTTATTTTCTACTCCTGATACTTCTTTAACATAGGATTGGAATATCACCAAAGAACTAGCCATGGATAGGGCTGCGTGGAAGTTAGCTATCCATGTGCCAGAACCATGACCTGGTTTCGAGATCTTATGGGTTTCAACTCTAGCCTACCCCAACTTGTTTGGGAAAAAAAGGCTTTGTTGTTGTTGTTGTTGTTATACTTCTTTAACATCCTGTGAAGCTGTTGACGATGACTTGGCTGAATACTGACTGCTCTAAATTTCTTGCAGACTGGTGGTTGATAAAGAAACTGGAAAGCCAAAGGGTTATGGATTTTGTGAGTACAAGGATGAAGAGACAGCTCTAAGTGCACGCCGGAACCTTCAGGGTTATGAAGTTAATGGTCGTCAGTTGCGTGTTGACTTTGCAGAAAATGGAAGGAACAATGACAGAAATAGAGAAAAGGTCGAAGATCCTCAGTTCATTACTGTAGAAGAACCTTATTTCTCACCTTGCAAGTCCTATGTTAAGATGAAAGCTTGTATGGTTTGGGTTCCCATGAATGATAATAGTAGTCTTCTCCACAACCACCCTGCGTCTCCTGTTTCAGTTTCTTGCACAGCATGTGTATGTATGTACAGCTGCCTGGCTGTACATATGCACGCCTGCTATTCTTGCCAAATTACCTTGTCAAATTATCGTTGTGATATCGTGCATCATTTTTGGTATCGCGCATCATGTTTGGTATCGCAGTTCTACAATTATCTCGACTTTGCCTTCCTGTAAGAAAGTAACGAGCCAAAGCTACTGGCTTAATAAAAGCATGTCATGATTTGCAAGATCTGACCAGAGTTGTATTGAACACATGAGGTTCTCCGCAATTAGCAGAAGAATTGTCATGTAGAAGATGTACACTTGATCAGTGCATCTATTGTTGCATCCTTGTGGTATAGTCAGAGCAAAGGGGTTGGAATTAATAGTAAATTGATCTCTGAAAAGAATATGCAATTGACCTTTTCTTTTGGCTTATCATAAAATCATTACCTTTTTCTCTCAAAGTAATTGCTATGTCCTTAGCTGCTATCAGCAGCCCTTGTATCTATCATTCACACCAGTGACTGATGTTGATATATATGGGAAAGTTTTTGTTAGCAAGGTGTCAGAGTGCATCCACAAGAAAATACTGTGGGTATCAAACTTTCACGACTGGATGCAGTTGATATTTTTTTTTGGGCAGGAATGCAGTTGATTGGTTGATACAGTGATTTACATAAGAATGCAATGTATTGTGCAAATTTATCTGCTGGTCATAGTGAAAGAGTCTTGCGTGATGTAACCACACAAAGGACCCTAGTTTTCAGTACTATGATCTAACTCTGCATACTGGAGTTTAAGTAGATACTGTATGGAAATGGAGCTAGTGCAATCAAATACTTATTTCATGCATCAACAGTACGGAATATTAACCAATTGAAGTTATTAATAAGCATCAGCTATTGACTCATTCTTATATGTTTATGCATTGCAGGGTCGTGGCGGACCAGGAATGGCATCTAATGTTGGTTGGTTTCAGTTTCTTGATCATCATTTAGTTTATCAGTTTTTATGTATGCTTTAGGATAACAAATGTGCTAACTTTATGTCCATGCATTTTAAAATTTGTATCTTCCTGCAGATTCCCAGAAACAATCAACTGCAGCTCCCGTTGTAGGAGACACCAGCCTTCATCAGCTTGTTGGTCTTCCACCAGCAATACATGCTGCATCTGTGATGGCTGGTGTTCTTGGAGGAGCTCAAACTGCAAATGTGCAAAATGGTTTACCCGTCCAATATGGGCTTGGAAATGACCCTCTCACCCATTACTTGGCCAGGATGTCAAGGCATCAGTTGTATGAAATCATGTCCGAGTTAAAGGTTATCTTGAAACATCAATATCAACTTCCTTAAAAATTAAAAATTGCCCAGTGCTATTTTTTTTGCTAATGTTTTGTTTACTTCAGACCCTAGCTACTCAAAATAAGGACCTTGCCAAAACACTGCTGCAAAGAATTCCTCAGCTTCCAAAGGCCCTATTTCAGGTTAGCTTTGCTGATAGTGATTGTGCAATTAACCAATCGCTTATTTCCTGTTTTTGTGTACTTGTCCAATTTTTGTATATTGCAATATTTTGTAGGCAGTCTGTATGAGTTCTCTTCCTTTGTTGGTGCCTTTTTTATTTTGGTTATGCTTCATCATCTTGGTACATTTTGTATACACCCTTTTGAATTAAGTTTAACCAACTCCCATATTTCATGTTTACTAATAATCTACAATCTACATTGAAGCTTTCTTGTTCCAAATGTCCTGATTCTGCCTGTTTGAACTTTGGTATGATTCATGGCTGTTTTCTCCTGGAAGACAAAAATATAAGGTTCCCTTATTTGCTGAATAGGTTTGGGTTATCTGCGTGTGTGTATAAAAAAATTGTTGGGTTCACAGGGAGCACTGTTGTGGAAAGATACGAAGGCCAGCCAACCTTGGTTCTTGAGCTTTGTGATTCCGTGGAACAGCTTCTTTTGAAATTCTTTTGTTGATTGTGCAGTTGTCAGTCAGCTTATAATGGAAGATTAGGACCTCACAGTTTTTTCCTTGTTGTAATGCAGGCACAAATAATGCTCGGGATGGTGACACCTCAGATGGTATGTTCTTGTTTTGTTCTGAGCTTGCTGTATCTGATGTTTTCATTTTCTAATATACTAATTTAGGTCTTTTCAAATTGCAGATGCAGATGGCGAAGAACCAACAGCCATCTAGCTCGTTTGCACAATCTTCTCATCTTAATGAACCATTTCCGCAGCCAGATGCTTTGATACCAACTGTTCCAATACCTCCGCCAAACCCTAATGCCTTGCAGGAACCACCACTGCATAGTTTTCCTCAGTATCAGCATTCGTCTCAGCCTCCAGTCAAATTGTTTCCACATGGACATCAGTCTGGGGTGATGGCACACCCTCCAATGCTATCTCAGCCCTTCGGCACCTCTTCCAGTGTTCCAACTCAACCCCTCGCAACCTCAGGAGGCCTGATATCACAAGTTCAGCCTCCGTTCTTGCCACCTCACCCTAGGCCACCAGTTATGCCAACTAATGTACATCAACTACCTTTGACCAATCCTCATCTCTCCCAGGTATTTATTTGTTCACGTGTCAAGGAGCTTATTGTAATAATTCACTAATGATGCGATAAGTAGCAAAGCGAAAGTTTGTGATGACTTATGAATCATCTCAATTTGGCCTTCTAATTTACAGAACTCCTGTAAACTTGAAACCAAACAGTACAGTACATAAAGTATCCAAACTTATGAATCATCTCAATTTGGCCTTCTAATTTACAGAACTCCTGTAAACTTACTTGAAACCAAACAGTACAATACATAAGTATCCATCTATGCTTGCTTATACCCATAATTTAACTGAATTTTCTTGTCATGTTGTTTCTGTCAGTCTATGGACAAGATGCACTTTCAATTTTACTGTCCACGTGATCCAACTCAATATTGTCACATGCAGGTTGCTGCTGCACCTGATATAGCCCTGAAGGAAACTAGATTGCCTGATCGAACTACTCATCAGGCAGAGTTGACTCATCCCTCAAAATTGCGGAAATTGGAGGATGGAACATCAACGCTTGGAAATGTAAACAATAGTCACACTGTTTATTCTGCTCCATCACATGTGGTGGTCCCTGGTGGACCATCAGGGAGCTATAGTTCTGGTGCTGTTAATTTTCAACAACCAGAAAATGAAGTGGCTCAGGTAATGCCCTTTATATTTGAATTTAGTCTCCAGGTTTCCTGTTATTTTATTCTCCCTTCCGTTCTTGGACGTTTGCAAGTACTAGAAATATTGCCCCGTCTCGGTGGAATTGAATGTGTACCGACACGAGGGTCTCTGGACTACAATTTTCACGCCCTCACAATTCCAATTCTGCTTGTGATGTGCAGCTCACGCCTGATGATGAGTCAGCTCTTCTGCAGCAGGTCTTGCAACTGACACCTGAGCAGCTGAGTTCGTTGCCACTAGATCAGCAGCAGCAGGTGATCCAGCTCCAGAAGATGCTATCAGCTGGTAAATAGTACCAGCTGAACAGGCACACCTAAACTGTTACATACATAGACAGGATGGAAGAAGTGGTGAAACTGTACACGATCGTCGTCGATTCTTCTAGCCACACTTGTAGCTTCTCAACTTTGTTGTTATCTCTAGGCCATCAGTTTTGTTCTTGGTTATTTATCTGGCATTCTTTGTAAAGTTGGAGATAGAAATGTGATGGCAAAAGATGTTAGGAGGAAAGATGATAATTTTCCATCTGTTTTGTAACATTTTAGAAAAAGAATAATCTTATCATCAAGAGGAGGGAGGTGTATTGTGTTCCCAAACTGTTTGTAGCATCAGATGCTTTTATTTTTGTTTATTTGACTCTCTAAAAGCTACTGCTGAATGCTCCATATCATGAGCTATAAATTTAGTACATTTTGAGCTCAAACGGTGATGTAAGTAGACGTTTTTACCCCTGTTGCATTATGTGACCTAATGTTTTTACGGGTAATATATATCTGGTCATGGTTAAATGGTTTGGGGAGCAATCGCTAGCTAGTTGCTTTTTTTATTTTGCGGGGAAGCTAGTTGCTACTCCCTCCATTTTCAAAGGGTTTTTAAATGTAAGATGTTTTAGATGTTTCACATTTTGTCTAGATGTATACTAAAATGAGTGAACATATACATTAAAACATATCTATTAATTAAAACATATCTATTAGTATAATGTGAATGTGGATAAAGGATAAAACATTTTATATTTAAAAACGAAGGAATATTTCCTTGCTTGTATGTGCGTGGTCTTGCCGGAGATGAACCGATACAGTCTCGCTAGGTACGCGTATTGCTGAAAAGTATTCGGCGAGTTAACGCAACGTGAAGTTGGCTCTAGACGAGAACTTGTCTGTGGCAAGATGGTTAGGAGGGTGGTTGTACCCCCAACCGTACAGAGTTCAAACCACAGGTTTGACGCTGGTGTTTCTCATTTAAGGTGGAATATTCTTCAGTGGGATGCGACGTTCCCGTCGACAGCGAGGCGCCCGTGGTGACTTCGTCAATCTCAAGACTCGATCCGCCGACTCGGTCTCTCGGAGGTGCTCATAGGGGTAGGGTGTGCGTGCATGCGTTCATAGGGGTGAGTGTATGCGCGTGTATATGAGCATCTGCGTTGTACTGTGTTTCGAAAAAAAAAAAGTTGGCTCTAGACGGGGTCTCGCACCGGAAGGAGCACTGCGTTGGCGGGTCTGGCCGTGCTCGCCCAGGTTGCGGGCATACACAAGTCGTGCGTGCCCCCCAGGCTGCTGTTGTTGTACAATATATAGCCCAGGCTCGGTTGCCTCCTTTTTTCCCCTAAGGATATCATAACTAGTTAACTATTGACTCCGTTTTTATTTACTTCGTGTTCTGAGTTTAGTTAAAGTCAAACATTATTAAATTTATATTTTGAAAAAAATATCAACATGTACAATGCAAAATCTGTATTATTACATGAAGTATACTTTCATACTACATGCATTTGATATTATGGATGTTCATATTTTTTTCTTATATCCTTAGTCAAATTTGGCAAAGTTTGATTTTGACTAAACCCAGAATGCGAAATAAATAAACGGAGGGAGTATTGAGAACACGGGTGATTTGGTCCAAGAAAAACGAAATTGACGATACAGACTGACGGAATAGACGGCAGTGTCACATAAGGAAACAAATTTACACCTTATGTCCAATAGGTAAGAAAAAATTACATGGCCAAACAGGGAATCAAAATTTTAAGTAGTGTCAAATAGATAATTGCAAAAGTGTAAGGACATCGATATTCCAAGACAACTGAATACTAAAAAGAAATATGGCAAAGAAAATGAGAACGCGATACTAGAAACTTGGTTCATACTAAAAATGAAAATAACAATTGCTTCCGCCGACCCTCGTCTCTGTACACAAGATTCTTGATGAATGTCCTAACAAGAATAAAGCTATCCTATTTACAAGTGCAGCAAGTATTTAAGATTTTCTATATGTAGCTCCATAGAGTGAGCGAGATATAACTGTCCATAGGAAAAACATGATCAGTAGATAGACTCCTATATTTGATACTGTTTGCCCGTGTCTTGTATTGCATTGTCTCATATCTACATCTGAGCCACTATAATTACAATGACATATGCTAAGCTGCGTCATGATCTTATCTCCGTTGCCATCACACCAAATATTAGCACCTTCTTGGTCACAAACCAGACTTACATTAATCTATATTCAGTAAAACAAACCAGCATATATGCAGGTCAATCGACAGTCCAATCCTCAAGCGCCATGCTATTGAACTACAGAAAGGTCACTTACCAATACTGTTATCTCATTTCATTATTTACCACAGATCTGCAACAAACCTCTCTCTTGTCACTGGTTGGCTTCTTATACACTTGAGCAGTGGAGTACATAGCAACACTCAACTGTTACTGGAAGGAGAAAAGCAACACGCTAACAACATAAGCACGAGAAGTACAATTGATGGAGTTCTCCAATGGAGCAAAAGAATTTCGTAATCATCAAATTCAAAAGTCACACCTGCTTAATTTAGTATTTTACCATTTATGTTATGTGCATCACATGTATAAACGTAAAACGTCTATACTGTCTACATGATCCTGTTCTTTTCATGATACTCCTCACATAGGTTGTTAACAACATACTGCATGATGTCTGAATCGGTATATTTACCTTCCATGGTCTCTCCCAGAGGCATAAGCCAAGCACCGACCCATGCTCCTATTACAGCTCCATGAAAAGGCACATAGACCATGTAGTCCAGATTATTGGATGATGTGCAATAGCTGAGATGCAAAAACACAAATCAACCGGAGTAGTATAATGTAAGCACGGTGCAGTATAAAAAAACTCCATGAATTGAACTCCTCCCGAAAGAAAAATATTTAGGCGTTAAGGAATATAGAGGGAGGGTTCGGAGACGGGTGCTTGGCCACACGAGGTGTGGGAGAGGCAATCTGCCAAGATATTGCTCTTGGAAAGCAAGTTCCACCTTGCATATACGGTATGTTTGAAATCATGATCTAGTAAAATCTTTACATTCCCGGCTGAGATCATACAAACTGATTGCAGGCCTAGAGAAGTTCAGTTTACAATTATTCTACATAATCGATTGAGCAACAGGGTCGAGAAGTTCAGTATGTTTGAAATCATGATCTAATAATTTTAGACCCAGGGCGAGTTAAACCAATAGATATATAATTCTTATACTTACATATAACATAGTTTTGTAATATATTACACTCTTATAGTATATTTCTTCTCAATATTTAGTTAGCACAGTTAATAAATATAAATATTATGTGTGTACTTCTTATATATTGTAATGTACATTAAATATACACTTACATTGTATTGAATTTAAATAATTTGTAGCCAAAACTAAATTAGTCGATGTATGGATACAGGCGAAAAATTGAAAACAACTGTGCGCCTACTCTTTTTTATGTTAAAATAAGACTTAATTATCTATAATATTTTTATATATCAATTATACTCTAACAAATATCTTAATAGAGATTTGTACTGTATCAATACATAAACCAATTTATAGAACGTTCTAGAGTATAATTGAACTGGTAGCTTGACACTCTACCTTTTTTCTTGGTCAAGTGTGTCTTACAGGTTGCACTGTGTTCAATAATAATCCCACAACACTTATAAATACTTAATCTAACCACTAATAATAATTGTTTTATGGATCTACAACTTTCACATTCATACGACTTTCTGTTAGACTCATCAAAATGTGCTTGCTATTATCTATTGTACACAACTTCTCACGTAAGTTTCTCAAATAAAAAATTATGCATAATATTAAAACTGAAAACTTCAGAAATTCACTTTGGCACCCAGGTGCATATGCTCCTGTTATAGTTTTCAAAATTTAAAAAATGAAAACACTTCTAAAAATCGAAAAAAATTGGGCACAAATATATGCAAGTTTTCAACATCCATGCAAATTTTTGGAAGGAAATGACACTTTATGTGGTATGTGCAAAAAAGACAAAATCCGTGGCCGAAATGAGATTTAAAATACATTTTCAAAGAACAGATTTTGTCTTTTTACACATACCACAGATAATGTTATTTTCTTCCGAAATCTTGCAGGAATGTTGAACACTTGTATATCTTTGTGCCCAATTTTTTTCAGATTTTTTTTGAAGTGTTTTCATATTTTTTAATTTAGAAACATATATCAGGAGCATATGCACCCGGGAGCCAAAACGCCTCTATGAAAACGTATGATATCTTAGTTATCATAGCTTTACTACAAAGCGGTCGCGGCTTGCGGTTACCAAGCATGCTCGCTAGGGTTTTGGTGGGAGAGAAGAGGAAGTGTTATGTGGAGAAGAGAGGCGCCTTGCGCGCCGTTTTAAAGCCAGCGGGGAGCGAAGGAGGCTGGCGCCGCATTAACGCCGCCACCGGCTCGTCTACCACGCACATTGACGCCGATGACGCGTGTGAGCCACCGTCTGGGCTTCCAGTGCTGCGCTGATGCGTCGTGTCGTCTGCGCCTGCCTGGGAGACGTTGCGTCATTACAACGGCCATACCAGCCACAATAAATCCATCCTGCGGCGCCGCTTACCAGTTGGTCCCGTGCGTTAGGATTTGACATGGCGCGCGTTGTCGCGGTTACCGGCACGCCCGCTTGCCTCCCTAGAAACAGGGCTCAAAGCGGGGTTGTCGGACGTTCTATTGGGGAGCGCCGACAACATTTGGGCTATTGACCTCGCCACTGGGGTCATTTTCGTGCCGGCGCGCCAATAGCCCTATTGGGAGCACTATTGGGCGCGCTGATGGAGATGCTCCAAGATTCGATTCGATTTCTGTAATAGCCAAACTAATAAAGTATACGTTAATTTTTGAATGACATCCAACTTTTGGCATGAATATTTCTCCCATTTTTTTTTGAAATGTAATTGTATTGCATTACTCAACGAGCACATCAAGATGGCTGGCTTGGGCGAATGCTGGAGCATTGTCCGGCCATACGGTTTGGGAACCATCTCGCAGCTTCGCACCGTGTGCGGCACGTCCGCAACATTATTACAAGCCCTAGGACAATAGCTTACACCAAAGCAAATAAAATTCAGGAAAATTGACTGGTTAATCTCATTAAAGAGTAGTGCATGAGGACCTCGATTATCATCCTCGCTGTTAATCGCTTGCACCAGCAGCTGTGAATCCGATTCAATCTGGATACGTGATATACCCCAGTCTTGTGCAATTTGCAAAGCTCTGCTACACGCTTCAGTTTCAGTATGCAGAACATCAATTGCATTTCGATTTTTCCCGCAGCTGAGACTATGACATCACCTGAAGCATCCCGGACAATAAAACCCCAACCTCCAGTATTCGCTTGTGCATCAAACGAACCATCAATATTTACCTTGAGAACATCACCCATCGGTGGTTTCCATTTCTGTACTTTAACTTCAATCGCATCTGTATGCTTCCTTTTCACAAAAAAGTCCTCATACTCAGCAGCTAGTCTTCTAATCTGGCCAGCTATATGTTCCGTGTTACTAGAACCTCCTTCAGCATTGATTTTGTTTCTTGTTTTCCACCATGTCCAAACAAGAGCGATACACAGCAGTTTTGTCTTCATCTCTTGTTTCATGATCTCAGTAAACATCTGTTTCGGACCGTGGCATTCAGCAAGCTTGGCACATATATTTTCCATGCCCAAATGTTTCCACACAGCACGCACCATCTTACATTTGAAAAACAAATGAGCTCCATCTTCATTTAACCTCTTACACACAGGGCATAAAGGATCAGCATCCAGACCTCTTCTTTTAATATATCAGGTTTTTATTTGCTAATCATGTATGCCACATGATAGACCTCTTCTTTTAATATTCCAGTTCACTGCCATACTATTGTGTGCCACTCTCCATATGAAGGTTTTAACATTTAGTGGGCACGGGCTGTTCCAAATCAAGTACCAATCAAAAACACTTCCAGCATTTGATGATTCACCATTATAGTCCGCAGCTTCAACCTGGAGCACTTGCCGATGCAGTTTGTAAGTTGTTTTAACAGAGAATAAACCCCTCGGATCATAAAACCAGGCCCAAAAATCCTCCATATTTTCCCGCAGTGGCATAGCCAAAATCAGTCGAGAATCTACAGGTAGAAAAATATCTTCCACCATTGCTCGATCCCAAGACCCTGTAATTGGATCAATCAATTCTTGCACAGTAGAGACCGGTCGATTACCTCTCCTCGTAATTGGCTTCATATCCCATTTTCTGGGCCATGGATCGTTCCAACAGTTTATAGTAGTTCCATCTCCCACCCTTTAATCACTCCTTTTTTTTCAGCAATTCAATACCTTTTAGGATACTCCTCCATGTATAGGACATGCCACTGACAGGTTGTGCTTGCAACATCGAACTCCCCGGATAATACTTTGCCTTGAGCACACGCGCACATAAAGAGTCCGATTCAGCGAGCAACCTCCAGCCCTGCTTGGCAAGCATTACCATATTAAAAGAGTGCAAATCCTTGTACCCAAGACAACCCTCAGATTTCGGCAAGGTCATCTGCTCCTAACTTAGCCAATGCATCTTATTTTCCTTTTGCATGTATGACCACCAATATTTGCATATCATGGAGCTAATCTGATCACAAAGGCCCTTAGTTATATCAAAACAAGTCATGGCAAACATAGGAATTGCCTGTGCACATGCTTTAATTAACACCTCCTTTCCCGCTTGGTTAGGAATCTCTCTTTCCATCCTTGGATTTTCTGCCAAACCCGGTCCTTCAAATACTCAAAAATTTTCAGCTTGGATCTACCTACATAAACAGGAAGCCCGAGATACTTTTCTCCCATTTTACTTTACTGTATTCGGAGTGAATTTTATGGCATGACTTTCCTTGCTTCATGTTTTACTACGTGTGCATCTTGGTTTCTTGACACCTCTGCCTGGGGTCGTGTTTGGTGTAGGAAAGAATCTTCATGGATGCCATCAGGACCAACACCACAAAACTGTGACATGTTGTCACTGTCGGACATCTGAAATAACACAAAAGAAATTCCTCAATCCTACATACGAACATGCCAATCACTGAAATTTCTCGAAGCTTTTTTAGAAGAGTGGTGGACAGAAGGTGTTTGGTTAGACTTTTTACTTGGCTTTTAGCTTTGGCTTGTAAGTGTTGAATAATTAGGCAATAACTCCATGATTAATTTCAGGATATTAAACATGACAACCGCAACTACTAACATGTGAAACACAAACATACTAGATGTACTAATTAACATGAACAGTAGCAACATAAACAGGAAACATGTTGATCCAACTAAGAGAGATACGACACACGTACTGAACGATTGAAGACCTAGTAGCCGTGGTCGATGCAACGATGTAGTTGGCGACTTTGTTGGCGAAGGGACGTCGCCACAGAAGATGCTTGCGGTGGCGATCCGCAAAGCCGCTGGAAGACGACCCGTGGTGGAAGCGGTGAGCAGTCGCGCGAGGCGCTTCCCAAAAAACTAATTCGCCCTCTCCCGTACAGGATCACAAGAGCGATTGGTTCCGTAGACCTGCTCTCCCAAACGCCGGTGCACGCCGACGCTCGGGATGGAGCAGACTACGGTGGCGGTGCAAGGCACGAGATTGGCAAAACCTAGATTGGTTCGGTGTGTGCCGACGCACGGTAGTGCATAGCAATATATAGTGCGGTTCGAAAAACCCTAACGGGTCACGTCGCACACGTTCGAGTCGGTTACAGCAGCCCAGGATCCAGTAGCGATCCGAATTGGCTAAGCTGTAAACGTACGCTAACACGACTCATTTTCCTGAACAGCAAAAATATAGGCATCGGCTCGGCTCATTCCCGCAACCTGCGGCGTGTCGTGACGAGACGGATGGACGGCGGCGGCGGAGGAGTGCGCACGAGAGAGTCTTCTGTTCTCAACTAGCACACCAAGTGGTACAACACTCCACTATATAAGGTGGTGCAACTCTCCTCCAACTAGCAATGTGGACTAAACTTTAGCACACATTGCACCTCCAAAATTCTGCCATGCACATGGGCCAATTTGAGATTTCAGATTGCTTATTTGGGCTGCCCAAATGGGCCCAAATTCTAACAATCCCCCACCAGATCTCAAATTCCCATTTAGAGATTTTGCCAAACCTCGTTTCTTGTTTATATACCAGTGTTTCAGCAGAGACTGTTAAGTTGAACTTCCGCCTAGAGCTTCAAGCTACATCTACCAGCAACTTGAACAATGGACGAACCTTGAATTGCAAGTTTGGTGCCAATAGACTTCACTCAAAGTCATAACCAGTACGTGGCTGCCAGTAGCCTACCCCGCGGGTGGAGCATATGCGTCATACTCCCTGGTCTCTTCATGAGCTTACTAGAGATCACCCAAATCTCATAGACTGCGACGTTTAACAGTCGGACTCATATAGGTGTGTTCTTTCAAGGTCGCTCTGTAGGATAGCACCTTTGCTACGAATAGCCAACAGAAACACATTAAGGCATATTGCCAACCTGCCTTACAGAATGTGAGAGTTATGCATCTTCACGGAGAGGGTTAAAAATAACTCTCCTCTGTTAAACCACTAGCTTGTTCTTCCCAGGTCCTAATTCACGGGATCTCCGATCACATAGGTTGGGTTACCACTATGGTGTAACGCTCACGGGTCTCAACCCCATCTCCTCGATGCACTATCTATCACATTACGTGATAGTCCCTTCGTAAAGGGATCTGCCAGGTTTTTGTCTGTTTGAATATAACTAACAGTTATTACTCCGGAGTTTCTCATTTTCCTGACAGACTTCAAGCTTTTGACGTGTCTTGATGACTTCGCATTATCCTTAGCACTGTTCACTTTCATGATAACCGTTTGGTTGTCACAGTTCATAAGGATGGCCGGTAATGGTTTCTCAACCACCGGCAAGTCCATCAAGAGCTCACGCAGCCATTCTCTCAACAGAAGCTGTATCTAAAGCAGTAAGTTCTGCTTCCATGGTTGACCTCGTCAAAATGGTCTGTTTGCAAGACCTCCATGACACTGCGCCACCTCCAAGAATAAATGCATATCCACTTGTGGCGTAGAGCTCATCAACATCTGAGATCCAGTTCGCATCACAGTATCCCTCAAGCACCGCAGGGTGCCCTGAATAGTGAATCCCATAACTCATTGTACCGTTCAGATAGCGCATGACCCTTTCAAGTGCATGCCAATGATCAATACCCGGGTTAGACATGAACCTGCTCAACTTGCTCACAGCAAAAGAGATGTCAGGTCTCGTCGCGCTCGCAAGGTACATGAGTGAACCGATCACTTGAGAATATCTTAATTGATCTCTCGTTTCCTTTTGTTCTTTCTGAGTGTCACACTGGGATCATAGGGTGTTGGAGAAGGCTTGCTGTCTATATAACCAAAGCGGCTCAAGACCTTCTCAACATAGTGTGATTGCGTTAACGTAATCCCACTCTCATCCCTAATCAACTTAATGTTCAGGATCACATCAGCTTGTCCCAGATCTTTCATATCAAAGCTCTTTGACAGAAAAGACTTGACCTCATTTATCACTATCATGCTTGTACCGAAAATCAGTATGTCATCAACATACAAGCATAATATAACACTATCGCCCCCACCATGGCGATAATATACACACCTATCAGCCTCATTAATGGCAAAGCCTGCAGAAGTTAAAGTTCTGTCAAACTTCTCATGCCATTGCTTAGGTGCTTGCTTCAGCCCATACAAAGATTTTAACAATTTGCACACCTTTCTCTCTTCACCTTTTACTACAAACCCATCAGGCTGATCCATATAGATTTCCTCTTCCAACTCTCCGTTAAGGAAAGCTGTCTTTACGTCCATTTGATGAACGATAAGACCATAGGAGGCAGCCAGGGAAAGTAGTACACGAATGGTGGTGAGTCGAGCAACAGGTGAATAGGTGTCAAAGTAATCTTCGCCTTCGCTGGGTGTAGCCCTTGGCACAAGCCGTGCCTTGTACTTCTCAATAGTACCATCAGGCCTTAGCTTCTTCTTGAACACCCACTTACAACCCACAGGTTTGCAGCCGTAGGGTCGTTCAGATAATTCCCAAGTTCCATTAGAAAGAATCGAGTCCATCTCATTATGGACAGCTTCTTTCCAGTCATCAGCATCAGGAGATGCAAATGCAATGGACGTGGGAGTATTGTCCACAAGGTACACAATGAAATCATCACCAAAGGATTTTTCAGTCCTCTGTCTCTTGCTCCTCTTGGGAGCTGATTCATTGTCATCCTTCTCAAGGACTTCCTCAACATGTGGTTGTTCAGAATGATCAACAGATGTACTAGGTTCAGCAAATATCTCAGAAGAAATTCTAGCAATGCTATGCATATCCTTCATAGGAAACATGTTCTCAAAAAATGTTGCATCACGAGATTCCAAAATAGTATCAACATGCATATCAGGTATCTCAGATTTAACCACTAAAAATCTATAGCAAATGCTCCGCTGAGCATACCTAGAAAGACACAATCCACTGTCTTCGGTCCAAGTTTACGTTTCTTAGGAATTGGAACATTGACTTTCGCCAAACATCCCCAAGTACGAAAATAAGAAAGTGATGGTTTTCTCCCAGACCACTCCTCGTAAGGTGTCTTCTTTTATCCTTGTTAGGAACTCTATTCAGGACATGACACGAAGTCAACAAAGCCTCCCCCACCATGCCTTAGATAAACCAGCAGTGTCCAACATGGCGTTCACCAAGTCGGTCAGCGTGCGGTTTTTCCTCTCGGCAACCCCGTTTGATTGGGGCGAATAGGGAGGCGTCCTCTCATGAATAATACCATGTTCCTCACAGAATTCATCAAATACGTTGGAGAAATACTCGCCACCACGATCTGACCTAAGACGTTTGATCTTTCTCTCTAATTGATTTTCTACTTCAGCTTTATAGATTTTAAAGTAGTCTAAAGCTTCATCTTTAGTGTGCAACAAATATACATAACAGAACCTAGTAGCATCATCGATTAAAGTCATGAAATATCTCTTATCACCTTTTGTCAACACGCCATTCATCTCACATAGATCCGAATGTACGAGTTCTAGAGGTGCCAAGTTTCTCTCCTCGGCTGCCTTGTGAGGCTTTCGAGGTTGCTTAGATTGCACACAGCTATGGCACTTAGAACCTTTGGCAATGGTGAAAGTAGGAATTAAACTCAACTGGAAAGTCTACTCATTAAACCAAAATTAACATGACATAAACGAGAGTGCCAAACATTAGCATCCGAATCCACACTGCCACAAATATGGTTTACTGACTTATTACAAAAATCCGATAATGAAAAGCGGAACAAGCCTCCGCACTCATACCCTTTACCAATAAATTGTCCAAACTTTGACACAACTACTTTATTGGACTCCAAGACTAATTTAAACCCATCTCTGCATAGAAGGGAGCCGCTAACGAGATTCTTGTTCATAGTAGGGACATGCTGCACGTTCCTCAGCTGCACGATCTTCCCCGAAGTAAACTTCAGATCTACCGTGCCAACACCACGAACAGAAGCATGTGATCCATTCCCCATTAAGACGCTTGAATCTGCGACCTGATAAGAAGTGAACATAGAGATGTCAGCACATACATGAACATTAGCACCCGTATCAATCCACCAACATGGAGATTGAAATACTGAAAGCACAATCGGTAAATTACCGTACCCATCATTGCTAGCGGTCACGACGTTGACATGCTTGGTTCTTCCCTTTCTTGTCTGCACGATCTGGGCAGTCCACAGAGAAGTGTCCGGGCTCTCCACAAGTGTAGCACTTTAGCTCAGATTTGTTCAGCATCTTCTTCTTCTTCTTGAAAGAAGTAGTCTTGGTAGGCATGTTGAAGGAAGGCTTGCTCTTGCCTTGCTCTTGCCGTGGTGAAAGTTCTTCTGCACCATGTTGGCGCTAGACTGACCTTCACCACCTCTCTCAGCAGTGTCCTTAGCCCGAGCCTTCTCCTCAACATCAAGAGACGCTATCAGGTTTTCAACCGATATCTCCTGTCTCTTGTGTTTGAGAGTTGTGGCGAAGTTCCTCCATGAAGAAGGTAACTTTGCAATAATGCATCCAGCCACAAACTTGTCAGGTAAGGGACACTTGAGGAGCTTAAGCTCTCTCGCAGTGCACTGTATCTCATGAGCTTGTTCGACCATGCTACGGTTATTCACCATTTTATAGTCGTGAAAGCTCTCCATGATATACAGTTCACTACCCGCATCGGTCGCACCGAATTTAGCATTCAGTGCATCCCAGAGCTCTTTGCCATCTTCTATGTGCATATACGCATCACACAGACGACCATCAAGAACACTCAGAATGCATCCTCGGAAGATAGTAGTGTCTTTCTTGAACTTGTTCCGAGTTTCCTCAGATATAGTTCCTTCAGGAAGACCACTAGTAACTTCCCACACATTCATGGCCGAGAGCCAGAGTTGGCACTTCAGCTGCCATCTCTTAAAGCCCATACCACCGGTGAACTTTTCTTTCATTGCATCGGTATAACCATCCATAGTTAACTCAGAAAATTGCCTACAATTAGATTTTTGGATTGTTGAATAATTAGGCAATAACTCCATGATTAATTCCAGGATATTAAACATGACAACCGCAACTACTAACATGTGAAACACAAACATACTAGATGTACTAATCAACATGAACAGTAGCAGCATATCACAGAACATGTAAACAGGAAACATGTTGATCCAACTAAGAGAGATACGACACACGTACTGAACGATTGAAGACGTAGTAGCCATGGTCGATGCAACGATGTAGTTGGCGACTTTGTTGGTGAATGCACGTCGCCACAGAAGATGATTGCGGCGGCGATCCGCAAAGCCGGCTGGAAGACGACCCATGGTGGAAGCGGTGAGCAGTCGCGCGAGGCGCTTCCCAAAAACCTAATTCGCCCTCTCCCGTACAGGATCGCAAGAGTGATTGGTTCCGGAGACCTGCTCTCCCAAACGCCGGTGCACGCCGGCGCTCGGGATGGAGTAGACTATAGTGGCGGCGCAAGGCACGAGATTGGCAAAACCTAGATTGGTTCGGTGTGTGACGGCGCACGGTAGTGCATAGCAATATATAGTGCGGTTCGGAAAACCCTAACTGGTACAACGTGGGCTGGCCACATCGCACACGTTCGAGTCGATTACAGCAGCCCACGATCCGGTAGCGATCCGAATTGGCTAAGCTGTAAACGTACGCTAACACGACTCATTTTCTTGAACAGAAAAAATATAGGCATCGGCTTATTCCCGCAACCCGCGGCGTGTCGTGACGAGACGGACGGACGGCGGCGGAGGAGGAGGAGTGCGCACGACAGAGCCTTCTGTTCTCAACTAGCACACCAAGTGGTACAACACTCCACTATATAAGGTGGTGCAACTCTCCTCCAACTAGCAATGTGGGACTAAACTTTAGCACCACATTGCACCTCCAAAATTCTGCCATGCACATGGGCCAATTTGAGATTTCAGATTTGCTTATTTGGGCTGCCCCAAATGGGCCCAAATTCTAACAATAAGCCCCATAAGCACCGGTGCTTTTGTATTTTGGCTTTTGACTTATGTTGCACTATGGTAGTTCATTGAATTTGTATGTAGGCGGCTCGCTGGCTGTGGCTAGAACTCGTGGGTGAAGCTGCAGAATCTCTGAGCCTGGAGGTAGGGGAACCAATGGTTGACGAGGCCCTGAGAACCTCACAGGCGGACAGCGGGCCGAGTCCGCCATCAACCGTGGAGGACTGGAGGTGGAGTTCCGGACTCGGAGCTGGGGGTCGCCGTGGAGTGGAGATAGAGGCTGGATGTGGGCATCGCCAGACGACCGGATCCTTGAGAGGCGGACGGCGCGCCGGCAGAATAACACCTAGATATAGCTAGGGTTCGACGCCGCCCCTTGCTGTGCTCGCCGCGACGCCTCCTCCTGTGGTTGCGACTTGTGAGTGAGACGAGAGGTAGGCTGCGGGCTGCCAGAAAATGACATAAAGTAAGGATGACAATGTGTAGGGTATGGGGCGGGTAGGGCAATACCATACCCATATCCGTGTAGCCAATGGGTAAAAAGTTCTACCCGTACCCGTACCCGCGGGTATGAAACTTTACCCATACCCATACCCGACGCGTACCCATACCCATTTGGTACCCGACGGGTAGATTAAATAATACACAAGTTATTCATAAATTTACATTCATCGATAACATATTTCACAAGAGAAAAACATTTAGCTCAACTCAATAAGTATATCACAATTTTCTCAACGCAAGTTAACAATTGATGGCAATTTTTACATAGGTTCACAAGCTCAAGAGAATAAATGTTGAAACTCCACGGTAAGGTCCACATGTTAGTGTAAACAGGTAGGGTATGGGTATGCCACGGGTAGGATACGGGTACTACACATGGGTATACAATTATTCCCATACCCTACCCATGCAGGTACGGTACCCGCGGGTAAAATTGCCATCGTTACATAAAACCACCACAATTGCTTAGTTGTCTACTAACCACATCTTTAATAAGGTTGTGACGTGGAGCACCGATTCTTCATTTTAAGCATGTTAACATGTTTTCTGATCAATATATGGGATTCACCGTGTTGATCAGAAAACGTGTTAACAACTGATGAATCAGTGCTCCGCGTCACAACCTTGTCCCATTGTGTGGTGCTCTGCGTCATTTCCCCCACAAGTGGTGGTTAGTAGACAATTCAGTTTCAACTGTGGTGGTTCTGTGTCATTTTCTCGCGGGCTGCCGATGCGGGAATATGTCACCTTTAGTTGGGCTGGGCCTTTGGAGCGGTAGGCTCATAGGGAAATTTGAGCGGGATGGTGGGCCGCATGTGCCGGGTGCCTCGGTTAGTTTAAGTAAAAACCGGGGGTTTTCGGTTTAAAACCAAATTAACTGAGAGTCATATGGTTAGCACGCAGACTGGAAAAATCGGAATTTTGGTTGCAGTTAGGTTATTCCCGGTTGGGTTTTCGGTTTCGTTTCGGTTATGCGCAACGCTAGGTCATCTACTGGTCAGACTGGTTTAGGACCCGTCGTAAACAACTTAATGGAAATCTACATAAGTTGGTAGAATTAAAACCCGTATGACACATCTGATTTTTTTAAAACTAATAATCCATTTTGCTAAAAAAGTATTTTCCCGTGCAATGTAGCATCTAACGTGCCGAAACTACCTCTCCATGACCGGTTGGTGTTGACGGTCTTGGATGGCTACATCCGCCAAGATCGAGCCTCACTTAGGGCATTTGGAGGAAACATGGAGGAACGTACAGGGTTAGGAAAATTTTCAGAATTGCTACTGTTCACCCGTTTGATTTGTAGGAATGGTGCAAGGGAAAAAGTAGAGGGAAATTTCCTTCGTAGGTCACGTTCAAGGCAGAATGTGCAGGAAATGAAAAATTCAGTCGGAGCTCATTTTTTGAATCTTGTGCACAAGGAAAGAGAAAGGTTTACACCGGCCACCCTTTGCTATTCATATCCCCTTCCCATTCCCTTGATTTTCCTTTCCTTTGAATCAAATAGGCCCTTACAGAGACCACCTCTAGTGTCACTGCTCCGCGAGCCACGCCAAGGACAAGCTAGAGGTCCTCACGAAGTCATGAGCAAGTAATATCCTCTTCTATTTTATTCGAATAACAAAACATTTTGAGCCTGAAACTTTCCAAACCAAAAGAACAAAATAACTGCGACATTGGAAATGAAATTTAGTTTTTTTGGCAAGATAGGACTTTTTAATAACAACAGAAAAACAATTATATTCTCTGAGTTAAGAAATGGCATAAGAGACCGAATTGCTCGGTTTTGTAGAGGAAAACGGACCAAAACCTTTACTGGAAGCAAGCCACCTAGCGAAAATGAGAATATTACAAATAAGTTCTACCGCTCTAAGTTGTTATGGTGTACATAAGACAAAAAATGTCTTTGACTACCGAACTCCGGTGCCCCTTTCATTTTAAAATATTTCAAAATTATATTTACATGTTGCAAAAATTCTGGAAAAAATTATGGACATAGCCAATAATACGTCCTACACGCATGAAAAACCGCAATGCATATTTTTATTACGGGCTACACAAAATGACAAAATATGATAAATTTAGAGATTTCAAAATCTGCATACTCGGGTCCACGCTTTTGTCATTTTTGTGTATCTCAGAATATAAAATATTTTAAATTGATATTTGTTCGTTTGTGGGATATACCATTTTGGCTAAATCCGGATTTTTTAAAATTCTTTTGAAACTCTTAAATATGAATTTTGAATTTAATTAAAATAACATGATTTTTGATATTTTTTACGTGATGATCGTGGAGTTTTCGTTGCTGGGAGTATTTGTGGTATTGCCCATGTCGCTGATGCATCAATGGCTGAAAAGTGATGGTCTCATTTTCGATGGACAAACTGGTTGCCTGAAAATTGTACTAGTCAACATCGATTTTATGGAGGTGATCACTAGGGTGAATGAGGGAGGTAACTTTTCTGGTCCCGCTGTTGCAATCTATGAAGAGTGCACCTTCCTCTAGCTCGGTTTTTTTTCTGCTATTGATTTTTTATAGGCTCATAGGGAAAGTAACCAAGTGGCTCATGTTTTAGAAAGCAAAATGGAGGGTCATCTATATGACATGAAGACCCGTCAGACTTTATTCGTGCTTTACTTGTAGGCGATGTAAGCCTATTTGAGATTTAATAAAGTTACCACGATGGCCTTTCCTAAAAAAATTTGACATTTGTAGTTTTTTTTTGAGACGCACATGGGCTGCTTATGTTTTCAACAAAAGCCTGTGACCAAACCACCACATGGGCGCATGGAAATCGTTTCCTGCGCGAGTCTTCGTATGGAAAGACGGGTGTCGGTTAGGGCATGTACAATGGTAGAGAAGACATGTCTTTTCTTAGCCATCTACATCATTTAGAGAAGGCAAAATTATTATTATACAATGCGTTATCTCTTATTGCCATCTGATCTAACAATGAATGAGAATTAATTATATTTTAGTAGGAAATCGTAGTTCTAAGGGAAGACAAATGGTACAATGGTAAAACTAGCTTTCTCTTATTTCGTAAGAGATCATCTCTTAGCTAAGTGAAGACAACCTCCTCTTTCTCCATTTTCTCTCCGCCAACTAGATAACTATCTTACGTGTCAACGCTAAGAGAAGGCTGACATCACCCCATTGTACATGCCCTTATTGTAATCCGGTACACATATTAGATCATCTTTAATATGTGATGTAAAATAGTTTATAACTTTTTTATATCATTTGGAGGAAAAACATGTCTTCAACACCTACCCGTGATGTAAATTTTGGCCAATTTTTTTTACATCGCGGTGTAAAGTTTGGCACTAGTGATGCAAATATATAAATCACTTGGGGCGGTGATGTAAAACACATGCAGCCACACGTGTAACCGTCAATCTGAAACTTCTCCATCCCTTCATCCCGCCCGTGCACCGCCCACGATCGGTCGCCCACCGGCGATGCGCCGCCTTGTCGACGCCGCCCAGGCGCCCACCCTCCCCGCCACTGCCGCTCGTCCCTGGCCCCATTCCCGCTGTCGACTCGACCCCTCCCACCGACGCCGCGGCCATGGAAGAGGATGTGGATTTGCGCCTCCATGGCCATCCACCGCGGCTGGGGAGGCAAGAAGAAGGCTACCGTGCTGAACGGACGAGGCGGTGGCGCCGCCGCCATCCCGCTGTAGCCGCCGCCTGCACGGGTCATGGAAAAGGAGGCGTCGATACCAAAGATTAACGAAGAAGAGATAAGTGAACACGGAATCTCGTCTTGTTTCCCTTGGTTCCGAGTCGATTTTGCTTGTCGAAATAATTCAATCCATAAGTTTTTGTTTTGGGGGTCAGCTGAACACTTATTTTCTCTTTCAAAACTGTGGTGGCGTGGGTAAATTCATTCCGTATCTTCTCTCCCGTTTTCGAGGCAGGGAAATCAGATTGAGTAACTAGTAAAATATATCACCTAGAGAACATCGTGCCCTATAATACATTTGACTTGGACACTTTTAATGATGTAAAATCCACGTGTTTGTTGATGTATAATTTACATCAATGAGCCTTCGGGCTGCTATTTTACATCACCTATTGATGAAGATTGAAGATGCTCATAGTACTCGTCTGACATATCCTTGACATGGAAAAAAGATCGTTACGTGCTCAGATATTAGCACCAAACTGGCTCCACATCAGCTTAAAAACTTCCTCGCATCGACTCATCGCGATTTAAAACTTTCGTGATGGCGGCGCGCGTCGACGAAATCATCGAGATCTATAACTTCGGTGATGATGGCGGCGTCGATGAAACGTCCATGCAAGGCCGCATGGCCCGACCTAACGCTGGATCTCCTGGGCGACGTGCTCTCTCGCCTCCCGTCCCTCGTGGACCGCGTCCGCTTCCGCACGGTGTGCCGCCCATGGCGCACGGGCGCCAAGCTTCTGCCCCCTGCCCTGCCGCAGCTCCCATGGTTTGCCCTCCCGGACGGTACAGTCTTGGATGCCGCCAACAAGAAGATGCACCGTCTGCGTATTCCATGTATGAAGAGCTTGTCGCCATTGATCTCAGCAATGGTTGTCTTGACAAGCCGACGCCACCCGGGGTTGAATCCCAAGTGCAACTCTACACCTCATGGATTTCCCCCCCTAACATACAGGATAAGTATATACTTTCGACAACTTTGAACATGCCAATCTACACGGCAAGATCCTCGACCGATATCTAGTGGAGTCCAATGACAAGCTGCTGCTGGCGAGGAGACGTGAAACAGGTAGCGGCCATTTGACTTCTCGGTTTGATGTGTTCGAAGCGGACCTCAGCAGGGGTCCCCGTCTTGGCCGCTGGAAGAAGAATGTTGGAAATAATCTAAACTTACCAAAAAAAAAGGAGATGGTAAGTTTGGGTTAGTTTCCTAGAGTCTATCGTGTGTGCGTTGAGATTAGTCCGAGTAGTACTAGTGTATATTAGCTAGTACGTGAGTTACAAGGTAGAAGTCCTAGTTTGATTAGGAATTGGACTTGCATGTACGTTGGCAAGTTTGAGTCGGTTAGTTTGTTTAGGAAATACTCTCTCCGTTCGGAAAAGGATAGACCATTTTTGTGACATCCTTTTCCGAATGGAGGGAGCATTTGTGTCCGTGTAGGTTTGGACCTTGGATTAGGTCGGTTAGCAAGTGCATATATATTGCACAGGTCGTGTAATCAGATAGTACCGCGAGATTGCAAGAGAAAATAAAGAAAAAGAAGCAATGCACGATATGTGCCTTTAGCGATAATTTTGTCCGCGTGTGTTCGTGATATTGTGATGTGATTCGATCCTGTGGACAAAACCCAACAATTGGTATCAGAGCGAGGTCGAGGATCTGAAGCGCTTGCCCCGGGGAGGCGGCCCGTACTAGCGCCTCGGGGAGGGCGATCGTCGTTCGGTGGAGCGGCGTAGTGGAGACGACACGAGGTTGTCGTCGGCAAGTCGGCGGAGGTCGATGATCGTTGGTGAGAGCGGTGGGGCCGAGGTGCGGTATCGGCAAATCTAGCCACGATCATCATCAGGGGGAGTATAGGATGAGGTCGTCAAGGTGTGCGTATGAGTTCTTGCAAGATGCGTCCAAGAGCTCGTGGCTGTGATATTTTCTGCCGCGGTTGTGTTACTGGCGGAGAAAATTGTGTGGAGGAGCGAGCGGAAAAAGGATATTTTGTCCTTGCGGTTCGGTTCGTGTTCAAAGTTCCGGCGAGTTCGTATATGGAAGTTGCGGTGCCCGTATACGGCGAGTTGTGTTGCCGCTGGACCAGTGGGAATTGCTGCGAGATCGTGCGTTCGATCTTGGGCAAAGTTAAACAAGTTCTGGCGAGTTCATGTACGGAAAGATGTGTTGTGCGTACATGACGAGTTGTGTTGCCGCCGGACGTGAAGTGTTGTTCGGTAAGATGCGTCACCGACAACAGGGATGAGGAGTAAAGTTGTGTCCAAGTGCTGGTCTGCGGGAGTTCATTGCAGTTGAAGCGCGTCATAGTCGAGGAACTCCAGTGAGGTGTATCTCCAAGGGGCGAAGACGTGAGACGTCACGGTCGAGGTGCTCCAGTGAAGGTATATCTCCAAGGGGCGAAGACGTGCGCGGAGACAAGATTGCGGGTGGCGATCTGCGTGTTTCAACGAGAAGACGAAGACTAACGTGAAGATGGATGCGAACCGGTCAAGATGAGTTCCCACATGAGGCTATATGTTTAGTCCACATGTGGCACGCTAAGATGCGATAGCGTGGGCTGGTAATCCGGAGGACGCGTTAAGTTGAGTTCTCAAGTTGTGAAGCTGCAGCGAATTAAGACCATGAAAAGCATGAGGAGACGACAAGTTTAGATTAGGGGGAGAATGTTGAAAATAATCTAAACTTACCAAAAAAAGGAGACGGTAAGTTTGGGTTAGTTTCCTAGAGTCTATCGTGTGTGCGTTGAGATTAGTCCGAGTAGTACTAGTGTATATTAGCTAGTACTTGAGTTACAAGGTAGAAGTCCTAGTTTGATTAGGAATTGGGCTTGCATGTACGTTGGCAAGTTTGAGTCGGTTAGTTTGTTTAGGAAATATTTGTGTCCGTGTAGGTTTGGACCTTGGATTAGGTCGGTTAGCAAGTGCATATATATTGCACAGGTCGTGTAATCAGATAGTACCGCGAGATTGCAAGAGAAAATAAAGAAAAAGAAGCAAGGCACGATATGTGCCTTTGACGATAATTTTGTCCGCGTGTGTTCGTGATATTGTGATGTGATTCGATCCTGTGGGCGAAATCTAACGAAGAAGGCCCGCAGCCTCGATGGCTGGGTGCTCTTCGTCAGCACAGCGTGCTCCAAGTCAGTCCGCGCCATTAATGGCGACGCAGCTCGACGAGATTGTATCCACTTCGTGCTCAAGTATGGAAATCCCGTTTACAACTCCGGCGTGTACAGCGTGGTACGCAAGACGACCATGCCGTTCATCCGGGTGTCACCGTCGCGGAGGGCAGAGATACCTTCGGGCAGTCAGCGGTTTCCGGCGTGGTTCTTCCCAGTTGAAGTCTAGTTCTAGGGAGAGTCTAATCGTCACCTAGTTGATTTTTCATTTTGCCCCAATTCTGATTTTTGATTCTGACTTAATTACTAAGTACAATTTAATTGGGTCGGTTTAGCTTCTTCGTTTGCTTCATTTGTGATTCAAGTTTGGCTCGGTTTTTTCCCAATAGATGCGGTATGGAGGGAGTATACTTTGTAAAAAATCGATGCGCATAGTTTCTTATATACGTAGTGTGGCAGCTCACTTACTGAAATAAATGACGATTGATTGAGTGAGAGAACTAAATAAGCAACTAAAATAATTGGATGATGAGGGACACGGCGATTCGGCTCATAGGTCTAGATGCACCCATTATGTAAAACATTTTTTTTAAATGTCAAAAAAATTCAAGAAAAAACTCGGATATACATTAGCTCCCGTTATGTTAGCACAAAAAGTTACGTGAAGAACGTACAAAGTTATTTTGAAAAACCGGAATTTGTCTTTTTTGCACAGCCAGCAAAAAATGTCTTTTCTTCGTGAAACTTTTCGTACTAACATAAAATGTCTGTATGTATATCCAAAAAATTTATTTAGAATTTTTGAACATTTTGAAAATTAATTTTTGAGCAGTGGGTGCATCTATACCTATGACCCGATATGGATTTCCGGATGATGAGTAAGCTCTTCTGCAGCAGGTCTTGCAACTGACACCTGAGCAGCTGTGCTCGTTGCCACTAAGAGCAGCAGCAGCAGGTGATCCAGCTCCAGAAGATGCTATCAGCTGGTAAATAGTACCAGCTGAACAGGCACACCTAAACGGAAAGTGTTACATACATAGACAGGACGGAAGAAGTGAAACTGGATACGATCATCGTCGATTATTCTAGCCATACTTGTAGCTTCTCAACTTTCTTGGTATCTCTGGGCCAAGGTTTTTAAGTCACCGAGCCAAGTCAAGTCGCCATCCCTGCGACTCGCTGTATAGTCGACAATAGTGGCTGTATATAGGGTACAATAGTCGCTTGAATATTCACGAGTCGCCCTGATTTTGAGAAAACGACCAAGTGACTTATGCTTGGTTCATGACTAGACTTTGGTGACTTTTTTTACTAAGTTGTGATAAGGCAAAAGTATGATTCTATAAGAAAAGACAGCTGCTCAATATTTCAGTAACCAACTAGAATCCATATCACCCGCCGTGGCAGCATAAGAACTGCTTGATTAAACAAGGTATCCAAAACCTTCTAAGCACATTATCACACAATGATGTCTAAAATGAGACAAGTATAATAGAACCTCCACGCCATCTCGAATCGCTTACAAAAATATTAGCACCACCTGACATGTGTATGTATGAAACATAAATAAGTTGATATATACCCCACATGTCTTTCAATCTTCTAATGAAACAACTGCTGCCTGGGGTAGAAAGCTACAAGCTACTCCAACAGATCAGGGCTACATTTCCTTGCCATGTCAAAAAAAATAACGGAGACAGCTAAACTTAGTTTGCTAACATATAGGAGTGTGTTACACTGCTGGAGTACCACTCATCACAAATACAACGAGTTGGCAAACATGATACCCCGGCGTAAGCTCTCACTGGCCGATCCGAACTTGTTCTCAAGGTTAACCTCCCCAACAGCTTCAGCAGCAGCTTTTAGCTGGCAACAGATTCACACAGTCAGATGGTTTAAAAAAGGAAAAGAAGGCAAGTCTGATTTTGATGACTACGTACAAACTTTGGAACAGGGAAGTGAAGTGGTGCCGTGGTGGGCATGCGGATAAGGGCATAGAAGATAGTGGATGCCATTCACAATTCATGCATGGAGATAAAAATGTAGGAAACATTTCTTGCATATCTAGCTACATTTCCTCGTACCAAGAGACACAAGTTACCTTTATATCTAATAAATATTCCATCCGTTCCGAATTATAAGATGTTCTTACTTTTTATGAATATGCGTGTATATAGACGTGTTTTAGAGTGTTTGTTCACCACTTCACTCATTCAATCCGTTTGTAGTTCACATTGATATTTCCAAAAGATCTTATAATTTGGAACGGAGGAAGTACCACTGATGTACTACACCAAGCCATGTCGTCAGGGATTAAAACAATTCAAGTTAGTTAACTATTCTTGAGAAACTGAGCAATGAAATGATCCAGCTAGACTTTCCAACTTGCACGTATTACTCGCTCGAACAATGAGAGTAAGATTTCGTTTGAAACTTTTATGGACATTTCCATAGAAGCCAAAGAGGATAATCAAAGGCAGAAAATTTCAAAACCAAAAGCGCCATTAGCGAAAAATTCTGCTTCTCCAAGTGATTTAGGTACTAGTTGGTACCTGATTCAGAAATTCATCCAGCCTCCTAACTAGCCGTATGATGCTTCCTTCAAAAATATCAGTCATTTCTATAACCTCTCCGAAGGTGGCGCCCTGTGTGAAAATAATAATCAGGTATCGACATATGGCTAACGAAATTGCATCTGTTGGGAAGATTAGATGTGATAAGATCAAATGTCACAATCAGAAATATGATACTCCCAAAACCCGGATAAAAGTACCCCTAGAATCATGAACTGCAGTCTGACCAACCTTTGACCAGCAGTATATGACGTCCATCAGGTAGGGTTTACAAGTTGATTCAACATATTCCTCCACATTTACGTCCAATTTGCATTCCCGTTGTACCTAAAACAAGAACCGAGACATCAGAGATCCCAATAAGTATAAAAACTGGGGAGATGGCAAAACAGTGATGAATACAAGTATGCACCTCAGCTATTTTTCTTGCAGCCTCTTGGAGTTGTGACATTGGCTTAGAAAGCTCATTTCTCAGGCGTATTTGCTCACTAGACTTCTCACACGGCACAAAGCAGCTAACAACAGAAGCAACTTGATGATGATCCAGATCATTAAATGTACCTAGTCACATAAACATATTAATGCAGCACTGAATATAAACTTAACAAAAAAACTGAAGACATATCATATTAAACATGTACCATTAAACATAAGTTCAGTGATAAGCAGCTCATCCCCAGTGTCTATTAAACAGGCAGCACGTCCTTTTAACTGGAGAACACCATCCGCATCAATGTGACCAAGCATTTTCAGAACACGAGACCGGTTCTTTAGTTCATCTCTAAATTTTTGTAGCTGAATGGAGGAGAACGTAAGAATGCATTCAAGCTGTTTAAAGAGGATCAAGTACGCAAAAAGTTCAATCAACCTGTGAATCCCGCATCTTTGACTTTAGTTGTTGAATTTCATGATTCAGTTCAGCTTTTCTTTGGTACCATGACAGTTGCTGGTCACTTTGATCAGACTAAGACAGAGAAATAGCAAAAAAAAAAGTTGGTCATGGTAAAAAAAGCACTGGACATTTCTTAATTGAATGGTCATGATAAGACATACCTTATGAAGTGGGTGAGAACATAGTTTCTGCTCAAGAACCTCAAGTTTATGAATCACGTCAACTAATTCAGGTTCTTCAATACCCATGTCCTATTAATTATACCAGCTAATATCAGATTCTCAAAACGTATAAAATGATACCAGGATTCATTGCTTAAGGATGCCAGATGATATATTTTAATAAATGATGCTCTGAGGAAGAAATCCTAACATAAGGTACATCAAAGGGTTTTGTGAACATGTGATATAATAAATAAACAGGTGAAGATCATATCAGTATGCCAGCTACAGCATATGTTTTCTCTGCCAGCGTATCATGGTGGACGATGTATTGATGAAAAATAGATATGCTTAGATCTCATCTGAAGAGCTGGCCCCGGTACATCTAAATACTGATGAGATATATTTGAATTCTCATATTTTGAATTTCGAGTTTCACTGAACAAAAATGACACTTGCCATGCAAAATTTAAAACAGCTTATAAAAGATATTATATAATAAGAATAAAATGATACTTGTCGGGGCAAAATAAACAACAGCTTAAAAAGAGACATTATGAAAGAAGAATCTTCACCGTAATGGGATGTAGCTTCGGAAGCCCTTGGGGGTAACGCTTTCCTAGTTCTTGAACTGCAAAAAGTATGTTTTGTCTTGCTTCAGGTGGTCGTAGATCAGATGGAATGCTGATTCTAACGCTGCTTAGACCAGATATTAAAGGTAATGGTACAGGCACCTGCAAAAACCTCAACATAGTAAAAGTAAATTCTGCGCCATCCATAAATGACTATCATAAAATGATAGTCCAGCGAACTGAAGATATGCCGCCAAAATAAAACCATTTGTCGCAAGCTTCAACTCACCACATGCATCTCTCCCTTCTCCCCAGGACGAGGTGGGCATGGCTTTGAACGTGATCCATTCTCATTCGAAGTAGAAGAACAATGAAGCAAGGTATCCACTATATAGTTATTACTGCGAGATGCACTTAATGCAGGGGGGAGAGTACTAGATGCTGCAGGTTTCTTCACAACATTTACAACCACACCCCATCCCCAATCTGTTGAACCATCCCTCACCTTAACCTGCCATGGTGCAAATTGCTCAGTGTAAGGGAGCTTGTGTACAGAACCAACATCATAAATCATAACAAAGCAACAGTTGATAAGAAAGACAATGGTGAACAGAAGTAGATACAGTATTCCTGCCACAGTGCTGTTTCTTATTAGTCAAATACAACGATGATAACTGATGAAGATGTACATCTCATCCTCAAGCAAGAACAGACCCTATGAGAAATGGAGTTACATACCAGCCTTCCAGGAACCAAATATAACAAAGCTCTTTCTGGTCTTATCATCTCACACATGACTTTCTTCTCAAGTTCAGATATATGAAGCACTAATTTGTGATATTCAGCAAGATCATTCTGTACAGGGAGAAGTGTTAAGACTGTTAATCAAACAGAAGCCACAATAATGTATACTGCAATCAAAATAGCATACCTCTCCAGAAGAGTCCAGCAAGCTAGCTTCATTTTCCAACGTTGTAATCTTCTGGATCACTTCAGGTAATGCCTGAAAAGCAATGGAAGCTAATCTGTTACACTGCCAACGACAGGTTAGGAGAGGCATCTACAAGGGCCCTGAAACAAACCTTTTCATACTGAAACTGGTGGAAAGAATTCCGGATGACATGTTCAGCAGTAAACTGGCCCTCAGCACGACTCAATAAATTCAGAATAGTGTAGTAGCTCAGTCGGAAAGTACTGATGAGAGGTGCTGGTTTACCTAACACCATGTCCTTGATAACACTCATTTCCATCTGCAAAGCCAACTCATGTTAAGAGTTAAGACCAATGATTACAAGTCAAACTAAAGGAAGTACATGAGCACAAAACAAACACTTAAAGTGTATCTAAGTTGCATAAGAATCATGGCTTACATAATAAATTATATGTCAGCCAATTCAAGCATGAATATGGAATAAAGTAAAAGTCTGGGAAGACAGCCTCAATGACATAAAATGAATGTCAGCACAACTACTAGAGCTGGAACAAATTAAATTTGCATAACTATTGAGAAGCAAAGTTAGAATGAATACGGACCAATATCTATTTGGAGGAGAACTTCGACAGAGCAAAATGACTGGATGCATTTGACCAAATTATTATATTTATTTTAAAGAGTTCACTAGGTTTCTTGAGTCAAAACGGCATACCAAACCTACTTGCATGATTATCATCCTCTATAAAATTTATTAAGAAAAACAAAGATAGTTCCAACGTAAGACTGCGCAGACTTACCTTCTCATCTATCATTATAACACAAATGCCACGGTCATCCTTGCCACGCCGACCAGCTCTTCCACTCATCTACAAATGAATACAAAGTCACAGTAAGAAGGGCATGTACATTCTATTCCACCTACTAAACCTATATGCCTGACTGCATTTCACATTAGATTTACCTGTATATATTCGCCAGAACCAATAAAACGGTTACTATCACCGTCCCATTTTTTGACAGCTGTGAAGACAACTGTTTTTGCAGGCATGTTCAGCCCCATGGCAAACTGAGGAAAAATAATCATGTATTAATCAAATGCTGCTCCTAGAGTGCAAGATGCATACTCGATAGTATAAAACAATAGTTCTCTGACAACCAGAAGTGCCTTGGGATGTAATTCCAAACTATGCTACATGTAAAGGGATAAAACAAGTTTAAGATCAAGTGGGGTGATTAGGTCAAAGGGCACACCGTTTCTGTAGCAAAGAGAGCTTTCACAAGACCTTCTTGGAAGAGCAATTCCACCAGCTCCTTAATTATTGGAAGCAGCCCAGAATGGTGTACTGCGATACCTCGTTTAAGAAGAGGCAGCATCAACTCTATAGCAGGTAAACCTCTATCTTCCTCGCTCAAACACAAAATAGCACTACGGAAAACCTGCTCGATATTTTCCTTTTCTTCTTCAGTGTTGAAATCAAGTTTTGACATAGACATTGCATGGTGCTCACATTCTCTTCTACTAAAGCTGAAAATTATGACTGGTTGAAACTTGCGCTCCATAATCATCTGCAGATTAGCATTAATCAAATTAAGCAAGAGATGACTGAAACCAAAAAATAAAACATCAACAACTAAAAAGTGAACATCTACAAGTGAGACATGGACTAGTTTTCTAACCTAGTAGGCGGTAAATTTAAAAACTGCATGCACCTTGAAGAAAACATAAACCATCCATTGTTTGTAAATTCAGAAAGCACAGTAAGGCTAGAATTCATCTTGCCCTACCTTGACAATTCTGTATATGTCAGAAGTTCCAGAAGCATTTCCACCTTTTGCAATTCGACCACTGGCTTTAGGTCCACCACCCTTCCTCCCATCTGATAGACTAGGTTGCTTTACAAACGTGTCTTGCAGCTTTAAAAAATTATCCTCCCTGAACTGACCATTTTCATCTACTACGAGGTAGAGACCAGAGCCACCTATTGGGAACACATAGTGCTGTAACGGCGTCGGCCTGAAATCCGTGTATACCACGTGACAAGGTTGCTTGTGCAGATTGCATATCCACTCAGCAAACTCGGTTGCATTTGACATGGTAGCAGACAGAAAGACCATCTTGATGGCCGGAGGGAGGAAGACTATACTCTCTTCCCACACAACGCCTCTCTCACGATCCTTCATGTAGTGGATCTCATCAAATATAACCCAACCAACTTCCTTGATCACCTCGGAGCCCCTATAAAGCATCGCCCTCAGGATTTCCGTCGTCATGACCAGGCAAGTGGCATTTGGCTGAAGGGTGACATCACCAGTCAGCAAACCAACATCAGAAAACTCCTGACTAAGCTCCCTGTACTTCTGATTGCTCAGAGCCTTCAAGGGAGAGGTGTATATGACCCTCTGCTTGTCTCTGAAGGACATTGCAATGGCGTACTCAGCAATGGCTGTCTTCCCCGCAGATGTGTGAGCTGAGACCAAGATAGATTCGTTGCGCTCCAAGCACGCGATGGAGACACTCTGGAAGGGGTCGAGCTGAAATGGGTAAGTCTTGGCCATCTCCCCATTAAACGCAGGGTTTGAAAGGGTCCCATGTATAGCCTCATCCATGGACAAGTCGTAGCCTTTGGGGACAGCGACCTCATGGATGCACGACCGGGAGACGTTCGGACGCTTGGCAGCCAAGCCAGGCAGCGACTGCTGCCCATCCAGAACAGCGGCAGCAGAATTGTCTTCTGAATCCAGCTCGGGTGCTTTCCGCTTGCTGGTATTCTCGACCTCTTCCATTTTTTCGATACAACCTGCCAATTGCAGTAGGAGAACATCAGAACTCGTATCCTTAGAGGAAAAGAGAACATTATTTGCAGACAGGAATGGACAGTGGCAGCAGGGTTAGACTAGAATTGCAGCTTAACATGCCAAGAATGTTGTGGATTAGGCAAACAATGGCCAACTCACAAGACTCCAGTACCAACGTACAAGTAATGCCCAGACCTAGTTTATAACCCTAAACCACGACATACCACAAATAGACTATCATCCCCACAGTCATCATATACATAAATTAGCAGACCATGAAATAAAACATTTATGAAGAACTTACAGAAATTACCGGAACAAACTGACTGGGAAAACAAAAGCGACATGAATCGATTGGAGCAAGCTACGGTACGCAGGGAAGGACACGGCGTGGGAAATGGGGTTCAACTGAACCCTAAAGCCTTAGAATAATAAAACGCTACTATCGCTGCGCTACACAGAAAGGATAATCCGCGAGAGACTTGGATGGATTGGAGCATCCGTCCGTCCGTCCGTCCCAGGAAGAGGGATTCCATTAGGTTGCTCGCAGCGAGGAAGCGAGCGGAAAGGAACTCCGAAAAGGAAGGAAGCAAGTTAGGGTTCGTCACCAGCAGATGAAGGGGGAACGACCCAAGCTGGGTGCTGCGGGAGAAGGCTGCCTTCGCTTTCGAGGGGACGAGCTCCGGTTCCGGCGGCGGCGGCGACCCCTCGTCCCTCGCTCCTCTGCTTCTGGCGCTCGAACCCTTTCGCTGAGACCGATTTGTTCTTTGTTTTTGCTGTTTTTTAGCAAGCTGAGAGCCTGAGACCGATTTGTTGTTAGTTGTTACACCAATCTATATGGATCCACGGGCTGCAATAGTTTCGGACCGTAAAGTCTAAAGTCTAAACTGATGCATATTGATGGGCCGGCGATAAAATGCGACCCAGGTTGAGCATCCCAGTAGGTGATGTAAAATAGAACACAAAAAATGGCTTGATGTAAAATATACATCACCAAAAATATGATTTTTGGGGCACCGTGAACGACCATCTCCAACATCTGCGCTAAAATAGGGCACCATATAGGGCATGAGTGTTCCAACAGCTGCCCTACAAAAAATCGTGCCGCTGCGAACATCAATCAGACTGGCGGCGGCTCAATCAGGGCTCCGTCGGATGTCGAGAAGGCTAGGTGACAGTGTGGTTGACCTGATGTCAGGGGAGGAACAGAAGGAGGCGACGGAGGGCTGGGAAGGAGCGGCTTCCCAAATAGTCGACGACCAAATTGAAGCGACGGGGCCCTCCTGCAGGCTTCGTGATGACCGAGGGCGGCGATGGGGTGGCGACGATTCTCGGGGAAGACGGAGGAGGGGCGGCGGGGTGGCGGCCATGGCCGGGAACGATGAGATCGAGACAGCGGAGAGGCGGCGGCGCCGCCGGAAAGCTGGTTGATCGAGGGGAGTCGGCAGCCACCGGTAGTGCGCGTAGGTGGTGGCGGGGTCACGGCGGGTCCGGGGAGGTTTGGATACCGTCGACGGAGGGGCGGCGATGGCGAAGACGGCTTCCAGCCGCGAGTGGGAAGGTTCCGCGCGGCGGCCACACGCGTGCACGTGTCTACATGCGTTTTAGGGCACGACCCTGGTGATGTATATTTACATCACGAGAGGCAAATTTACATGGCGCTTTAATTTTTTTGGCCAAAATATACATCACGGGCAGCTGTTGGAGACCACCTTTTGCCCCAAGATGATGTAAAAACGGTTAAAAGCTATTTTACATTACTATTGGAAATGCTCTTAGAATGTCTTCAGGCGTTGTTTGTGGTTTTACATCACTGTTGGAAATGCTCTTAGAATGTCTTCAGGCGTTGTTTGTGGTGGCGCAACACCCCCCCCCCCCCCCCTATAAAAAAGGACAGATCACGTCCACTCAAAAGAGCGCCAATACTTATGACACGGTGTTTTGGCTCATAGGAGTATCTAGTCTTATTATGAAAAGAATATTTAAAATGTCAAAAAAAATCTAAAATAAAATTTCGGCTACCTCCTAACATTTTATGTTGGCACATAAAGTTTCACGAAAAAAATAATATTTGTCGTGTTCTGTATAAAAAGAAAAAATTGATACTCAAAAATTACTTTTTACTGGACATTTTTGCCTTTTTTACAAAGGGCACAACAAATGTCCATTTTTGACAAAAAATGTGTGCCTATATAAATGTCTCTATGTACACCCAGATTTTTTTCAGAATTTTTGGACATTGCGATATATGCTTTTTCATAATAGGAGCATCTAGTGCTACAAGTCGAAATGGATTTCCTAACAATTATGGTGTCTATTATCCTAACTTGCAGATGTTGCTTCACAGAGGATCACACACTCAGGAAAACCGTATCTTCCAAATTATATTGATAGAATCCCAAAGGAAAGAATTTAAAAAATTGCTAAAATTAATAAGTCTAGAACCGTTGATTTGAATACTTTATTTGCCAATATGACTATAAGTCCTAAGCTGGACAAATATTTGAGAGAGCTGGGAGCTCTATCCAATTTTTTTTTTAAAATCTCCTATAGTAATTCCTATGATTAATGATGAAGAATTTGCTACCGATGCTGATTTTATCCGTGAGGTGATACAGACTGATGAATACCCTATTATACAGCTTACACATTTTGATGTTTTATGCCTAAATTTCAATAAACATGGCATGTTGCAAGAATTTATTCTAGCTTGGAAAGAATGTGCAACTAAGTTTATGCAAGAATTCACTGTTTTTCAAGACGAAGAAACTCCGACAGGAGATAGCACCTTTCATTCAAAAATTGGGAGAAGGATTATATAAAGCACGAGATAAGTTTGTTGAGATTGTTATTTTTTGTTCGAACCATGGCTCCGCTAATCATCTCGTACTCCACATATTTGCTAAAGGTATTAATGATGAATCCAAACAGATTCTTCATGGAAGTGCAGGTGGAGTATTCATATACTTGACAGTAGGTACGATGAAGAAATGACTGAGCTGAAAAGTTAGGTCTATCATATTGAAGATAAGGAGGCCCTCTGAGAGGTAATGAACGCGGAAGGTAAACCAGTTGAAACCATACAAATAAGAAAACATAAATCCTTTTAGCCTTCACAATAATGAAAACAAACTCTATGAGGCCATGCAGAGATTCAAGTATTATCAAGATGGGGTTAATACTTATCTACACTGATGTCTTTATTTTCATGATAAAACGATGATGCAGATAACTGAAGAACTTGATGAAATTGTCATTGGTGATGGGACAAACTTCGGGCTGATTCACACTATATGGTCCTTTGTGGAGTATAGAGGTTAAACCTAAATAATTTGGCGATTTAAAGTCACAACTCAGTAACTCCAAGAGAATCTGGTACATGGAACTTGTCAAAGTGTTTAGCTGACGAGGGGTTGATCGTTGGGAGCCAAATGAGGCCTGCCACGGTTATCCATGAGTTGGTTTGGGTTTTGGTTGAAAGACCATGAGATGTGTCATTTCGTTATAAGCCACCGATGCCGGTCACCGATAAGGTTTTGGTTCAGACGTTCAGTTGCTCGCATATAGTCACCTTTATGCCTGGATTCTATTTTTTTTTAGACCGTGAGTTATTTATGTCATGGTTGTGTTATGCTATGCTACTCTTCATGATAGTGTAGTCATAACATCTTTAGTATACTCTTGCCATGATTTCATTGATTATTACAAGTGTTGTTCATTCCCTTATGTTGGGTGACTTGCTTCGAAGCGATGTTTTGGTTATGTTTGCGAGAATATTCAACATACCCATGCGGATTTTGATGTGGAAAGAATTCAAACAAACCATCTTCCGTTCACGAAAGGATGGGATGATCTAGGGCTAAACGCTAATCTGGTCATATTCATGTCTAATGGAGTTGTTCTGAGTCCATTCAACCTCTAGCTGTTGGTTTCCACTGCCTTTATCTCTATCCTGGCCCTTATACCTCCAGTTAGTGACTTCAATAACAACATAATAAACTATTAATAATAGGATAATATCGGGAACACGATTAATTTTCAAGACAAAACTGATACCCCACCTAATAAGATAACATTGTTCAATGTGTACTCTTTCGAATGACCCATTATTTGTGATCGTATAACTTATTAGTTGAACAAAAAATGCAATAATTACTTAGTTGTGATGTAATATGTCACCAAAAACCGGGAAGAAACCGTTCATACGTGCTCATGTGACTATCATTGGCACTATTGGCGACAAATAACTGACGCGCTTATCACGCCAAACGTTCATATGCTCTTTAATATCACCCACTTGCGTTCTATATATATAAGAGAGCCAAGCCTCATATGCTACATCATTGATCTTCCAATAGGAGAAAAATATGAGTCCACTAATGTTGATATTATGTTGTTACATTATACAAACAATCATTCTGATGATGTTGTTGCTGACGGTGATATTCGTCGATCCAATCATTGACAGAAAGCCTATGCATACCTAAGGTTCCTTTTCTTCTTCTAATACATGCTTTATTTTGCTTATTATGACTTATCTCGTGTCTACAAGATCGTGTAATGTTTTTGTGATATTCATGTCAAACAACCTATGGAGTAATCCCAAACTTAATGTTTGGATCATAAATGGCATATTATAATTTGAAAACCAGTTATCGAGTTGCCGGGGGCTGGTGTGAATTATCACTATTTCTTGAGCATGGCTAAATTTTCTATGTAATAAGAACTTTGTACACTCGTTGGAATTGCTAGTTTCAAACACATAGAATTGGTAGACCTAGACCCGCCATGTATATGCAGCAATATTCGTGTTAGGAGCTACTCTGTTTAAAAAAGCACGACGTTCCAGATAATTGACAGGGTCTCCATGGTGCGTATAATCACATGAATGCATTTATAAACTATTTTCAACAAATCTAATTGGATATTTTCTAGGTAACAATCCTAAAATATATTTCGAATATGCACTCTTTTTAACTTAATTAGCTGCAGAGCTTGCAGTCTGCAAAATTTTGTCGGTATACAAAACGAGAAGTTATGAAGAACTAGGGGTAAACATCCAAGTTTACAACAATATATTTATCCCCTCCATCCTTTTGGTAGTTAATCGCTGTGGTGAACTTAGATAAACGCTGTTTTCTGGTGTATTGTATGGAGTTAGTATATTTTCTCACTTTTCGTGGTTTTTAATGTCACCACAAGCTGTATATTCTTAAAATATTTAAGTGAAATCAAGATTATTGTAGGATGAAGTATGAACATGGAAACTTTGGTGGAAGTGCATTTCATTTGTTTGCTGGAAAAGTAGAAGAAGGAGCGAGTGCCTATTTTTTTGATATAGCACAAAAATGGGCATATTTTCGTACACAAAGTGCATGTTACTACATCCCGCAATTAAGATCTACATTTCTTGGCAACATGCATACCTTTTTAAGCGAGATGCCGTATACGAATTTATGGCAGTTTTCGCAAAAAGGCCAGGTTTTGTTTGTGGACGGTTATGACTTCCAAACTTTGGCAACAATTAATTAGGTTCCAAAGTAGCTTTCTAATAAAGGAAAAGTGCATAATCCACATGCAGGTTCAGACTACACCTATTTGCTTTCTAATAAATTAAATAGTTAACTTTGGCAAGGATTAATTGAGTAGATTAAAACTTTGGCAACATAGTTCCAAAATAGATTTGTAATTTCGAAAAGAGCTTACAGAATTACCTAGTTATAATAGTAGGGAATATTCTTACGAACTATGTGGACTATATATAGTTCTATATCATTTCTATACTCAATGACTTTCCTGACGTATTGGCGGCATTATAATTTGGCAGATATTGTAATGTACATAACATACAATGCACATGGCATTGCATTTACAAATAAATGTCAAAAAATGATATTTACTACCTCCGTTTTATAATTCTTGTCGTGGTTTTAGCATGACAAGAACGACAAGAATTATGAAACGGAGGGAGTACGTTGAAAGAACATTTTATAATTTCCCCCACGCTCTTTCCTTTTCCAAAGGGCAGCCTCACTATCCATGTCCGCGCATGACAACTCAATAAGTTAGATCTTTTCCAAAGACAGGTCATCCGTTACCCGAAGAAAGTGGGGGGAAATAAGGGAAAACGAAAGGTGTCCGTATCCCAAGTAATAAGTTGTTTTTGTTTCTGTTCATGGTCATTTGTACGCTGTACTTTCGTCCTTTATGACCTAAACCTTCCTCATTCTTAATATATAACATGCAGCTCTCCTGCATGGTTCAAAAAAAAAAAAGAGCCGTCATGCAGGTGTAAGATTCAGGCCAAAAAGTCCATGTGAACCTCCTTGTAATGAGGAACTGTTATTGCCTTTCCGAGTTTACCTCCAAAAATCCATGTAACTGCCTCCGGAATTCAGTGAAAACTTCCACGTTTTTTAGTGGCATACCGTGAAGTGCTTGCTAGCAACCTTTCACGTGTTCTCACAAGCAATGGTCACCATGGTTTCTTCGTTTTAATTAATCACCCTTTTGCATTAAAGAGATACAAATAAGACTACTTATCTGGTGCTGAATCCCTCCTATAAATAACCCGGGTATGTCTTAAGGTTCTTGCACTCACAGAATTACAAGTCCTCAACTAATCACTTAATCAGTGATCAACCAGTAGTTTTTTCGATAAAGATCAACCAGTAGTTGGTATGGCTCGAGGGGATAAGGACGATAATTCACGGAGGAGGCACAATGAAGAATTCAATGCATGGGTAAACTGGCATCACTATGTTTGTCTTTTGCTTTTATCACGGGGAGAGTCTCAATGTTTGTAATCCTCATGTTTCATAATATATTGTTGGACGGAGGCAACATTTATTATAGGAATCAAATATATTTGTAATTTTTAGTAAAACTGGATGATCTTTACTATTAAATGGGAGTCCGTACGTTGGTACGTCGTCTGCCAGCTTTCTGCCATCGAACGGATGTTGGCCTCGACATGGGCCGGCGAATTCAGCCCGCTTCACCGCCCGACGAAATCCACTCGACTCTTTTCTTCCTCTCTGTCGTGTGGAGAGAGAGGGCCCGAGTGCCCACTGCCCAGGGTTCGGCTGCAGCCGCGGCCGCCGCCGCCGTGCACCATTGCGTCCAGTCGCCGCATTGGCTCGCACCACCACCTCCCGTTGATGCCGCCTCACTACACATCGTCCCACTGATGACGACGTCGACGCCGCCACCTGCTCTGCCCGCGCCGAGCCGCCGAGGTCTACGACAAGGAGGCCGTCACCGAGCGCCCATATCAGCGCTCGCCGATCCGCCCCTCCCCGAGAGAAAAGCGCGGTAGTTGTGCTCGTTGCCCCGATGGGCCACAGCCACAGGTCGCGGTCGATATCCAACATGTCAGATGCATACACTGTGGCTGAGAGGATGGTGAAGATCAGGAGCGAAGGGGGCGAAGGGGTGCAGATTTTCTGAACAAGGTCAGGAAGAACAGCGTCGTTACCATCGACAGCAGCAGCAACAAAGATGTCAACGATGACAATGATTGCTGGATAGGTCTCATTATCGCTCTATTTTCTTCAGTACATACGCTCAACTCCAATCTTACAAGGTCGGTGACTCAAAGAGCTCATTCACTGGTTCTTGCGATTTTCTCAGGAGCTGGATCATGCTATCATCTTCGTCACCGAATCATATATCAGACTTACACACTTGAAGTCATGTGATTCCAATTTAACATCCTCAGCTTCGGCCAAAACTGCCATCAAGTTAGATACAAGTGAAGCATGGAGGTCTGGCTAGAATCCTCCACCCCATCAGGAGTTAGCAATCCTCCACGTCAACAAGGTACACCAATCATCCTCCCAAATAATTCCCTCTCCACCGGCCTCCCCAAGCTTATTAGTCCACTCTCATATATTATTTGCTTTACTGAACAGTCTTGTTGTAGAACCCCACCTTAGAATGGCCTAGAAAGCAGTAAGCAGAACTCATTCAGTACATTGCCAAGGACATCTCTATCAGCAAAAGCAATAGCAACACCTGCAGCGTACAGCGTAAGAGAATTTTAGTTTCCTCTGGTTACTTGTCTATTACTCTATTCAAATCCGAGATGCACACGAAGCAACCTACTAAATCCCAACCTTTTTAGTTACGTTGGTTACTAAGTCTTAACTTTTATTGTGCAGCTTTATAGATGTAGGGTTAATCATGCATTAACAGAGAGGACTCCTGCATATCTTGAGTAATTAGATGTTAGAAACATAGCCAGGGTTAATGGTGCCATTTTTGAATGCTAACGTGTAAGACGTATATCAATCTTAGAAGTGATTCAAATTATTAGTTGGCAGCTATGACGCACTATTGCGTCGATAAATAAATAAAAAGGGTTTATATTTTGTCCTTCACCTTATGATCATTAAGTTTTTCAGTACTTGTATAATTACTCTTATGACCATTAAGTTTTTCAGAATCAGTTTAGCATTTGTAGGGTAAGGCAATTCATGAATTTTACCTTTTTCATATATTTTTATTTGATTTAATAGATACACTCTTGATGTTGATCGATGAGATTTATTTTATATGATGTGAGGCTGGTTTGGATTTGTCCATCTGGAACTTTTCATGTTTGTCTTATCATTACTCTTATGGCCTTCTGTTTAATGGCATCCCTGATCCTCACGCTATGTAGCCGCAGCAGGTTGGATGCTGACAAACAGCAAGGTGGAATTCAACAATTCTTGGCGACGGAGAAGGAAGCGTAACAAGAAATGAACGTTGATAGGAGTGGTAGTTACATAGAAGGAGCAAAAGCTTGAACAATATGTTTCATATTCGGCCTTTGAGGTGATGGACTTTTACTTTAAAAATGTATGCAAAAAATACACTCCAATGTAAAAATATGTTGTTATACCTCTAGATTGATCCCTGTCGGGACTTTGTGTCATTTTATTTAATATAGATAAAGCCTGCAAAGCTGTATTCAGTTGAGAACCGTGGTGTTTTATGAATGTTTTTTCTTCTTCGGAGATGGAGGAAAACGACACCTGGGCTTTTCTGCTGATACATATTTTCAAAATAGAATCATTTAACGATTGCTCCTTTTTTTAATGTTCCATAGTAAAGCACGAGCGAAACCGGCCACTTCGTGATATTGTGCCAATTCCAATTTTAAAACTATTTTCAGACTTGTTTCATAGCTTTCAACTGAGCGGCAGACCCGATGCGACTTACGATAAGCCAACGTTAATAGCTGGTCAAATTCCCGATAAAAGAGGGCATACTTGCATATTCATGTGAATTAAGAAAGAGTGGTCGTCACAACACACATGGAGTCAACTCGTTCATATATATTTATTTGATTCTTTTTAAATGGACGTGTGACGGTGGAGCGGGGTAGAGAAGAAATATGAAGAAAAATAACACGTCCTACTCTTGCAATGTGGTAGTAAAAGAAAAACCATGAGATAAAAGTCAAGCTCACTTGTGAAATTACACGCTGATAGATACAATTTAGACATCCGTAGCAACGCACGGGCATTTAGCTAGTTTATATAATCGATGACATCGTTGGCAGCTGGCGAGCCTGGAGGCCCTGGATGCAGAAGAGATAAGGGAGTACACTAGACAGTACAAAGATGTGCTCACTCCTCAAATGAAAGCAGCAATTAAAAAGGTACGTGTACACATTAAGATGCACATGCACCACTCATTAACTCGTTGCAACTTAGTTTGTTTGTTTTATAAAATTTCATGTTTGATGTGATTGATTTCATCGAGACTAATTCATCCGTGTTTGCAGCTGATACAGAAGAAACAACCTAAGAAGAGAAAGAAGAGGACTGCGTTGCATCCAATTTTGGGTGCAGTGCTCAAGTTCCACAAGGATGACGACGATGAACACCCTCGGGGTCCGTGAGGTGCTAATGCATGCTGAAGAAGGCTCTGTTATCGGTCTTGGCTTAATAAGGCAGTATTGGAAGCTGTTTGCTTTTCATGTATGTGGCTATTTATGTATGGTCTTAGAGTCTGTTCCTTGTCGTTTTCCCGACAAGGTTCCTATCAACCAAGCGTGGTTATTTCTGTACCGCCTTCTATTTCATTCCATGTAAAAGTGTGTTGATGATAATAGAATGAGTGTCTAATGAAAAGTTTATCCCCGAACAAGGTCACAACAGAGATAGTACACTGGTTGATGTTGGACGGGTGCATCTTATTTTATACTATTACCTTTGTTCCAACATATAAAATGTTTTGGTGGTCTAAAGGGCCGACCAAAATATTTTATAGTACTTTGGAACAGATGTAGCAGCATTTATTCGTAAATTTGGGAAAATTTCGCACGAAATTGGGTTTAGATTTGGCGTAAGAAGTTGAATTATATTTGAGTTTGCCTTGTAAAAAAGACAGTGAAACCAAAATTTTGGACCCCCTCATTTCTGAAATGTATTTTTTTAGATGAGTTTCAAACCCTAGCTACTGCATGAAAATGATGCACACAACCTTTTTATTATTATAAAAATCACAAAGCTTTATAAACAAATACACCAATCAACCGGAAGCCATCTTCCAAGTAACTACACCTACATACTTGATAAAGGGGGTGAACGTGATAGGAGCCGTGTACCTTTTTTTTTTTGAGATTGGAGCCGTGTACCCTGACCTCACACATTACGCACATCATCTAACACCGGAGGACTCAACCAAGCCGCCCAACAACGAGCTAGGAGCACAAACCGGTATAGCAGACACTCATCACACACCACATGAGCAAACTTAGAATTAAGTTGCCGCCGCTGTCTTCCACAAGTCCATTTTCAGGAGGAATCAACGCAATGACCTTGTCAGGCCTGTCGTCGATATCGCCACGACAACAAATGACACAACCATCTTACGCACGTGCATCATCAAGCGTCCATCGCCGAGACCCTGCTGCGTCACACCACCAAGAGTCGCCGTCGATGACGCGGTAGATGCCACGCCGCACCACTTCCTGACTCTCTGAGCCAGAGCCTGCTCCAAAACGATGCCACCAGGAGGGAGAACAACACCAAGCGTCTCCATTGTCCGATCCGGGAGACCCAAATCTAAGGTTTAATTTCCCCAGAGCAGCCCAATCGAAGGGATGAGAACTGCAATAACGATGAATTTGACAAGCTAACGACACATAGAGGCCACCATCGTCCACCATGACCGTAGTCGGCTTGATTTTCATCAGCAGTCGTGCCACTCCGATCCTGAAGCTGACTGAATATCCGCGGAGCCACGCCGTGGAGGCACATGCCGCCACCTTAACACTGGCAATGAGATTCCAGCACCGACTCACTAGCCCCTCTACGCGCCGCCGACTAGCCAAGATCCACACCGACGACGCATCTGGGTAGGGATCAGATCCATGGCTCACCGCCTTCAGCCTGTTAGAATAGGCCCGGCCCGGCTCGCGTCGTTCCAACAACCGATGGGGAGAACTGGTAGGGAAGTGCTAAAAGTAAGTGTAAGTTAACAAGCATGAACCTCCTCGTTGAGCAGCCGCCTGAGCTTTCTCTTTGTTTAGAATTGAAAGAGGAGTTTTTGATAGTGGGGTGCGTGGTGTATTAAAAGTGGATATAGACCCCGGACAAGAAAGCCGTGAACCTCCCCATCGCCCATTCCAATTCAGCTCTTTCCTTTCCCTTCTTGACCTTGAAATTGGCTAACGCCTGCTCTTATTCGAAGTTCTGCTCGCGTAAATGACCTGAGTGATGGTGTTGAAAAACTCATACATAGATTCCCGATGCCAAGAGCAGGAAAGCACAATACTGCCGTTGAAGCGGATGAAGGAAAGAGTTGGATGATAAAGATGGAGCCTCAACTCACTACGCAATCATGTTGCTCTTCAGAAAACGCGTATAGTAGTCTTCGTCGATGGGAAATCCAGTGTATGAAGGCAGCAACAAAAAGATGAATGGAAAGTCTTGTCGATATTCTTCAACCCAATGATATACATGTACGAGTTAGAAATATATTAGAACTCCTAGACCTTCTTATGCCCTCGAGGTAGCCAAATAGCTGATGGCCTCTCACGATGGAAACGACCTGTGCCTTCCAGAGAAGGAAATTGGTGCTTGTCAGCTTGATGGTTATGGCGTTGCCAATTGTATCAGCGGCAGTGTGAGGCATCATGGACGCGCTGGAAGATGAGACCAATGCCATGGAAGGAAGAGGATCTTTGCCCTGTGATACCAAGCAAAATCTCTAATTTCGCCACACAGGCAGGCATCCCGGAAAATCATTTTGGCTCCCGAGATCTAGTGATTTTTTTTTCAAAAAAATAAGAAGTATATAAGTTTCAAACAAATGCGAAAAAAATCATGCATGTTCTCACTGATATATTATATAAACGTGTAAAATCTCAATGCAAAATACAATACGTTGTGAGCTACACAAAAACGACAAAAGTTAGAAATATGAAACTACATATTGTTCACTATATTCAGATCTGTAGATTTGCCATTTTCTTGTAGTTTAAACTATAAAATATTTTGCATTGATATTTTACGCTATTGTAACACTATTGTAAAATATACCATTGAGAACATACATGATTTTGTTTAGATTTTTTAAAACTTTTAAATATAGCTTTTGATTTTTTTTTTGAAAAAGCGAGATCACCGAGGCTGGGAGCACCAAATCTCTGTACATCTCTGTTTATACAAGTAGATAGTGGAGTACATCATCTAAATCTATAGAAGGTTGAACGCTAGAGCTTATTTGTATTACTAGCTAGACACTTCCTCTCCTATGTGTTACATAAATGCTAGTGCTTAATCTCCTATGTGTTACAACCGTATACTAGTTTGCCTACCATTTAACAAATGAAAGTCACTCTGACATACGTGAGAGGATCAGACTCACTACATGATCTGTCGCAATTGGGGACCCATCGATCGAAAGTTTTTTTGTTGCAAAGACCAACAAATCTATTAATCTATTGATCATCAACAACGGTAAAAAGAATTACAAAAGTAATATAAATTATAAATAGATATTTGGACCACCTAGCAACGACTACAAACACTGAAGCGAGCCGAAGGCGTGCCGCCGTCCTCACCCCTCTCTCAATGGAACTGGGTAAAGCTTGTCGTAAACAAGCTAGCTGTCCCGACCGCGGCCTTACGTGGGTCTGGTTGAGTTAGAGCTCACTCTGACATATTAGGATCGTCTTGGGGTTTTAGATGTACATGTCTCTGAGTAAGAGTGTTACTTTTGTTCTCATTGTCACTGGCCTCAAGACGTGTGAGTTCTTCATTGGGTATGACACCCAACAAAAACGCGTATGCTGTGTATGGCCAGTCGAGGTGAGAACTAAAGAAACCCACTTTTGTTTCCCGATACAAGGGCCAATGGTCGGCGAGATAGCAGAATAGGAGTATTTGACAGGAATCCATGATGAGAGCATCTCCACCGGTGCCCCGAACGGTTTAATTGGGTCTGCAAAAATATTGGTCCCAGCGGTAGCCCCATTGGCCCGGACTGCCCGAAAAAAATGTACACCCTATCAGTATGGTAAATATTAAATTATTGTATATCATTAGCATAAAATTTCCAAATCAAATTACCTAGTTGATAAGATAGATTTTACCTTTTGGAATAAAAAACGTACTAATTGCTCAATTGTGATGTTTTATATTACCGAAAACCGGGAAGAAACTGTTCATACTTCTTCACGCGAGTGACCATTGGCACTACTAGCGACAAATAACCATCGCACCTATCACGGCGCACGTTTCATATGCTCTTTAATATCCGCCCCATCGTGGTCTATATAAGAGAGTCGAGACTCATATGCTACATCATTTATCTTCCATTGTGAGAGAAAATGAGTGCACTCATGTTAATATTATGTTGTTACAGCATACAAATACAACTTCAACATGATGTTGTTGTTGTTGCCGTTGGTGGTATTTGTCGATCTAATCATTACAGAAAGCCTATGCACATCCAAAGGTTCTTTTTCTTCTTCTAATACATAATTTAATTTTTTTTATTGTGATTTATCTTGTAGCTATAAGATAGTGTAATGTTTTTGTTGTGATTCACATGACAAACCACCTATGGGGTAATTCAAACTTTTTTGGATCATATTTGAAATATTATACCGTGGAAACCAATTAAAGGGCTGGCGGATGTGATTCTCACTATTTGTGAGCAAGGCTAATTTTTTGTAAGTAGTAAAAACTTCGTACACCCGTTTAGATTACTTTAGTTTCAAATACATCGAACTAGTAGGTCTAGACCCATCATGTTCGTGCAAAAATATCGGGGTTAGGCGCTACTCTCTCTCTCCCTCCCCCCCCCCCATACATGGTGTTTCAGATAAGAGATATGGTCTCCAAGATCTAGGTAGAAAATCATAAGAATGCATTTATATAGTTTTAAAATATAGTGGGACAAGTTATTGATAATAATTATATTTTTATTAATTAATTGTCAAAGGTAGAGAAGTTAAATAGACACTTCTAGGATCTCATGTATTTCTTGGACTGACTTTTAAACTTTAAATTAATTATGAGAACTTCGTAAATATTAAGAGTGTTACTTGGCATATTTGTAGAGTTTTCCCAAAATATTATTATATATCTTACACCACAAATAAATTGGTTGTCTAGATTGCAGTCTGCAAAAGTGTATCTATATCCAAAATGACATGTTTTAGACTAGGATACATAAGTAAGTTTACATAATTATTGTTATCCTCTCCGTCCTTTTATTTGTTAGTCGTCATGATTGAACGTATAAATACACTCTGTTCCCATGTACATTGTATGGAGTTGGTATGATTTACCCACTCCGTCGACTAAAGTTTTATGTTACCACTAGTTATTATAACTTAAAGTATCGATGTGAAATCAAGATTACAATGTTGATGAAGTATAAACATGTGAACTTTTTGTGGAAATGTAGAAAAGAAGAAGAAGCAGGTCTCTAATTTAATATAGCATGGAAATGGACATATTTTCCGCCACAAAACTGCAGGTTACTACATCCCACAATGTATATCTATAGGTTTGTTTGGAATCAAGTGTGCAGCACACATACCTTTTAAGAGAGATGCCTTGTAAGAATGTATGGCTGTTTTTCAAAAAAAGTGTCCGTTTCTATTCATCAACAGTTACAACTTCCAAACTTTGGCAACAATTAATTGAATCCCAAAGTAGCTTTCTAATAAAGACAAAGCGCCTATCACACATGTAGCTTCAAAATACATTTGGCAACAAATAATTTAGTAGCTTCAAACTCTGGCAACAATTTTGAAATTCCAAAGTACCTTTCTAATATCAAAAGGAGCTTAAACACTTATAACTAGGAACATTCGCGTCATTTTTTCGAAGAACTATATGGATTATAATAATTTCATCATTGTATACTCGATAACATTATTGGCAGCCGAAGATTAGAACATTATTGCAGAAGTTCTAAGGGAGAGTGCGCGTGCGCTAGGCAAAAATTTGTATATTAAATTCCTTAATAACACCATAATATGGATCCGTTGCAACTCATCTTTTCATCAAGTTACAAGGAACAAATGAAAAACTTATTTATCCTTCTCAGCCATGAGTTTAGTGATTGCCAACCTTATTTGCCTCCCATAAAATGCATTGTGATAGAGTAATTGTGGTTGCCCTACGATCTTGTAGTAGTATGTTAGAACTGCGTTAATATAACTAAATAGTAAAAAATTATGGAGTGCATTATAATATGGGAGATACTGTAATATATTGAACATGCAGTGCACATGTACGTTGCTACTACAAATTATGTCACAAAAAAACACATACCTAGTATGAACATATAAATTGCAGCCAAGATCTTTCCTTTTCCAAAGGGTCGCCTGAAACCTTCAAATTTTAGCCGGATTTTAGAAGGGAGCTCACATCGCTTTTTGTCTTAACTCAATAACTCTTAAATTAAGCTAGTAATTTTTCTTTTCTACATGTTGTGAGTTCAGGTAATTCTTATGAGTTCTTTATCCAAATTTTATATGCATGCTGTAGCTTTAACATTGTTGCCCGAGCAAATTTGAAAATTAAACATGTGATGTTTGCTTACACTCATCAGAGTATCGAGAACGTACCATCATATTTTCCGAAGGTTGTAAGCAATGCGAAGTTTAATAACCGCTACATTTTGGAATTGAATACCCTCAACGTAGTCCTTAAAAACATTTCTTACAAGTAGACCCAGACAGTTCGTGAATGTCTAATCGAAATTAACCAAATCTCTTGATCATTAGCAGGCGAGCTTGTGAACCTTTTTATGTTGCAAAATGCTTTCAAAATTCAGAGGTAACTGAAATGAGTTTACTTATGAACACCATAGAAAAGCTACTTTAAGTTTTCCACACTTGCTGAATTTTAGGAGGTTCACATTGCTATGTCGAAAAGTGAAGAAAATTAGCAATTTGCGAATATCAATAAGAAAAGGAGAAACAGCCGGGGGAAGAACGAGTAAAGGTGCCATTTGTTTTCAGTTCCCATATATCATTTTCCATAATTTCTAAAAATAACAGAATTTGCCTCAGTTTACTCATATTTTGCCTCTTGCAAATGTTAAGCAAAGAACAACAAAAGCAAAACCATTGTAAACTTCTCCCTAATATATGACATGCAGCAAGTAAGCATTTAAGGATCATAGGTTAGAAACACAATAAACTAAAAGGAAAGCATGATTCAATGCATAATTTCATGCCATATGCTGTACTACAGATTTTGGTTATACAAAAAATAATTAAAAAAGGAGTATGGAGAAGGAAACAAACAACACCATCCATGTTAGCACATGACACAACTTAATTAGCCTGAGGATAGGACAACAGTTACTTGTAGAAATTATGGGAAATAAAGGAAGAAGAAAGATGTCCGTATCCCAAAAATGCCCATCTTCCTGAATTTAGCACTAAGAAAGCAACATTTTAAAGAGCAATCATGCAGTGTAAGGATTCTGGTCGAAAAGGCCATCTGAACCTCCTTGTAATGAGGAACTGTTATTGGCTTTTTGGGTTTACCTCCAAACAATCGATGTAACTGCCACCCGAAATTCAGTGAAAACTTCCACATTTTAGTTGCATACCTGGAGTACTTACTAGCAATCTCTCACATGTTCACAAGCAACCGTCACCGTGCCTTTTCCCCTTAAATTAATGTTTCTTTTGTACTAAAAAACAAAAGTATGGGAGTAATCTTGTGGTGAAGCTCTCCTATAAATACAGCTGGTCTTTCTCAAGGCTCTTGCACTCCAGAACTACAACTCCTGAACTAAGCAGTTAATCTTTGATCATCCTGTAGTTGGTATGGCTCGAGGGGATAAGGATGAGAATCCAATCAGGAGGAACTCAGAGGAATTCAATGCATGGGTAAACTGGCATCCCGATGTCTATGTTAATTTATGTCTTGTTTTTATCATGCGGATCAGAGGGTCTCAATGGGTTTGTACTCCCCACGTTTCATGATAGAGAATTGTTCGATCGAGACATCATTTCCTCTAGGAACCAGGAGACTCAGTACATATTTGTAATGGTTACTACAATCAGATCATAATATACTTACTAATCATTTGTATAAACAACGACGTTGTTGGCAGCTGGCGAGCCTCGAGGCCCTGGATGTCGACCAGCTAAAGGAGTACGCTAGACAGTACAAAGATGTGCTCTCTAGTCAAATGAAAGCAGAAATTAGAAAGGTGCGCACACGTTCGATATGCACAAGTTGACATTATTTCGTTGCGACTTAATTTTTTCCGTAGATAAAATTTCACGGTTGTGTACGTGTATATATATGATGCAATTGATTTCATCGAGACTAAATCGTGTGTCTTTGCAGCTGATCCAGAAGAAACAGCCGAAGAAGAGAAAGAAGAGGACCGCGGTGCATCCAATTTTGGGTGCAGTGCTCAAGTTCCACAGGGACGACGATGACACACCCCCTCCGGGCCCGGGAGGTGCTAATGCATGCTGAAGAAGCCTCCTGTTATCGGTCTTGGTTTAATAAGTCAGTCGTACCAGAAGGTGTTTGTTTTCCATGCAAGCATGTGTGGCTATTTCTGTATCGTCCTAGAGTCCGTTCCTTGCTGTGTTCCCGACATGTTTCCAGTTGATCTAGTGTGGCTATGTCTCTATCGCCCTGCATTTCATTCCATGTAAAAGTGTGGTCATAATAATAAAATAAGTGTTATATCAAAAGTTCTTATTGAGATTTATTACTGTTGGTTACCCGCGTCTAGTTTGACATCCGAAAAAGAAGTTGGATTCTTGCCTGAATAGGCTGAATTCATGTGCAGTAGACATACTCAAAACCGAGATAACGGTGAATTTTTCACCGAAAATCTGGAACTTTGTTAATTTTCGACTTCAAACGGAGTCGCAGGGCAGAGCAGAGAGGCTTTCAGGTCCAGCATTTCTGAAACGGTTGGCACTGCAAAGCCCACGCTCGTTTTGGACGCCCAACTCACGGACGGTTGTCTCCTCTCGTCTCTGCGCGGCTCCTCACGCCCGGCGATCATGCCCCGGTGGTTGGCGGCGACAGCGCCGGCAAGTACACGTTTGGGCACTGCCAGTTCTCGGCTTCTCGCCTGCCCAAACAAGCCGGCTCAGAGCCTTCAGCAATGTCACGCTGGAAACGCCGCCGCGGCCAACAATAGCGAGAGGGTTCTGCTGTTACTGGGATACAGAATTACAGATGATCCCCATATTGTTCGGTTCTGCGGCGAACAATGTTGAGATTTACTAGTTGTTAGCCGCGTCTAATTTGACAGCCGAAAAACAAGTTGGGTTCCGTTTGAGGTTAGCCTGATTAGGTTGAATTCATGTACTGATGTGCAGTGCAGGAGACCTTCTCAAAACTGAGCTAACAGGTGAAACTATCACCAAAACTCTAGAATTCTGGACCCTTGTTAATTGCCGACTTGACAGACAACCGAGTCGCAGAGCAGAGCATAGGATTTCTGAAATGGCTGGCACCACAAAGCCCAAGCTCGTCTTGCGGCAGACTCACGTACGGTTACCTCCTCGCCTCTGCACAGCTCCTCGCAAGCCGATGACGCCCTCTATGGTGATCATGCTCCGGCAGGTGCCGGCGACAGCGCCGGCAGGGCAGCAAGTACAACAACTACGGCCACTACCAACAGGTTCAGTTCTCCCCTGCCCCGACCAGCCGGCTCCAAGCCTTCAGCAAATATCACGCCGGAAATGCCGCGGCGGCGAACAATAGCGAGAGGATTCTACGGTGGCTGGGGTACAGATGATCCCCATGCCAACGGCAATGACATGGAGATGGCCGCGGTAAGTGGCGGCCACTGACAATTTCTTCGGCGTCGACAACGACGGTCACTGATCACCAAGGGTAAATGAAGCCTACACTTAACAGTACCATGTCACGTACTTGCACATTTTTCATCTGACTTGTAGAAAGTACCTAGTCGCTTATTTCTAAATTAAAAGATTAAATTTCAGGTTATACCCCAAAGATCATGTTTGTGACGGCGGGCACCTAATCATTTCTACAATTTGCATGGAATTTGATACGATAGTCTCGACGAAAGGTTGCCGTGGTGTTACAAACTGTATACATATTTTCTGCAAGAGTGTTTATCAGGAAAACACCTGCACCAACCATGCTGGTTAAGCCTAACCAAGAGTCTTACTCCCTTAGCAGCGGCACAAGTCCTTCATATCCATCAATGAATCCCTCCTCTCCATCTCGCTGTAATTTCGAACCTCAAGCTGTAGACTTGTACGTGTACTCGTTTAATCATTCATCTATACCATCCATACTATTATTATGATAATGTTTTCTGCCTTTATGTGTGAGTAGTTCCATTAGTTCTTAGGAAGATGGAGAAACCCTAGCAGTATTATGAATTGAAATACACAATGTATATATTATTATTGTTTGAAGTGTAGTAATGGCCTTCATGATATTTTGCGAACGTCGAATGCATAATATTTTGCCCAGACGCGTGATGATGGGCATGCGCAGGGCGGTGGAGTTGTCTGGCGTCGTGGCGGCGTCGACGGCAGGTCTCACAAGGTCATTATGTTCATCTCTCCTGAATATGGGTTGGCGGAAGATGGCGGCATCGACTTCTGAGTGTGCGCTGAGTGTCTGCTGGACCGGTTTGTGCTCTCGTCTCGCTATTGGGCTGCTTGATGGAAGCCTCCGGCTTTAGATGATGTGCGTGGGTGCGTTAGGTCAGGGCATTTCGCTCCGATTGGTGCACCCCCTTCATTATGCTTGTAGGTGTTGTGAGTTATCGCTTAGATGGTGGCTTTAGGCGGTTGATGTATTTCCTTGTAAGATTTTGGTGCTTTCCTGTTTTCACTTTTATTAATAAAAAAAGCTATGTGCATCGTTTCGATGTAGAGGCTGGGGGTTATCCTCCATTTTGAGAAAAATATGAAGGTCATTAACGTTGTGCAAAACGGATTGGATGTGGGCATAGGGGTGACAGAAGCCACCCTTCTCCTTTGTTGGTCATTAACGCGGGAACAACGGGAATCCAAGTTCTTACTCCACCTCCACGGGGAAACCCTTAATTATTAATGTATTCTGCCAATTGCTTTGAGGAGAACTAGTAGTGATTGTGCGGGTGTGTGTGGCCGAGATCTCAAGGCAAACCTTTATGTAGGGCTGGGCCCGTACACAACGTACACATATAAACAATATATACCTACTCAATTTTGTCATATGCTAGTGGTGGATACAATACCTCAGAGAACGCATGCAGCCTTATTGCAGTTTTCAATCATTTCAACCGCTCATTCTCCATTATCTTTTAATTGCTTTATTTTAAATATTGTATTGCTCTGAACACAAACATTCTCAACATACTCTTGCTTGATTTGGATTAGATAACTTGTAGGTACATCTTGATAAACAAATAAATGAGGAACAAAAGATCTCCATGTGGTTCGATACTCTTACTTCAAAAATGCCACACCAACCATGTGCACTTGCACATCACAAGGAAGTTGTAGAACATTTATGTTATGTGTTTCATTGGGGGTGCACTATGTAGGGTTATTATCTTGTATCTTTATAAGTACTTATATTGTCATGTTTCATGAAACATTAACATTTTCATGCCTATCTAGGTTTTTTCTTATAAAGGTACGCTCGATCCTCCACCATGGATGCTCCTTGTTCCCTATGTCATTCAATTTTTTGTCCCATGCGACTTTGACTCAATGCCCCACACCGAAAACAAAATTGTTCCATCCGATCATCATTCTTGTGACCCTGGAATTCCCTGTACCATTCAACGACCTGCCTCACGTGTGCACGTTAGGGGGTGCAACTAGTGGTTAACTGCTTGCTGTTTATACATGCATTTTTTGTATCAATAATTTGGAGGTAAATTTGTGTTTCTTATTATTATTCTACCTATTTATCTCCACCTAAAATTCAAAAAATTGTAGGCCGAACTAGTTAGGGTTGACGAAATATGCCTAGAAAGGAGGGCAAAGACTTAGCAGGCAGGTGGCCCCTATTCACTTCTATGTTTCTCTTGCATGCATTTTCATTTTTTTTCGTGAGGTATCCTGCACAATGTAAGACATAAATATGTGGGAATACAACAACTAAATAGTGCATTGGTAATAAAATATAATAAATTTTAAAAAATACATCATTAAACTAAAATAACTACTTATTAAACTATTAATATGGTTAATATTAAAATTTGATTTTATCACGAGCTTAATTTCTGAATAGAATACCTTAGATGATAAGATAAGTTTTATATTTCAGAATAAAAAAATGCAATAATTGCTCAGTTGTGATCTTTCACGTCATGGAAACCGGGAAGAAACCGTTCACACTTGTTCACGCGACTGACCACTGGCACAATTAGCGACAAATAACCGTCACACATTTCACGGGGCACGTTTCATGTGCTCTTTAATATCCTCTCCATCGTGGTCTATAAAAGAGAGCCGAGCCTCATAGCTACATCATTGATTTTCCATTCGCACAAAATTGAGTGCACTCATGTTGATCTTATGTTCTTACAACATACAAATACAACTTCAACATGATTTTGTTGTTGCCGCTGGTGGTATTTGTCGATTCAATCACGACAGAAAGCCTATCCACATGTAAGGTTCTTTGTATTCTTCTAATACTCGCTTTGATTTTTCTTATTGTGATTTATCTTTTAGCTATAAAATAGTGTAATGTGTTTTTGCGATACGCATGGAAAACCACCTATGAAGCATTTCAAACTTATTCTTTTGGATCATATTTCACATATATACTTTGAAAACCAATTATAGAGTTGGCGGAGGTGATTATCACTATTTCTTCGCAAGGCTAATTTTTCTATGTAGTAAAACTTTGTAGACTAGTTGATATTACTAGTTTCAAATACATCGAATTGGTAGATTTAGATACTTCATGTACGCGCAGCAATATTAGGGTTAGGCGGTACTCTCTCTCCCCCGTCCCATCTCCCCCCCTCAATACATGGTGTTTTATATAGAGACATGGTCTCCAAGATGCGCATAACTCTGACCATTATATTGTTTACATATATGGAAGTGAAAATCATAAGAAATCATTTATATAGTTTTAAACAATATAATGGGACAATTTCTTAATAATAATAATAATTTTTTAATTAGTTTTGTCAAAAGTAGATAAGTTAAAAGGATTCTTCTAGGATGTCATGTATGTTTCGGACTGACTTTAAATTTAAATTAGTTATGGTACCTTTTGTAAATTTTAAGAGGGTTACTTGGAAACATATTGATAGATTTTCCCCAAAATATAATAATAATACATCTTACACAGTTACTACACCCCACAATGTAGATCCATATATATTTGGAATCAAGTGTGCAACGTACATACCTTTTAAGCGAGATGCCTTGAAAGAAATTATGGCAGTTTCAGAAAAATGTCTGTTTCTATTCGTCGACAGTTACAACTTCCAAACTTTGGCAACAATTAATAAAATTCCAAAGTAGCTTTCTAATAAAGACAAAGTGCCTATCACACCTGTACCTTCAAAATACATTCATTTGCTTAATTTTGGCACCATGAATTTAGTAGCTTCGAACTTTGGCAACAATTAATTAAGTTCCAAAGTAGCTTTTTAATATCAAAAGGAGCTTAAACACTTAACAAGGTATATTTGCACATTTGTTTCTAAAAACTATGTGCATTATAATAGGTACTCATCATTTGTATACTGGGTAACATTGTTGGCAGCCGACGAGAACATTATTGCAGGAGTGGGTTCTAGGCAAAAATTTGTATATTAAATTACTTAATCACACCATAATATCGATTTGTTGCAACCCATCTTTTTAAGTTACAAGGAATAAAGATGAAACTTATTTATCCTTCGCAGTCATGAGTTTCATGATTGCCAACCGTATTTGCCTCTCCATACAATGTATTCTAATACAGTAATTGTGGTTGCCCTACCAACTTGCGTTAATATAGTTAAATAGTAAAAAAATTATGGAGTGCATTATAATATGGGATATACTATATTATACGGAACATGAAGTGCACATGTAAGTGCCACTACAAATTATGTCACAAAAAACACTTACCTAGTAAGAGCATATATAATTTGCCGCCAAGATCTTTCCTTTTTTTTGAAACATAGTACAACGCAGACACTCACAAAGACGTGCACACACTCACCCCTATGAACGCATGCACGCACACCCTACCCCTATGAGTACCTCCGAGAGACTGAGCTGGCGGGTCGAGTCTTGAGATTGACGAAGTCACCACAGTTGCCTCGCTGTTGATGGGAACGTCGCCTCCCACGCCTAAATGAGAAACACCGGTGTCAAACCTGGGGTTTGAACTCTGGTGGGCTGGGGATACAACCACCCTCCTAACCATCTTGCCACATGCAAGTTCTCAGATCTTTCCTTTTCAAAAGGGTCTCCTGAAACCTTCACATTTTGGCCGGATTCTAGGAGGTTGTAATTATGTCACATGGCTTCTTGGCTTAACTAGTTTTTGGAAGGTTGTAAGAAATGCGAAGCTTAATAGCCGCTACATTTTGGCAATGATAACCTCAACATAGTCGTAAAATTTTTCCTACACGTAGACCTCGGCAGTTCTTGAATCTCTAATCAAAATTAACCTAATCTCTTGATCATTAGCAGACGAACTTGTGAACTTTTTGATGTTGCAAAATGTTTTCATAGTTCAGAGGTAATTGAATAAGTTTACTTAATGAACACTATAGAAAAGCTACATTAATTAAGTTTTCAGCACTTGCTGAATTTTAAGAGGTTCACATTGCTCATCGATAAAAAGTGAAGAAAATTAGCAATTTGCGAATATCAATAAGAAAAGGAGGAACAGTCGGGGGAAGAAGGGAGTAAAGGTGCAATTTGTTTTCAACTCCCATATATCATTTTCCTTACTTTTTACAAATAATTGTATTTGCTTCAATGTGTTATGTTGATACTCATATTTTGCCTCTTGCGAATGTAAATCAAAGAACAACATATGCAACACCATTGTAGACTTCTCCCTAATATATGGCATGGAGCAGATAAGTATTTAATGATCATAGTTAGACGCATAATAAACTAAATAAAGTATGATTCAATGCATAATTTCACGCCATATGTTGAACTACAGATTTTGGTTATAAAAAAGTTAACTAAAAAGGAGTATGGAGAAGAAAACAAACAGCACCATCCATGTTAGCGCATGACACAACGTAATTAGCCTAAATATAGGACAACAATTACTTGTAGAAATTATGGGAAATAAAGGAAGAAGAAAGATGTCCATATCCCAAAAAAGATGCCCATCTTCCTGAATTTAGCCGAAAGAAAGCAAGTTAAGGAATGGCATTTTGCCTCCCGGGAGCATATGCTCCCGGTATTTTCAAAAAAAATTCAAAAATTGAAAACTTATCAAAAAATCCTAAAAAAATCATGCTCGTACCTGAGCATGGTACGCACCGTCGTGTGAAATTTCGCACCGAAATGTCATGGTATGCGCCCTGGGAAAAAATGACAAATTTCTGACAGGAAATGAGATCCCAAAATTTGAATTTCTTGTCAGAATTTTGTCATTTTTGCCCAGGGCGCATACGGTGACATTTCGGTGCGAAATTTCACACGATGGTGCGTACCATGATCAGGTAGGTGCATGATTTTTTTCGGATTTTTTTGATAAGTTTTGAATTTTCGAATTGTTTTTTCCGGATGTTAACGCAGATGTAAATATCCAGGTCGAAAAGGCCATCTGAGCCTCCTTGTAATGAGGAACTGTTATTGTCTTTGTGGTTTACGCTAAAAATCCATGTAACTGCCTCCCCAAATCCAGTGAAAGCTTCCACATTTTAGTGGCATACCGGAAGTGCTTACCAGCAACCTCTCACATGTTCACAAGCAACGGTCACCGTGCCTTTTTCCTTGAATTAATCTCCCTTTTGTACGTGATAAAGAACGCGACTAATCTTGTGGTGAAGCTCTCCTATAAATACAGCTGGTCATTCACAAGGTTCTTGCACTCCAGAACTACACGTCCTGAACTAAGGAGTTAATCTTTGATCTTCCTGTACTTGATATGGCTCGAGGGGATAAGGATGATAATCCAATCAGGAGGCACACAGAGGAATACAATGCATGGGTAAACTGGCATCCCGATGTTTATGTTAATTTGTGTCTTGTTTTATCATGGGGAGGGTCTTAGTGGGTTGGTAGTACTCCCCACGTTTCATCATACTGTTTGATCGAGGCGTCATTTTCTCTAGGAACCAGGAGACTCTGTACATATTTGTAATGTTTACTTCAATCCGATCATAATACTTGCTCATCATTTTTATAATCGACGACGTTTTTGGCAGCTGGCGAGGATGGATGCCATGGATGTCGACCAACTAAGGGAGTACGCTAGACAGTACAAAGATGTGCTCTCTAGTCAAATGAAAGCAGATATCAAAAAGGTGCGCACATGTACAATATGCACCAGTTTTCATTAGCGTAGTAGTACAAAAGGGTGCGATTATCTGTACTGTAACGCGTAGTAGTATTTTGGAACCATTTGACTAGACAGTACAAAGATGTGCACCAGTTTTCATTAGCAATAAGTCAGGCGCACCAATTTTGGAACCATTTTAAATTTCAGAACCATTTTAGATTTAGGAACCATTTTAAAATTCGGAACCATTTTGGATTTCGAACCATTTTGGAACCATTAGTAGTTTTGGATCCATTTTAAATTTCGGAACCATTTTAAATTTCGGAACCATTTTAAATTTTAAACCATTTTGGAACCATTATAAATTTCGGAACCAATTTAAATTTTGGAACCATTTTAAATTTTGGAACCATTACTATTATTTGGACCATTTTATATTTCGGAACCATTTTAAATTTTGGAACCATTTTAAATTTTGGAAACCATTTTAAATTTCAGAACCATTTTAAATTTCGGAACCATTTTGGATTTCGGAACCATTTTAAATTTCAGAACCATTTTAAATTTCGGAACCATTTTGGATTTCGGAACCATTTTAAAATTCGGAACCGTTTTGGATTTCGAACCATTTGGAACCACTAGTAGTTTTGGATCCATTTTAAATTTTGGAACCATTTTAAATTTCGGAACCATTTTAAATTTCAGAACCATTTTAAATTTTGAACCATTTTGGAACCATTTTAAATTTCGGAACCAATTTAAATTTTGGAACCATTTTAAATTTTGGAACCATTAGTATTTTTTGGACCATTTTATATTTCAGAACCATTTTAAATTTTTGGAACCATTTTAAATTTCGAAACCATTTTAAATTTCGGAACCATTTTGGATTTCATAACCATTTTAAATTTCGGAACCATTTTGGATTTCGAACCATTTTGGAACCATTAGTAGTTTTGGATCCATTTTAAATTTCAGAGCCATTTTAAATTTTGGAACCATTTTAAATTTTGGAACCATTTTAAATTTCGGAACAATTTTCATATTTCGAAACATTTTCAAATTTGGAACCATTTTACATTTGCACCATTTTTAAATTGGAACAATTTTCAAAATGGAACGATTTTAAGAAATGAACAATTTTCAAATTTGGAACCTTTTTTAATTTTGAACCATTTTAAATTTGTCACCATTTTTAAGTTGGAACCATTTTAAATTTGTAACCATTTTAAAATGGAACCGTTTTTAAATTTGGAACCACTTTCAAAATGGAACCATTTTCAAATATGAACAAATTTCAAATTTGGAACCATTTTTAATTTAGAAACATTTTAAATTGGCAACCATTTTAAAATTTGGAAACTTTTTCAAAATGGAACCATTTTTAATTTCAGAACCTTTTTAAAAAATGGAACCATTTTTTTATTTTGGAACCATTTTTAAAAAGGGAACCATTCTAAAAATTCGAGCATTTTATAAAAAATGAACCATTATTAATTTTGGAACCATTTTTAAAATGGAACAATGTTTTATTTCGAAACCATTTTCGAAAATAGAACAATTTTTAATTTCGGAACAATTTTTATTTCGGAACCATTCTAAATAAATTGTACCCTTATTGATTTTGGAACCATTTTTAAAAATAGAACCATTATTAATTTTGAAACGGTTTTAAAAAAGGAACGAATTTTAATTTCAAAACCATTTATTAATAATGGAACCGTTATTAATTTTGGAACCATTTTTAATTTCGGAACCATTTTAAAATGGAACTAGGGTTAATTTTGGAACTAGGGTTAATTTTGGAAAATGGTTCCGAAATTAACCCTAGTTCCATTTTGGAACCATTTTTATTTTCAAAATGGTTTCATTTTGAAATTATTTTTGAACTATTTTGAAAAAGTGAACAAAATAGGTATTTGAACGGAAACTATTTTTGAATGATTTTAAAAAGTGAACAAAAAATGGCAGTAGCGGAATTTTGTGTTTGAATGATTTAAAAAGTGAACGGAAAAGGTAGGTGAACCAAATCTATTTTGGAATGATTTTAAAAAGTGAACAGAAAAAGTCCATGAACAAAAATTATTTTTGAACTATTTTGAAAAAGTGAGCAAAATAGGTATTTGAACAGAAACTATTTCTGAACGATTTAAAAGTGAACAGAGAAGGTTGATGAACGAAATCTATTTTGGAACAATTTTAAAAAGTAAACAAAAACAGTTTGTCAACGGGCATTAATTTTGAACGATTTTAAAAAGTGAACAAAATAGGTATTGGCACGGAAATAATTTTGAACGATTCTAAAAATTGAACAGAAAATGGCGGTGAACAGAAAATACTTTTGAACATCCGAAATGTAAACAAAAATGGTCGGTGAGCAAAATCTATCTTGGAACGATTTTGAAAACTGAACAGGAAAATTCTATGAACTAAAATTAGTTTTGAACGATTTTTAAAAAGTAAACAAAAATAGGCATTTGAACGGAAAATATTTTTGAACGATTTTCGAAAGTGATCAGAAAATGGCGGTGAACGAAAACTATTTTTAAACGATGTAAAATGTGAATAAAAAAGGTCGGTGAACGAAATCTATTTTGGAACAATTTTAAAAAGTGAACATAAGAAATCAGTTAAAAGAAGTAGAGGAGAAAAAAAGAGCAGGTAAAAATGGAAGACAAACAAAAAATCAAAGAATGAAAAAATAAAGCAAGAAACATAGGAATAAAAAAAGAGAAATTTTAAATAGAAAACAAAAAGATGAAAGAAAACACGACAAGATCGACTTACGGAATTCTGGTCTTCTTTATGCATGCGACAGGAGTAATGGCCCACCTTATACAGTTATACGTACCGAAGGAAGTTGTTTTTTAGCAGCACGTGTGAAGGAACGAAAGAGAGAATCAGTCGGGAGCAAATGGGCCAAGCCCAGAAACGAGAGAACGGGTACGCGAAGCTATGCGACGCGCGCGTCGCGGTACGCGACGTATAGGATTTGCCGCCGCCTAGAGAGAGACTGCTCGTTGCGATCGACGATGAACCGGCGGTTCGTGAATCTGGTGACGCTGAATTACGACACTGGGATGTATGCACTGCGGCGTTTCAATCCCATTATCCCAATGTGCTCTTCTACCAGTCAAGAGATAAAGCAGTAAATCAGCCGACATCCACGAGGTGAATTCTGCAGCATCCTCTGCAGATGCGAGCAACAAAGAGAAGAGATCCCGTCCAAGGATGCGGAGCCTCCGGCGGCTGCCTGATCCCATCGTGAAGTTCCACCCTTCTCCGACCGGCCTGTGGCACTGTAATGGCCTGGACTGCTTCGAGCTGCTGGCACCCCGCCGCAGCGAGAGCAGGGTCATCAGCACCAACACTGCTGGCGACACCGTGCTGTACGACGCCGACGAGGGCGTCATCCTCAACAAGCCTTCTCTCCACCAGCCCAAGGGAGAGAACTCCGTCTGCCTCTCCATCACCCACCCCGGCGTCCAGGAGGACGCTCTCTACGTCATGGACAGCTTCCCCGGACGGGCCATCATGGGGCGGACCGGGGCCACCAGGCACTCATGCTTCGAGGTGCTCGAGTGCAGGGGCGCGTGGAGTTGGCGGACTCTCCCCCCGCCGCCCTTCATCCACCAGGGTGGGTACAAGCCCACCATGATCACCTCCTACACCGTCGTCGGCGATGGCACCACCGTGTGCATCTCGTGTAAGCAGAACAAAATCGGAACCTACTGCTTTGACACCATGCATCCGGACCCTAGCCACCTTTTAGGATGGGATTATCGGGATGAATGGAGGCACGTTGGGGACTGGGTGCGGCCCTTTGACGGCAGAGCCGAGTACTTCCCCGAGCTCAAACTATGGTTTGGCTTCACGCAGTGCAAGAGAAGCCACCTTTGCGCGGTTGACCTCTCCGCCATGGACCACGGCCAACGGCCAATGGTGAAGCATGTTTGGGAAGATCTTGACCTGCCGGAGAAACAGGGCTGCGTACCAATGCGTTGCAGGATACTAAACTTGGGCTCCGGCAGGTTTTGCGTCGCCAAGGTCATTGACGCAGAAGCAACTGGGATGCTGTTTGCGGTTTTCATTGGCATCGAGATGGTGCGTGGCGATGATGGCGAGAGCATCCGAATGTTCAAGCACAAGACCACACGCTACATTTACACAACGCCCGATGAAATCATGTGGTTTCTCTGAATAATCTTGCAGGGTATTACGGTCCACTTTTTTCTTTTCTTACGAAATGAGGTACATAACACGACATCTATACCCGTGTTGGATTCTTCTACCATGCTGCCAACCACCCTGATTGAATATAACCCGTACGACCAGCATCAACCAAATACATCCAGTATATATAAGAGACCGTTGCTCTGGTGGAAGGAGAAAGAATCACATGTGGATCCAATAAGTAGACATGTGAACAACCTGCAAAAATGGACAACTCCAACTTTTTTTTTTAAAGAACACGCGCGAGAATCGCATGTCTTTTTTATTAAGATAGAAAGAGAGCACAAGTACAAGAATTAGGACCCAGCCACAGACGGCTTGTCCCTCCACGATTACTCAGTGATGCTGAAACTGAATCTCTCGCCTCGTCCGCCTAAACCCGCTCTAGTCCACTGCTCAAACTCACGCATAATGCTACTACACACTCTCTGCGCCGAAGAAGCAATGTGATCGAACACCCTACTGTTCCGTTCCAACCAAATGCATCTCGCGGTGAGGATGATGAGCCCATTGATCCGCTTCCTGTCCTTCTTCGGCACGGAACTCGCCAGCCCGATCCACCAATCTGCTGCCGTGGAACTGGACGACGGCGTAAACCTGTGTAGGCCATGTTGCAGCAGAATCGTGAGCCATACCTCGCGTGCGAAGACGCACTGGACCAGCAGATGTTCCCCATTCTCTGGCTCTTGATCGCAGAGTGGGCAGACAGGGGGGTGTTGCAAGCCACGCCTCGCCAACCTGTCCGCCGTCCAGAGCCTGTGCTTGAGCGCCAGCCACATATGCAATTTGTGCAGTAGCAGCGCACCGGCCGACCAGAGCTCCGTAGCTCCGGGCGCCGCCACTCTACCGATGAAGAACGCCGCGTACGCGGACTTGGAGGAGTAGGCGCCATGGGCCGTTAGCCGCCAACGCACCCCGTCCTCATCCTCAGAAAGGGGCTGCTCCTGCACGAGCGCCCACAAGTCCAAGTACTCCGCGACCGCCTGCACACTGAGCTGGCCGCTGAAGCCTCTGATCCATCTGTCGTTCCGCTTGGCCTCCTCCACGGTGAGTCTCTTGTCCCTGTTCTTGACGGATTGCCATAGAGTCGGCGCCAATTGCTGCGCCGTTCGTCCGCCCAGCCATGGATCGGTCCAGAAGTGCAAGCGCTTGCCGTTTCCAAGTGAGCACTGGATTGCCGCTAGGAACATTGCCTCCGCCTCGCTGGGGATCGAGAAGCTCAGCCCCTGCCACGGTCTGTCAGCGTCCGTTAATTCCAACCACCGCCACCGCATGCGCAACGCCAGATTCATGATCCTCAAGTTCTTTATGCCCAGCCCGCCGAACTCCTTTGGCATGCATACTGCCTTCCACGCCACCGCGCACTGGCCGCCGAGCGCCTCCGCAGCCCCGAGCCAGAAGAAACTCCTCAGAATCTTGTCCATTTGCTCGAAGAACCACGGCTGCAGGTCCAAGGCCAACATAGGATAGATTGCAGCGGCGGCCAGAGCAGTGTCGATTGCGATTAGCCTCCCGCTCTTTTGAAGCTGCGCCGCCATCCACGCCGGCGTCTGCCTTGCTACCTTGTCCACCATCGGCTGCATCTGGCTCCTTGTCAATCTGATCGGTGACAGCGGAATTCCCAAGTAAGGAATCGGGAACTCCTTCACCGGGCAAACAAGCGCATCGAGGACCGACGCCAAATCCGTCCCCTCACACCTAATTGGGGATACCGAGCTCTTGGCCAAATTGCACCGCAGCCCGAGGCGATCCCGAAGCACTTGAGTAGCTCGATTGCCGCCGTCGCCTCGGCCTCAATTGGCTTGATGAAAACCACTACGTCGTCCACGAACAGCGAGATCCTGTGCCTGACGCCCCAGTCAGACAACGGCTCAAAGATGCCTGCCTCCTCCGCTAATCTGAAGACTGCGTTCAGAACATCCACCATAATCACGAATTTCATGGGTGAAACTGAATCCCCTTGCCTGAATCCCTTCGCGTGCCAGAATTGCGGTCCCGCAGTGCCATTGATGAGCACCCTGGTGCTAGCAGATGAGAGCATCAACGCAAATCTCGCCAGCCATTTAGGGCCAAAACCCCTGTGTCGCAACACCTCGAACACGAACGGCCAGGCAATGGAATCGAAAGCCTTGGCCATATCGAGTTTTAGCAGAAGGGCCGGCACTCTCCGCCTATGCAAAGTCCTCACCGAATGCTGCACCATAAAGAAATTATCTTGGTTGATCTACCCTTAACGAAGGCGCTTTGATCCGATCCACTAAAGCGGGTTGCACCGTTGCCAGTCTAGCAGCCATGGCCTTCGACACAATCTTCGCGAAGCTGTGGATTAAACTGATAGGCCGGTAGTCGCTAACATCCACTGCGTCCTCTTTCTTTGGCAGTAGCGTGATGAACGCTCCATTCAGATGCGCGAAGCCCTGCCGTCCGCCGTATCGAACGCACTAATTGCCCTCATCACCGCATCCTTGATTAATGGCCAGCATGACTGATAGAACCGAGCGGAGAACCCGTCTGGCCCAGGCGCCTTGTCAGGTGGCATGTGCTTGATCACCTCCCAGATTTCTGCCTCCGAGAAAGGCAGTTCGAGCAGATCGAGATCCACCGCCGGCAATCCAAGCTGCTGTAGATCCAGCGCATGGTCACGCTCCACTGGAGTACCCAGAAGCTCAGACGCCAGCTCACCCATGGCCGCAGTATCTGTTCATTTTGTTAGATTCAAATTTCCCAAACAAAAGAATAAACGTCAATGCGAATACGAGATTTAGTTTTCTTATTCACTCCAGTAATCCAGTTACCAAACATATTAGCAACACTAGTTGGTGGAGAGATATTATAAGTAAATTAATAAGTCTCCAAACATGACGTGAAAAAAGACAAGATATAAACAAATGTTTGATCGATTCATCCGACTGACAAAAAAAAATCGTTTATATGCGTGCCAACGTCTCCTAATAATGTTGTCTTTAGTAAGCAAAACTTTCCAATGTTGAGAAATCATTTTTAGAGAAATCTTTAATTTCCAAAGGTATTAGTGCAATAAAGGTGTATGCCCATTCATGAATTCAGCATAGATAGATTTAATCGAGAACTTTCAAGATGAATTCAATTTCCATTTAAAAGTATCATCATCATTTGATAGAGACCCTAATTAGTCTCTCTAAGAATTTCATCCACGACATCCATTTTTCATCAATTACAGACTGTCTAAACTCAATGTTCAACATATTATTTGCCAAAACATGTGGGTCCAAAGCATGTTTGTGTCACACAATGTTAAAAAGAGAACGGTATTGAACCGCTAATGGCTTATCACCAAGCCAGGTATCCTCCCAAAAACAATTCCCAAAAAACCTTTACCAACCTGAAAAGATCCTCACGTAAACAAAAATCTTCTATACCGCCATGGTTCCTTTTCAAAAGGTTCGACTTGAGATAAATTTTTACCACATGAATACTTCTTATACAACAGCTTCTGCCATACACCTTCTCCCTCCCTCCTAAATATCACATTACATCACCTCTCTCCCTCCCTCTGCATTCTTTTACCATTTTGAAAGGCAAACTACATCTTTGAAACGTTGATAGGTGCACATTGCAGTAAGTTGGTATAGATAAAACCCTGCAAGCCTACCTAAAATACTCATGCACATGCAAGTATTCTAAGTAATTCACCCGAAGATCTTGTAAATAAATAGATAAAGATAACTAAACTGTCACTGAAGAAACAATGTACTAAACGACCTGTGCATATTCCAGATCTTTTCAACATCAACATATAAACGGAAGAAGTTGATAAGAGTTCACAGCAATTGAAAAAAAAACATTCCTCATAAGATGACATGAGAGAAAACAAAAATTAGTGTACACATGTTACTATGCACAAATACATCGAGTTATAAAAGAGACATCAAAACTGAAATTCCATTGTACCTACAAGTTTATACTAACAAGCCTAAACCAAAGGGAGTATTAGATGATGGATATAAAAGCAAAACCACTCCTTAGTACATTGTGAGACACTTCAATTTCGGTTCTATTGTTAGTACCTGGAAAATGAACCAATTTAGTTTCATTATATCCTGTTACATTAGATATTCAGAACTTAAAAAATACTCCCTCCGGTCGTTAAAAGTGACGGGAAAAATGAGCATACGATGCACAAATCCATAGCTATACTAGCGACAGTTATTTAGAATCAGAGGGAGTAAATTGAAATATCACCAACTAGGTGACAAAAGTGTAAGATACATCAACACAACGAGCCTATACGAATGGGTAAACAGTTATACTGAATCTATATAGCTTCAGTGCTTCATCAGGTAGTTAGTGAAGTTGCTAGGAAAGAAGCCAAAGCCACGGGAGATGTTGTCATCAGATCTGCCTTTGACACAATCATAGCGCAGAACTTCCTTGCTCTTCATGTCAACTGTGACTATCCACGACGTCACCTCATCAGTGGGGAGAGGTGTGCCTCTCAACACGAAGTATAGGATGTGGGGGTCGTCCATGCTCACAAGAGGGAATTGCGGCATAGAACGGGGGAGATGATCATGGTCATAACCCTCCATAGCCCAGAGCTCATTGTCTGTGATAGTGACATCCTCCACCCACTCTTTGTCATCGTCGTTTGTCACGGTCATCGTCCACAAACTGATGGCGAAGCCATAACCAGGATTACAGTTAGGGCAGATGCTACTATTTTTGACAACTTTGACAAACTTCATGGTTTCGCCTTTGTTGGTGACACAGACAGTGCGGGAGAACTTCGGAACATCTTCATGAGGCATGTCGTCTACGGGTAACTGGAGGTACTGGAGCTCAGGAGTCTTGTGGCGTACATCGCAGAAGAGAAGACCTCGGTTGTAATCAGCCCAGCACAAGTAGCGAGCGAAAGGTATAACTGTATGAGTTTCCCAGCCCAGAACGTCCTTGAAGCTGACATTGCTGCCACGGCTCCTGGCGTGCGTGAGCTCCACACTGGCCACCACCGTCCGCGGCCTCCGGCGAAGAGGGTGAGTATAGCCTGAAGAGCTTGGCTTCAAGTGGGGCCATTTTGCCGGCGGCGGGCCAGCTTCCGAGCCAGAGCTCCGCCACCAAGAAGTGTTCTTCGGTAGCAAGGAGACCGATCAAGTTAGTACTCACCATGCGCCACTTGCGTCTCCAGGAAGAAGCGTCCTCTGCAACGGCCTCGCTGACCTCACCGTCCGTAGAATAGCAGCGCGGCAGGAGAGTGAGCTTGGCGGAGCCAGAGGAGGCTCTGTAGATGAAGTAGTCCATGGCGTAGCGCTGTTTGACCCAGAGCCCGTCGAAATCGACCTCGATGCGGAAGAGGACGGCGTCACGGTGGGACGCCACGACCATGTCCCAATAGGAGGGCTCCCTCTCCTCCGGGCAGTGTAGGCAGAGGCTGGACGACCCCGGCGGCGCCTGGAGGTCGAAGGAGACGCGGACGGGCTCGCCGTTGGTGTCCTGTGTCTCCGCAGAGGTGTCGGCGTCGGCGCGAAAGGAGCCGGGTCCATGAAGCGGAAGCGCTGGTCCATCACCACCCAGCTAGGGATGGCGAGGGCTGAATCGATTGGATTTCCGGCATGGTCGATCTAGGGTTCGTGGACGCGACCAAGGGGGCTTTTGGTATCAGCCTGCAAGTTCGGTTGGTCTACATGATATGGAGTTAAGATGGTCCTAATTTACGATATTTCAAAAGTTTCAGGGCTAATTGATCGTACGTATCAGTTTGACCGAAACTCGGCAAATCAGATTTTTCCAGGATTTTGACCAATATTGAGGGTGAAAAGTCGCTTACGCAGTTTTAATCCTGAACCGTCACCGTTGCAGCAACGCGCTATCAGCTTGGCACAATCAGAGCGCACTTTTTTAATTGAAAAATAATTCCTTCCCTTTTGTATGAATTCCATCAGGAATTACGATCCTAGGAAAAAAACTGCTAGCGAGTTCCGAGGAATGGCGTCGTCGCCGTTTGGGATGCGGCTGGCTCGAACGCCGCCTAGGATGGGACCGTGGCGAGGTCCTCTGCCTCCTCGCCGGGTTACGCCCCCTCCGGTTCTCGGCGTCTTCATCGACAGGGCTGTGCGTGCAAAGAGGCCATCACCTTCGCCGGCGGCTGCTTTGCCGTCATCTTCAACGGCTGATCCGGCCGGCGCGGCGACATCAAAGGACACGGCAATTCAAATTTCGAAGATCGATGGGTCGGGCCCCACCAGCCATGCAGTGATTGATCTGGGACGTCCAAATCTGTGGGCGTATCTGCGTCGTCCGTCCAGGAATTGCCCTAGCTCGGACTGTATTCGTTTCCAAGGCGATTCCGTCGGTTTGCAGTCATCCATCCGCCGCCACTCATCAGCCGCGACGACGGGGCCGGGTTCTGCACCGTGCACGCCGTCTCCTTCTCCTGCTCCGTCTGCCACTTTGTCGTCACCTGCTCGCTCGCCGTCGCAAGTCTGGAGCGATCAGACGTTTGCGTCCGTCGCGGCGGCGTCTCCCGGTTTCATGGCGGCCCCGCAGTGTCCTCAGCAGGGGGCGTGTCTCAGCCGCTCACTGGTCCTCGGCCGGGACCGCTTCGCCCCGCCGCAGCTCTCCAATCTCAACCTCCGTTCCAAGGGCAAGGGACAGGGATGCAGCCCAGCCTGGTGCCTCCACAGCAAGCCGGCGGGCAAGCTCAGGTCTTGGCCACGCAGTTCAGGCCTCCCTCGAGTTCGTCCCAGTACCGTCCGCTTCAGAACCCTTCTCGGCAACCGGGACTGCCGGCGTACATGCCTCCTCCTCAACAGATGCAGTACCCGCCGATATTCGCTCCTCTGCCTCCGCCTGGGTTCCTGCCGGCTCAGCAACAGCAAGCCCCTCCGTTAGCCCAGATGGCGGGACAGGGGCCGAGGCCCAAGAGGAAGAAGAAGAAAGGGGTCCAGCAGAACGTGAACCAGTCTCAAGCTCAGCAGAATCTCCAGCCGATGATGATGCCCGTTGCACAACCGCAGGCGCCCATGCAACAGCAGTTCTACACGCCTCAGTCGGTTCCGATGCCGGGTCAGTTTGTGCAACCAGCCGGGCCGCCGACGAGTTCCTCTTCTGGTCCAGTGGTTGCTACTGTGGACAGTGCTTCCTTGCCTGTTGATCCCGTTGCTCAGGATGGGGCAAAGGTTGCGGCAAGCAAAGCTAAGAAAGGTACTAAGTGCTGGAAGTGCGCCGTCGATACTCACACCTCTAAAGGGTGTCCATCAGTGCATTATTGCCTTGTTTGTGATAACGGAGCACACCCAACCTTGAGGTGCGCAACTCTCCGGCTTCCAAAGCCCACGGCCTTTTCTGCAGGTTATGGTTCGGAAGATACAATTTTTGCTCAGTTGCCTGATAGTGTGTACAAACCCATCTGTTATCATCCAGTTCACCCACGGCACTAGTGAAGATCGATGGTGGTCTGGTGCCTGCGACAGCCATTCAGAGTTTGTTATCCAGGATGTGTCCGTCGAGTTCGTCGTGGACATGGGAGACTTTGCCTCATGGTACTGATGCTTTATTGATTGGTTTCCCTTCTGTCGGGGACCTGCAGCGGATGGACGGGATGCGGATGTGTATCCCATCCTCCACGGCCCAGGCTACTATTTCGAGTTGGAAGAAACAAGATGTTCTCCCTATGAGGGTGCTTGAGCATGTTTGGGTCCACGTTCAGGGGGTTCCGTATCCAGTCAGGCATTTTCTTGGTATTTGGGCTGTCGGTTCCCTCATTGGGACAACTCTGGATGTTGATCTTGTTACGCTTAGGAGCCGTGGCATTGTGCGTATTCTGGTGGGGATGCCATGCTCCAAGCCTCTTGATAAGCAATTGGACCCGACTGGACCGTATATTGGGACAGCATGTGTGGTTAAGCTGAAGGAATATGCATTTATTTTCCGTCGTGAGGCAGCTGATTTTGTTCCGGATACAGACTTTGTTCCCTTTTTTTGGCGTCGTAAGGGGGATGATGCTGATGATGATAATGGGGGCAGCGGAGGAGGGGTTCGATGGCTCCATGGATATGACTAGGCCTCACACTGCTAGCATGGATGTCGATACCTCTCAGTCGTCAGGAGTGGCTAATCTTGGGAAGTCAGTGGATTCTTCACATGTTTCTTCTAAGCAGACTTTGGTGGCTATAACTCCGTATAATCCTAACCCGCAAACCCTCGTGGAGTTGAGATTGTATCGAGGATTCGCCGCTTGTCTCCTAGTTTGCTGCGTATGGATCATCACTCGGCTGCAGCAACTGATGCCCTGGAGGGCCATGTTTTGTCACACCATCAGGAAGTTCAACACACTGATCAGGGACTGAATCGCCTTGATGGGCCAGAGGTGCAGCAGTTATCTGTTTGCAGCACAGGGGCGTCAAACTGCTGGGCGCCTGGGCAGGTGCTGGCCTCGCCAAGCATCCAGGTGCCAGCCGTGGCTGGGACGGGCCAGGAGTTACGCCGAGCTCGGGCCACTGCGGGGTCATCTGCTGCGGACGAGGCAGGCCAGGATTTGGGCCGTTCTCGGGCCGTGGCGGGGTCAGACTTGCCACCACTGTCGGTGGCCATCACGGGCGGGCCGGACATGCAGGCTGGCCTGGTGGTCTCTCCAGCTAGGCCGAGCCAGGAGGGGCTTCTACTCCATCTCAGCCTTCCCCGGGTGGCTCAGCAGCTTCTTCTGGTGGGACGGGGGTGGTCTCGACGCCGACTCCGACAACCCCGTCTCGCTCTGCTCCGAGGGCTGCAGCTGTGGCAGCTGGGTCGGCTGCTACTTCACCGATGCTGACCCATGTTACTCCGGTGGCAACATGCACTGCCGGAGGCTCCGTCACGTCACGCTCACCTCCTCCCACTGCGTCGGCTTTTGCTGATGGGGTCACTCCGATCCGTCGTAGTGAGAGGTTTGCCATGGCGTTGGATGGGGCGTCGGCGACGGATGAGGACTCCTTGAAGAAGGCCATGCGTCGTAAAGTCGCGCACAATTTGGACTACTTCGGTACGGAAATGAATTCAAAATCTTTTCTTTCTTTTTCTCCTAATTCCATTCAGTCAAAGCTGTCTAGTGTAGGACTTAATCTTGGTAGTAGTAAATTTCAAGTAGATGTTTCAACCAAAGTCTTGAGGCATATGGAATTTGACCGTCTTACGGTTATTCCTAAAGCTTCGACTGGGTTGACAGCCACCTATTTAGATGAAGAAGAAGCGATTGCCACATCAGATGGTCAGCTTCTTTCTCATCTAATTGGTGAAGTGTTGGAGGGTGGTTTGGATGACGACGGTTTGAGCTCATTGTATGAGTTAAAAGCATCTGGTCGGAAATCTAAATCTACCACCAACAAGTCTCGGAAACGGTCCAAGTTATCCAAATCCCCCACGGTTTCCCAATGAATGGCATGTTTGCAAATAGCAGAGGTCTTGGTGACTTGGCTAAATATTTGCACTTTGCTGGTTGTGTTCGGGACCATAATTTGGATTTCTTAGCTATTTCTGAGACGGGTAGACGTGAGTTTCGCAATCTCTATTGAACCGACTTTCAGGCGGTATAGAGTTTGATTGGTACTCGCGTCCCCCTCATGGCCGTTCTGGAGGCATTTTACTAGGCATCAGGACTGATACCATGGAAGTGTTGGATGTTACGGATGGTGCTTTTCATATTAAAATGCACATCCGTAATAATCCGATAATTTCATTTGGAGTCTTGTTGCCGTGTATGGGCCGGCTCAGGAAGCGGCTAAGACTTCTTTTCTCTGTGAAATGGTAAACTTGGCAAAAGATAACCCACACCCTCTTATCATTGGTGGGGATTTCAATTTGCTACGTTTTCCGTTTGAGAAAAGTAAGGGTCGGTTTGACAACCGTTGGCCTCTCTTGTTCAATGCAGTCATCGACAGCTTGAACTTACGAGAGATAACAATGGTGGGGAGACAGTTCACTTGGGCTAATTCTCTCCCTGAACCCACATACGAGAAACTAGACCGTGTACTGATGGATACTGATTGGGAATCTAGGTTCCATTGTCGGTACGGGCTCTAGAACGTATTGAGGGTTTGTCAGACCATGCTCCCATTCTTTTGACCACTGGAACACCTAGACCACAGTGTAACCACGGTTCAATTTGAGCTTGGGTGGCTGCACCGCGAGGGTTTCCATGAGATGGTTAAAAGAATTTGGGAAAGACCAGTTGCGGGTGATACGCCTATCCAGCGGTGGAACAACAAGATACGTGCTTTACGCACGTACCTCGTTGGTTGGGCTCGTCATACACTGGTTTACTTAAAAAAGAGAAGAACGACTTTCCTCGATAATTGATGCTCTAGAAGCATTAGCAGAAGTTCGGTTACTATCCGAGCAAGAGATTGAGCTAAAGAGCCAATCCAATGCACAGATAGCGAAGCTACTGCGAGAGGAGGAGTTAAAATGGTATCAACGTTCTAAAGCCCAATTCATCCTAGAAGGGGATTCGAATACTCGCTATTTCCATAGTATTGCCAATGGCAGACACAGGAAAAAGCGCATTCATTCTCTAGTCCAGGATGAGGGAACGATTGAGGGCCATGAACAACTAAAGTCGTATATTACAAATTACTATAAACCTGTTCGGTGCCCAGAGGAAGGAAATTTCACTTTGGATGAGTCTCGAACAGAGGATATACCCCAGGTTTCAGATGCGGAAAATAGTCTACTTACTAAACTCTACTCAGAGGAGGAAGTGAGGATGGCGGTTTTCCAAATGAAACATAATCAGCACCTGGACCTGATGGTTTCCCGGCTGAGTTCTACCAGAACTTTTGGGATGTTATCAAGTCTGATTTACTTCAACTGTTCGCCTGTCTTCATGGACACTAGAGTTGTTTCGTCTCAATTTTGGTGAGATAATTTTATTACCTAAGGTTAACGAGGCAGAAAGGATTCAACAATTTAGACCTATATGCCTTCTTAACGTTAGTTTTAAAATATTCACCAAAGTGGCTACGATTCGACTGAACAGTGTGGCAGATCATGTGGTTCGTCCGTCTCAGACGGCTTTTATGCAAGGCCGCAACATCCTTGATGGAGTTGCGATCCTACATGAAACAGTTCACGAGCTACATAGGAAAAAGCTGAATGGGGTAATTCTTAAAATTGACTTTGAGAAAGCTTATGATAAAGTCAAATGGTCTTTCCTTCAGCAGACCCTCAGAATGAAAGGTTTTTCTACTGAGTGGTGCGTTAATAAATAGCTTTGTTTCGGGAGGAAGTGTAGCCATTAAGGTCAATGATGACACTGGCAAATACTTTCAAACGAAAAAAGGCCTCAGACAGGGTGACCCGTTATCGCCAATACTATTTAATATAGTGGCTGATATGTTGGCTATCTTGATCGAACGCGCTAAATGAGGGTCAAATTGAAGGAGTGATTCCACATCTTGTAGATGGTGGTTTATCGATTCTTCAATATGCTGACGATACAATTCTTTTTATGGAACATGACATCGAAAAAGCTCGTAACCTTAAGCTGATTTTGTCAGCATTCGAGCAACTTTCGGGTCTTAAGATAAATTTCCATAAAAGTGAATTGTTTTGCTTTGGCGAGGCTCGAGAAAACGCCGCCTTGTATGCTGAACTTTTTGGCTGTGAGCAAGGTCAATTTCCTATCAACTATTTGGGTATTCCGATTCATTATCGGAGACTTACAAATGCTGAATGGAAAAAGGTGGAGGAAAGACTTCAATTACGTTTAAATAGCTGGAAAGGCAAACTCTTATCCCTGGGTGGAAGATTGGTTCTCATAAACTCGGTACTAACAACATGGTACTGTATATGATTTCATTCTTCCAATTGCCCAAAGGAGTCTTAAAAAGATTGGATTATTTCCGGTCTAGATTCTTTTGGCAAGGGGATTGTGAGAAGAAAAAATATCGTCTGACTAAATGGAGTGTGGTTTGCTGCCCTAAAGACCAAGGAGGGCTCGGAATTCATGACCTTGAGGTCAAGAATAGAGCCTTGCTAGGTAAATGGCTCTTCAAACTTCTATCGGAAGATGGAGTTTGGCAAACCCTCCTTAGGAGAAAGTATGTGGGAGATCAAGCTGTTCTCAGGTTCTTTGGAAACCTGGCGATTCACACTTCTGGGCAGGCCTCATGGCTACAAAGAAGTTTTTTTTCCACATGGATCTTTCTCAATTAGGGATGGATCGGAAATTCGTTTCTGGGAGGATAAATGGCTAGGCCAATCTACCCTTAGGGAACAATATCCGGCTCTGTATACTATTGTACGAAACAAAAGCGACACGATCGCGAAGGTGTTGGGTACCTCCCCACCAGATGTTTCGTTCAGAAGAAGTTTACTTGGAATAACAAGCATCCTGGAATGCCTTGCTCATCCGATTGGATTCAGTCCAATTGTCGGAAGGTCCAGATAAATTTCAATGGAATCTTACGAAGAATGGCAAATTCTCGGTTGATTCTATGTATAGAGCGCTAATTCTACCTGAAGTGCCAGTCGATATTAAGGATAATAACAAAATTTGGAAGATGAAGATCCCGCTTAAAACTAAAGTGTTTGCGTGGTATCTTCGTCGAGGTGTAATTCTTACAAAAGACAACCTTGCCAAACGCAATTGGCACGGAAGTAAAAAGTGTGTTTTCTGTCAACATGACGAGACCATTACACACTTTTCTTCCAGTGTGAATTCGCCAGGTCTATATGGTCAGCCATCCAGATAGGTTCTACCTTACATCCACCGCGTACTGTTGCAAACATTTTTGGCAACTGGTTAAATGGCGTGGATCCTAGGTTTAAACTCTTTGTAGGATGGGCGCGATTGCCGTTATTTGGTCGCTGTGGCTATGTAGAAATGACAAGGTTTTTAACGATAAAAATGCTTCTGTTATGCAGGTTATCTACCGGTGTACAGCTACGCTACGTGCATGGTCTACCCTACAGCGTGTGGGGGCACCGAGACTTATTTTTGGAGGTGGCGTCGAGGCTGGAGGCTGCGGCCAGGGAGTTATTCTCCCGGCATGGATGACAACATAGACTCCGGATAGACCTACCAGCATCTTAGGCGGATCTACAATTTCTCATTATGATATGTAATTCGCCTTTTATTTTTGTTCTGAATTGAGTACGGGTGAACTTGTGGCTGTGTGCATCTAGTTATGCAGAGACCGGGTGTAATGCTTAAAACTCTTAAGTAATAAAATCCCTTTATCTAAAAAAAGGACCCATCGAAGCATCTCCCATTGTATTTGTCCTTATGCGACAACCAACCTATCAATCCCCGTCCCCCACGGCCAACCACGTGTCAAGCCGTTGCCCTATAGCGTCCCCTTGTATTGTCCGGTAAAAATCCCCTTTCTCAAACTATGTGAACCCTAACTCTTCAACGAATTCCGCTAGGCCAACTGGCCAAGATGTGCTGGAGGCGGCACTAAGGGCGGCCCAAAAGCCTTGTTATTTTTTTCTATCAACTACGGTGTTGTCAAACTTGTTATGGAACAAAGGGACCGCCTAAGACCTGCCACGTGTCGAGCAAGATGAAGTGAGTAGCTAGACTGCAGCCACAACATCGCCGGACTAGTGAAACAGCACAGAAGATGGAAGGGGCTGGGGTTTCTACCTACGAGAGCGAGATGGAGCGAGGAGCTCGACCGATGGAAGGGGCAGGGGTTTCTACCTACGAGAGCGAGATGAAGCGACGACCTCGACTAGCAGCGACGGTACCGGTGGTGGGCTAATGGAGTGGTACCGGAGAAGGAAGGGCCAACAACTTCTACCGTGTTATTGAGAGGAGCCACAACTAAAACTTTCTTATCTTTGCTAACTATAACTGCTTATTGACTGAAAATTCAAACATAGTCAACTAAAATTTTCTCAGTAATAGATATTGTTGTGATGATTTTTACGTCATGAATTTTATCGCCTTAAAATGCATCGCTAGTTGGCAAATGTGATGATCTAATATTACACTGTAACAAAGCTCGTGGGTTTCCGGCCTTCTGCGCGCCCTGCCTCCCTTTGGCTTATCGTGGGGTGACGCGTGTTGCCTGACAGGAGACATGTGCTGCTCTGGTTGGTTGTGCTGGTGCCGCTCGGTGCTTGCCTTGTCTGCTTCTTCGTGTTCGTCATATGTGCTTGTATTTCTGTCGGTTGCTGCCCGTGTTTTTTTCCCCTGGTGCTCATTGTTTCACGCTTCGCCTTTGCTGGTGACGCCAGTTCAGGCTTCGCCTCAGCCGGTCACGCCGGTGTTTGTGGTTTTACGGTTGTTCTCCCGGTTGCTCTTTTTCTGTTTGGGCTGTGACCGGTTGCTCCTTTTGAGTTGTCGTTGCTTGCTCTGGTTTGTCTTTTGGTGGGCGATGGTTGAACCGTGCGTGCTGTGACCGGTTGTTCCTTTTGAGTTGTCGTTGCTTGCTCTGGTTTGTCTTTTGGTGGGCGATGGTTGAACCGTGCGTGCGACTGTTTGCCTTGTTCTTTTCTTTCTCTCTTTTGTCTTATCGGGGAGGGGGGAGGTTTGTTCCTTGGTTAGGCGTGCTTTGCGTGTCGGTGGAGTTTGCCTGTTGTCTACCCGTCTATAACTTTGCTTGCAGACTGCTGCCTCCTTTCTTCCCATGTGTATCTTTGCTCGCACTCTGCCTTTATTCGGTTATGTTTGTATCTTTGCCGGCCTGCATTTCCGCGTCATTTCGAGATGGTACTCGGCTTGTTTCTTCTCCTCTTATATATGCCCCCTGTCTCGCTTGTTCTTCATTTTGCTTCGCTTGCGTTGCGGTTCGTTCGCTTCGTTGTTTTGTTTCGTTTCTCGTTCTGCCTCGTGTGGTTTTCGGTGGTCACTTCCTTGGTTGGTTCTCCGACGCCGTCGTCGGTGAGTTCTTCACTTTGTTTCGCCTGCGTTGTGTTTTGTTCGCTTCGTTGTTTTGTTTCGTTTCTTGCTCTACCTCGTGTGGTTTTCGGTGGTCACTTCCTTGGTTCGTTCTCTGGCGCCGTCGTCGGTGAATATTGGTGCTGCTTCTTTTTGGCGGCGGCTGGGTTCGGGCTGCTTTTCTTTCTTCCTCCTGAGGTTATTTGTTCGCCTCCTGCTTGTTGTCTTTGTGTTCTTCTTTTCGGGCCGTGTTTCGTGGTCGATCGTTCATTTCTGTTTTTTGCCCCTGTGTTGGTTCTATTCTTTTGCGGGTTTTGTGTTTGCGTGTGTGCTTTCTATTGCCGCATTTTTGTTGTTTGGGTCATGTTTCCTATGTTCGGTGGTGTGTTATTCTTTTGCTGTTCGGATATCTTTACTTAGTGGATGTCTCTTAGTATCACTTATCGTGAAGGAAGATCTTCTTTGCATGATTGGTGGTACTAAAAGATCATCCATTGGGTGATGTTAGGATTTTTTTTCTGTTTTATATATGTAACTGTGGCGCCCTGACCTGATTGTTATACAGTGATGCTGTGTGTCACCGGTTAAGCGATACAACCGGAGGTTACGGGTTTACCAATCCCCGGCCAAAACCTTTGGCAGGCGTTGCTCGGAATGGATCATCGGCAACGCAACTCCCCGATTGATGCCTTAACACAGGCACAACCCTCAATGCATAATAGAGAGACCAAGACTTGTGGAACAACTGGCACATCACAGACTCTACGACACAAATCATATAGTTCAACTCCTATAATAGAGAAAGATAGCAAATGACATCCAGAGGTCACAGACCCAACATTACATCAAGCGGAAGCAAATTAGGTTGTTCTAAACAACAAGAACCAACATATGGCCTAAGAGGCCTACAGATAAACATCACAACGCCAGCTGTTCCAGGATGTCCCAAGCTGCCACCTGGGAACCCCAGACTACTCGTCGACGTCCACAAAGAACCCACCTTCGAGTTCGGTGAAGTCCTCCTCTGAAACAAAACAAACGACGTTGAGTTCGACGAACTCGCAAGATTATATATAGAGCTTTAGCTCGATGAGGCTTTCAAAGTCATATGGCTGTTTTGCATAAAGCTGATTTTATTTATGAAAACATAACTCAATGGCATCGACTATTCAGAGTATTTTCAAAGAGGTAAGAAGTACTCTTTCTTCGATCACTTTACTCATCAACAACCACTGTAACTGTTCATCAAAGCCACCTCCCCGAATCACCCTTGAGGAAGCTCACCTTGCATTTGTGAGTGGTACCTCTAGTACCCAGTTTGTAATCATTCCGTTAACGTTATTCTATGATCTTACCTTCACTTCCCAAGTTCGTCCATAACCGCGGACACGGCTTTTCGAAAAGATTTAACCCTGCAGGGGTGTACAAATGTTTGCCACGCGTACCGTCCGGCCCATTACCTGATCATTAGCTCTCTTCCTTGGAAAGCCGGCTGGGTGGGAGCGGTGTCGACTTCTCCCTCGTTAAGGACTAACCCAGGATCATCAGTGAGGATGGAGCAGCGGATCATCGACACCGTGCCCCGTGGCCACTCATTTTCCTAATACCATCATCCTCATCTCAGCCACCAACTCACGCACGCGCAAATGGAAGCCCGAACTAGAGGACCCTGGCTAGCCCCGCCCGAGTTATTTAGTCTATGAGGGTTCCTGCAATGCATAGGCCTCACGCATGGTTGCACGCTCAGTCTTGGTTCAAGAGGTAAAGAACTTGCACCTAGGCGGCGAGAACGAGACAAAGCACCACAACCACAGTGGCCTCTCATCCCCACCTTTAAAAATTTTAGTATCCGTCACCACAATTTCCTCCACTAGCAACCATTCATCTCATCACCTGTTTCCACCACAAACCATCCATCGTATAGCTATGCAATTTACTAAGCATGGCTAAGCATCAACATAGCATAGTAAGTATCTCAGGCCACAAAACAATCCTATGGATAATAGGAGGGAAAACAGGTATTGGCATCGGAAACTTAATGCAACTATAGGATACTCTAATCCAACAAAATTGACATTTAGAACCGCATGCAATATTATAGTGGAGAAAATATTTGCGGAAACATAGGATAAGATATGCTCAGAGGGGGGATTACACTTGCCTTGTTGATATGGCTGGTAGTACGGATCGTCAAGAGACGGGGGTGGCACTTCACCTCCTTGATCTACCGATGCACAAACAACACCGGAAGAACAATCAACACATGGCAATTGTGCAATGCATACAAAGATGATGATATGACATTTTAAATGCACCCTAGAAGCTTTGAACATGACCAACAAGTTAAATGGGGTCCCCGTTATATTTATTGCATTATTTGGAATAAACCCCATATTTAAACTTAGTGATTATAATTACTACTAGAGCACATTATTGTACTTGTGATCAATGATGCATGATGATGATGATTTTGGATCACTCATGTTTTTCTGAGCATTTTGATATAAGGAACACAATTTTCGGAGGTCCCGGTAAAAAGTTATTAATTTTATAAGTTCCTCCTTTTTAAACGTATGATTTTAACATTTCTCGAAGCACCATATTTTAAATGTGATCAAATATACATAATATTTATCTTAAAGTTTTAATCACAAATTTCCGTGCATTTTGGTGTATCACACGCATTTTTCAGATACATCGATAAAAATTATTATTTTTATACATTTTCCTTTTAGATATGATCTTTTGATGATTTAACAACAACAGAACAATATCTATACATTTAGAGATAAGGAATGAAGGAAAAACATAAATTTAAACATCAGTATTGAAATCCGGAATTTATTCCGGAAATTTCCGGATTTTACACCGGGAGGAAATATTTCCGGAATTGTTTCCGGTCCATTTTCGGGTATAGACCGGGCTAAAAACCACCGGTCTAGTAGCTAAACGCTAACCCGGTATAGAAACTGGAAAAATCTGGGTTTCCCACCGGATTCGTCAACGCGTCGAGCGGAGCTACGGAGACGACGATGCTCGGCGGCGTGAACGCGCGCTGGCGCGAGAGGGGAGAGGGGAGATGGTGCTTCGTCACGGGAGGCTCACCGCGAGCAAGTTGGTGAGGTCGGGTGGCCGGAGATGGCTCGGCGGCGCCGGAATCGGGCGGCGGAGCGACGCGGTGGAGCTCGGACTGCAGCGGCGAAAAGTGGACGGCGGCGGCAAATGCGGCGGCCCCGCGTCGATTCCCGCGGCCAGGGGTAGAGGAGGTGGCGGCGAAGCTTTCTCCTGTCCTCGATTTGAGCGGGAGGCTCTCAGGCGACGGCGACGAGCACGGCGGTGGCGGCGGCCATGGCGGCCCGCGGGAAGAGGAACGGGGAGAGAAGACGGAGCAGGGCGAGAGGAATGGGGAGAGCACGTGGTGGTTCTCCTCCTTGCAGGGGTGAGGGCAGAGCAGGGGGCCGGGGGCGAGGCGCACGGCGGCATGGCGGCGAGGTGGTGCGGCGCGAGCGCTGCGCTCGGTCGCAACAGTGAGGAAGAAAGGAGGTTTTCCAGAAAACCCCCTGCGCGAAATAAATTCATCACGGACATATCCTTCCATAATTACAAAGAGGTCCTTTTCAGTTCTGGAAAATATTACAGCAGCTGTATTTGAATTATTTGAGGCACTTGAACACTTCCAAAAATTGAGAGAAAATTTGGGGAGGCTCCCAACACCATTTAGAGGCACCACAAAAATTGGTGTTGCCAAATAAAATAATTTGGACCACTTTTGTTAATAGGGTTGACTTTAGGCATTTTTGGCTAAATTCAAAATATTGCCCACTTGTAATATCTATAGCAATGCAAACTATTGTTCTCAACCCTTGGAACTTCCTTGACAAATATAAGATGTCAGGAACTTTTTGTTGTGCAAGTTTGAGTACCTTCAATGTGTGGAAGTTTTGTTAGAGCACGTTGGCATTTGGTTTTAGCAACTTCATATCAATTCGATATCAAAGTTGTATTAACTCAAAAGAGACATGTCTATGCATGGATGCCATGATGCAATCAACACAAAAGTGGAAAAATTACACGGGTTTTTAGGTTCTCAGTTTTGGGCTGTTACAGTAACTCATGTCTTTTCTCGTGCAAGGAAGATTCCATGGCTGGTGTTTAGGTCCGGACCTATTTGTTGTTGGAAGCCATGATGAAACAAGTGCATCTCCGAGCGCTTATATGTATGACCTATACAGGTGTCGCGCGCGGAGGTCCGGGTTGGCCATTGGAAACGAGGGGACGAACAAAGAAGAGGACAGCGAGGAAGAAGGAAGGGAGAAACAGGAAAGACAGAGAGATGGTGTCGGTCATATTGTTCCTACGAGACGGTGTACGCGGTGATTTGTTGACGTCTCGTTTGGTTGTCTTGTTGCAGTGTAGTAGTGTTTTCGGTTTGGTGCGTTGCAGCGTGGGTACTGGGTAGGCTGTGTTGTTGGCTTTCTTTGCTTCTGGGCAAAACAAGAAAAACAGAGAGATGGTGTCGGTCATGTTGTTCTACAAGACGGTGTACGCCGTGATTTGTTGACGTCTCGTTTGGTTGTCTTGTTGTAGGGTAGTAGTGTTTTCAGTGTGGTGTGTTATAGCGTGGGTTCTGGGTTGGCTGTGTTGTTGGCTTCCTCTGCTTCTGACACGGTTTGACTGCGTTCACGCTTTTCCCCGCGGAGAGGGCCCGTGTTGTGCTCTTGGTGCGGGGTTTGGGGAGGCGGCGTTATGTGCTCCTCTGGGTGACGTTGCTGAAGAAGGATGTTTGCAGTGGTGGAGGCGTCGTTGGTTGGCTCGGGGGTGTTGGTCCGTGACGACCGAGTCGGCCTGTGTCGATCGAGTCTGCGTGTGGGGAGGATGGCGGCTTGTGATACACGCGCTTATTGTCTGTGTTGCGGTGGTCGGGAGTGCCGAGTACTGCGTTGAATAGACGCCTATCCGGGGTGCTCCAGGCGGTGCTGCATGCGTGTTGGTTGTGGGATAGGGTGGTCGTTGCTTTTATGAGGTGGGTCCACCTGCCGTGTGCGTGAGCGGTTGTGTGCTGGGTGTCACACGGTGTTACGCGGCTTTCTAGGCGCCCGGTGTATGGTGTTACGAGCCGTTTGACGGTTCCGCTGGTGATCGTGCGGTGGTTAATGTGCGCATCGGTGATATATTTGCATGGGTTTCTCCTGGATGGGCGTGTCCGTCCTTTGTGTTTTGCCCTCGCTTCTTCCTCACGGTGCTCTTTTCTGTTCGTCCCTCGTTTTAATGGCGAACTCGATGGTCCTTCGTGCGCCTGGGGAAGATGGTTTGCCATGGACGGGCTCCCACGTGACGACTGGGGGTCTAGAGCGTCTGTCGTCCGTCGGGTTTATCCCTAGTGCTAGCCGGTGTTCCTAGCGGGTTCCCATCGCGGAGTAGGCGCCTCTCCCTCGTTGCGACGTGTGTTTTTTTACTAGCCATTTGGAGAGGGGGTTATCTCTCGTCTTCGTGTGACCTATCCGTTTAAGGAGGGTCGGGCCACCTACTTCTCAGCGAATCTGCCTCCGCTGGTGAGTCCTTCTTTTGTCCGCATGTATGCTTTCTATCCCTTCTGCCTAGGTGACGGTGCCGTCTGTTGCCCGCAGTTGCTTCCCCCCGTTCTTATTGGCTGGAGGAACCGTCGTGCTGGTTGAAGGCGATGTATGACGCCCCTCTTACATGTATCCTTTTCAGTGTATCCCCGATAGTGCCGTTGTACTCAAGAATCTTCAGAGCAAGATGTGCGGTGCTGAGTCGGCCGATCTGATGGAGCTGTTGGGCAAAGCTATGGAGGTTAGGCGTTTCCTGCCTGTTTATATTATGTTCGTCAGTGTGGACTGGTTGTCCTTTTTTCGGTACTAATATTTTTTCCACGTAGAAGGAGAAGAAGGAGGCTGACGTTGCCACAGCTATTCTAAAGGTGGAGAACGCTGCCTTGCATCGGGCTCTTGAAGCGGCGGGGGGGGGGGGGGGGGGCTCTAGGCAACGGATATTGGCTCGTGAGCAGTGGCTTTGTCTTTTCTGTTTGAGTTTGTGCTGGTGCGATCCTTTGTAAGGAGTGGTGACGGTTCTTCTTTAGGTGTGAATGGTCTCCAGGTGTTGGGTTTTGGCGCTGCTCCTCTCGTTGAGGTTTGTATTGGCGCCAGTGCTTGTAATAATTACTCTTTTATCATCCGGAGATTAGGCTTCGGGTGTGACTGAGGCCATGCCAAGGACCTATGACGACGACACTGAGATAGATCCACGTGAGGTTCATGTTTCTGTGTCCGGTATGCTACTCGTGTCGCCTCTATGGTCAATACCTCAGTGTACTACAAGGAGCACGAGGTGCCAGCAGCGCCGGAGGGCATGTCGTCGGAATCCGAGGGAGAATATTACAGCGGAGTAGATGTTGAGTCGGAAGAGAGCGGATTTGGGAAAGGAGACGTCGATGGTGATGCTTAAGGTCAGCGTGATGCAGCGATTTGTCTAAACATTTTTCTGTTCATTTTACTGTTTTTTTGGACGTACGGTTGTGTCCGTGCGTGTTAGCAAAGGCTTGAATTTGTTTGTATGCTTTATGTGTCGCCCAGGGATAGTCTGATGCGGGCTATCTCATTCGCCATTCGTCTTGTGTGTACACGTGTAGGTGGCGCGGTGTACAGCCTGGTTGTGTCAGCGACCTGCTAGGGCCTGAGACACGTGTGTCATGGGTTTGTCACGTCAGGTGTCATAGATGACTTCGTAGGTGTGGGATTACGCGAGTCAAGCATCTCCGAGCTTGGGATCGCAGGAACAAAGATCAACACAGATTTACCCAGGTTCGGCCCCCTCAATGTGAGGTAAAAGACCTACTTCCTGCCTACCCTAGATTGGTATTGATATGATAATCGAGGTGTTACAATGGAGGCGATCCGATCTGGTACTCGCCGTATGAGCTAGGGTTTTGGGCTTGATAGCTTGACCCTCTCTAAGTCCTGCGAGTCCTCTTTATATACACAGAGGCTCGTCAGGTTACAAGAGTTCTACACGAAGCCTGATTATCTTTCTTGTCTTCCAAGGCAAGTTTGCACCGACCTTCTGGAACTTTCCTTTATCGAGTCGCGATGCGAGATTGGCCCATCTTTCACGTGGCCCAATAATGATAGCGCAGCCTTAAGTCGCGGGTTAATCATTCCCCCGACATTAGCCCCCAAGCGTGGCCTGAACTTCATAGTATTTCTTGATCTTGAATGTTTAGGCCGCGCTTTTCCTTGTTTCGCGACTTATAATTGTGCAGGATTGGCCTTGACTCGCACCTGGAAGATCATCTGACTTCGTGAGCTTCTTTGTTAGAGTAGCCTGATAGCTTCAGAACTTGATGACGATCCATCTTCAAATTTTTGATGATAATATGATGTAGCCCCCAAGGATTGAGAGGATGTAACGTGTAATCATCTCAATTCTTCTCAGAGAATTCTGAAGGTCATCACCTGTAACTTGATATCATGAATAAAACAATTGTTAAGATACAAGTAATTGTAATTGGTGTTGCCGTACTATAAGCAGTACATCGACCTCTAGTTAGGCCATCTGAATCCTTAAGTGGGCACTCGCGCGACTCAGTATTTCCTAGGAACATGTGTGTTCAGGGTCGAGAGCGGCCATGATAGGCAATCAAGCTCGATTGACGCCACACCCCAGTACTTTGGCCACATAATGCGAGTAGCAATCCAACTTAAGGTAAATTTGATAATTGCCAATAAATTGGCTGTTTCAGGGTAACAAAGACCCCAAGAAACATAATGATATTGCCATGATAGGCTAAGCTATGATAAGCTTTGATTATGATGACACATAAGGTCGCGCCTTGGTGGCAACCGAGTGTTATACATAGGGTTGGATCGCGCGTAGGTGGCGATCCATGGTGATACATGGGGTCGGTCGCGCCTAGGTGGCGACCAGAGATGATACAAAGTTTACGGCCGCGCCTAGGTGGCAGCCGGTTTCTGATACAAGGGTCGATCGCGCCTGGGTGGCGATCAGATGTTGCATAGGTCGCGCCTAGGTGGCGACCAAAGTTGAAGTTCTAGCCCTGAGTGGCTGTGATGATACTCAGCTATAAAGCTGGAAAGGATGATGCTTGGCTCTGATTAGCCTTTTCTTATGTATAGTACGGTCGCAGGTGTGCGACGTTCCAAGGGCGAGGTGCCTCGAGACGATCCTCGAAATCATGGCGTTCGCTGCTTTCTTCCCTTACATCCAGCAGATAGTACGACCCATTGTTTAGCTTCTTGCTGATGATGTAGGGTCCTTCCCATGGAGAGGACAGCTTATGCATTCCCTTGTGATCTTGTTTAAGTCGCAGTACTAGGTCGCCTTCTTGAAAGGTGCGGGTTTTGATGCGTCTGGCATGATAGCGTCGCAAGTCTTGTTGATATACCGCTGACCTTGATGCTGCCAAGTCTCTAACCTCTTCTAATGTGTCCACCGAGTCTTGCCGAGCTATCTCATTATCTGTCTCGATGTAAGCCGCAACTCTTGGTGAATCATGTATGATGTCGCTGGGCATGACTGCTTCTGCTCCATAGACCATGAAATATGGTGTAAATCCTGTGGATCTGTTAGGGGTTGTTCTTAAGCTCCACAGTACTGCTGGCAATTCTTCCACCCAACATCCTGGAGATGCTTCGACCTTTTCAATAAGGCGCGGCTTAATTCCATGGAGAATTTCCTGGTTAGCTCGCTCAGCTTGTCCATTGCTCTGCGGGTGTGCTACTGACGTGAGGTCCAATCTTATCCCATTGTCTGCGCAAAATATCTGTGTAGCCCCTTCAGAGGTGTTGCTCCCATTGTCTGTAATGATACTATGGGGGTACCCGAAGCGGAATATGACCTTCTTCAAGAACTTGACTGCTGTTTCAGCCTCGCAATCTCCCACAGGTTCTGCTTCTATCCACTTTGTGAATTTGTCCACCATGACCAGGAGGTGAGTTTTTCCGTTTGAAGACCGTCTGAAGGGCCCTACCATGTCAAAACCCCATACGGCAAAAGGCCATGTGATGGGTATTGTGCGAAGTGCTTGAGCTGGCATATGATCTTGCCTAGCGTATCTTTGACATCCGTCGCACACTCTGACAATTTGCTCTGCATCTGCTAATGCTGTTAACCAGAAGAATCCATGTCGGAACGCCTTTGCCACCAAAGATCTTGACGAAGCATGATGGCCACAATCGCCTGAATGAATTTCGTGCAAGATTTTTCGTCCCTCTTCTGGTGAGACACATCTTTGGAATGCTCCTGACACGCTGCGCTTGTATAATTCGTTGTTGATGATTGTATAGGCCTTTGATCGTCGTATGATTTTGCGCGCCTCAATCTCATCGTCTGGCAGCACTCCGCGACTTAAATATGCCATGTATGGCTCTGTCCATCCTGGCTGTTCATGCAGGGCTGCGACTAAAGTTGAATCATCCTCTGGCTCTGCAATGTCAATCTCTGCTGGAGGTTTGACTGATGGATTGTGCAGTTCATCCAGGAAAACATTGGGTGGGACTGACTGTCTGTTGGATCCAAGCCGAGACAGGGCATCTGCAGCTTCGTTTTGTCTCCGATCAATATGTTCAACTTGGTATCCAGTGAAATGTCCAGCAATTCTGTCCACCTCTCTTCTATATGCAGCCATGTTCGCATCCTTGCTGTCCCACGTTCCAGAGACCTGCTGTGCCACCAAGTCTGAATCGCCAAAACAGCGTATGCGACTGATGTTCATCTCCTTTGCTATACGTAGACCATGAAGCAGTGCCTCGTACTCCGCCACGTTATTTGTGCAGTTGAAGTGTATCTGTAGCACATACCGCAGCTTGTCTCCCTTGGGAGATGTTAGAACAACTCCAGCCCCCGAGCCTTGCAACTGTCTTGACCCATCAAAATGCATGGTCCAGTATTTGGTTTCTGCCATGCTAGGAGCGACTTGGATTTCTGTCCAATCGTTAATAAAATCTGCAAGGGCTTGCGACTTAATTGATGTGCGCGGCTCGTAGCTGATGTGATGTGGTCCCAACTCGATCGCCCACTTAGCGACTCTTCCAGTAGCTTCTCGATTACGGATGATATCTGCCAACGGTGCTGAACTAACCACAGTTATTGGATGTTCTTGGAAGTAGTGCTTCAGCTTGCGACTCGCCATGAACACTCCAAACACCAACTTCTGCCACTGTGGGTAACGCTGTTTGGAAGCTGTGAGGACTTCGCTCACGTAATATACTGGTCTCTGGACAGGGTATTCCTTTCCGGGTTCTTGTCTCTCCACAACCATGACAGCGCTCACAGCACGGGAATTTGCCGCTATGTATAGTAGCATGGGCTCTTTATCCTTTGGAGCCGCCAGAACTGGAGCATTTGTCAATTGATTTTCAAGGCTGTCAGAGCTTCGTCGGCCTCTGCGTCCCAAACGAAGGTGTCTGATTTTTTCAACAGTCTGTACAAAGGTAGTGCTTTCTCTCCCAATCTTGATATAAAGCGACTCAAAGCTGCTACGCATCCGGTAAGTCGCTGCACATCTTTTATCTTTTCTGGTTTTTGGAGATCCATCACTGCCTTTATCTTATCAGGGTTGGCCTCAATGCCTCTTTCTGATACTATGAATCCTAATAGCTTTCCTGCTGGTACTCCGAAGACGCACTTTGTGGGGTTGAGCTTCATGTTGTATTTTCTGAGATTTGTGAATGTCTCTGCCAGATCACTAATAAGATCCTGGCTAACTTGCGACTTAACCACAATATCATCCACGTAGGCGTGAACGTTGCGACCTATTTGCTCATGTAGACAATTCTGAATGCATCTTTGGTAAGTCGCACCTGCGTTCTTCAACCCAAAGGGCATGCTGACATAACAAAAAGCTCCAAAGGGTGTGATGAAGGACGTCTTTTCTTGGTCCTCCCTCTTCATCTTGATTTGATGGTAGCCTGAATAGGCGTCCAAAAAGCATAACAGCTCGCACCCAGCAGTTGAATCAATCACTTGGTCGATTCGCGGCAAAGCAAATGGATCCTTTGGACAAGCTTTGTTAAGACTGGTGTAATCAACGCACATTCGCCACGTACCGTTCTTTTTCATAACCAATACTGGGTTTGCCACCCATTCCGGATGGTATACCTCCGTGATGAATCCTGCAGCCAGCAAGCGAGCTATTTCCTCTCCTATTGCCTTTCTCCTATCATCGTGGAAACGCCGTAGTGGCTGCTTCACTGGTTTAGCCGCAGGGTTCACTTTGAGGCTATGTTCTGCTAATTCTCTTGGTACCCCTGGCATATCTGACGGCTTCCATGCGAAGATGTCCTTATTTTCCTGGAGAAAAGCGACGAGGGCCTTCTCCTGCTTTCTTCCATGTGTGCTCCAATGCTGGTTTGCTTGGATGAGTCGCCAGGAACAAGATTTATCTGCTTAGTGTCCTGGGCCGCTTTGAATTTCATTGGTGGCTCGGCAGATGGCGTGGTAACTACACTCATGTCGTTTGGGTCCACCTGCGACTTATAACCTTTTAGCTCTTCCGCGGCACAGGCGGATTCTGCGAAGGCCGCATCTCCCTTTTCACATTCTATCGCTTTTTCTCTATCTCCGTACACTGTGATGACCCCTTTTGGTCCTGGTATCTTCAACTGTAGGTACACGTAGCATGGCCTGGCCATAAACTTAGCAAAGGCCGTTCTTCCAAACAAGGCGTGATATGGGCTTTGGAATTTTACCACTTCGAAGCATAGGAATTCGCTTCTAAAGTTCTCTTCTGTCCCAAAAGTTACCCCTAGGGTTATTTTCCCCGCTGGCCGTGCGGACCTTCCTGGGACAATGCCGTGAAATACTGTTGACGTGGGCTGCAGGCTGGAATCCTTGAGTCCTAGACGCTGGAACGTATCGTAGTACAAGATATTAATGCTGCTTCCTCCATCCATAAGCACTTTGGTCAGCTTGTATCCTGCAACGTACGGTGCCACAACCAGTGCCAACTTGCCAGGTTCCCGTACTTGTGGCGGGTGATCGTCGCGACTCCAGGTTACTGCGTATTCTGACCACCTTAACCAATTGGGTGTTGCTGGTATCACGGCGTTCACCTGCTGACTTCTGCGGCTCAATTTCTCTTCCCTTTTGGAGGTATCGATAACTATTGTGTGATACTGCCCCGTTTGCCTGGGGTTACTCGCGCCGTGTTGCCCAATATTTGTGTTATGAGCCGCACTAGGGTTTCCTTCATGGAATTCCCCCCGTTGTGTTGGCTCTCTTCTTTCCACTTCTTGTAATAGTGGCATTGTGCCTTGGTATGGTCCGCTGGCCGTCCATCACCTGTCGCATGAAGGTCGCATGGCCGGTTAAAAACTTCTTGCATATTGATTGGACGGGAGCCGTATCCTCGACCCCTTCCACGCTGGCCTCTGAATCCTCCACGCGCATTGGCGACGAGCCCTGAGTGACCATCTTCGTTTTTGCGTTTGTTTTGATTCGCGTTGTTGTGGCTGTTTGCTGCTGCTGGGGCTTGTTGGAGTTTTTCTTTCCTTTGCAGCAACCTCCTCTTCTTCTCCGTCTGACGCGTCTCTGGTTTTATCTGAGCCGGCATATTTGTTAGCCGCAGCCATCACTCGCTGAGGCTCTTGACTTTATCCTTCATGCGACCCAGCTTATGAATCAGCGGCTCAAACTTGCAGTTTTTCTCCATTACCAGGACGGCTGAGCTTGGTGGTATATTATCTGAGGAGTGTATTATTTCTGCCACCCTTTTCATCCAATGGCGACTTGACTCGCCTTCCTTCTGGACACAACGCTCTAGATCTTCTATATTGCAGAGTCGTTTGCAAGTTCCTTGGAAGTTCTTAACGAAGGCATCCTTCAGTTCCTCCCAAGTATTTATAGAGTTGGGAGGCAAATTTTGCAGCCATATGTGCGCTGCACCTTCTAGCATCATGTTGAGGTACCTTGCACATATTTCCTCTGAGGCGTTCAAAATGCTCATCCCCATCTCGTAATTGTTCAGCCAGGTGGTTGGATCCATGCTGGCGTTGTAGTTTGCCACCTTGCGTGGCCCTTTGAAATCTTCAGGAAAAGGTTCCGATCTGATCCTTTCAGTGAAACACACCGGTCCCTTGAGTCGCGAGGACAGGGCTGTGGGCGCGCCGCGGGGTTATCTGCGGGCCGCGTTTGCACCACTGGCATATTCGCCTGCGCTTCTGCGACTTGCTCCTGCTGCCTCTGTGCGACTCCTGATACGTTCTCTGGTGGCCTGCTTTGGACGCTTCTTTCTGCTGCAATCCTGTGATTGGCTGGTACGAGGGGCAGCTGTGCTTCGGCTTCCGCCCTATTGGCTTGTTGCAGGACTGCCGTACTTAGCATCTGAATCGCGCGCCGCGCCTCAGCATTGACCGGGTCATCGCCTGTTGGTACCATCTGAGTCAAGATATTAGCCGCAGCATACATATTATCGACAGGGTTCTGGTAATGGCCCTGCGGGGTGTGAAACCTCCTTGGTTGTTGCTGGGTCTCTTGATTTGTTGGTACCCTTCCTTCCGCAGTCGTCTGGATTCCCGTTCCCGCGGCTGGAGTGAGCGGGATTTCCACTGTTGGTTGAGTCGCGCGCAGTTGTGTTTGCGGGTCAACCTGTCGTTGAGTCGCAGCCAGCGCGGCTACTCTCTGCCGCTCCTGTTGGATTCCTTGGTTTATCTGATCGAGCCTGCGGCGCTCTTCTTCCATCCTTCGAACCTCATACAGGAGCTCGGCCCTGGCGGCCTCAATTTCTGTTGCACGGAGGGCGGCGTTCGTGGCTGACACGGGGACAAGAAGTGGGTTGCTTGGGGGTGCCGATGCCTCGGTTTCTCCAGCAGTTCCTGATGCGCCTGCTCCTCCGGTCGTGTAAACCGCGACTTGTGCCGTCTCTCGATCTGGTGATAATGCGATTTCTGGTGGGTAACCCCAGCAACTTTCTTCAAAGGCAGGTATAATGGACCCAAACTCTTGCGAGTCCATGCTTTCACGGATTCTTCCCCATCATCGGCGACTTCTTCTACTGAATCGCCTTCTTGGACCGAGCTAACGGACCTGCCACCGATGAAGCCAACGAAGACGTTGATGGATCCAAACGGGATGACGTGGCCGGTCTCCAAGTAATCTGCTTCCGGCCCCCAGCTTGAATCGTCGATGAGGGGTGTGCCATTGACCGTGATGATACGGCCAACAACAAGATCTTCAGCTCCCTTCATGGATCCTGCGCGGAACGTGACGCTCTTGACCGCAGGCCCCACGGTGGGCGCCAACTGTCGTGGGTTTGTCACGTCAGGTGTCATAGATGACTTCGTAGGTGTGGGATTACGCGAGTCAAGCATCTCCGAGCTTGGGATCGCAGGAACAAAGATCAACACAGATTTACCCAGGTTCGGCCCCCTCAATGTGAGGTAAAAGACCTACTTCCTGCCTACCCTAGATTAGTATTGATATGATAATCGAGGTGTTACAATGGAGGCGATCCGATCTGGTACTCGCCGTATGAGCTAGGGTTTTGGGCTTGATAGCTTGACCCTCTCTAAGTCTGCGAGTCCTCTTTATATACACAGAGGCTCGTCAGGTTATAAGAGTTCTACACGAAGCCTGATTGTCTTTCTTGTCTTCCAAGGAAAGTTTGCACCGACCTTCTGGAACTTTCCTTTATCGAGTCGCGATGCGAGATTGGCCCATCTTTCACGTGGCCCAATAATGATAGCGCAAACTTAAGTCGCGGGATAATTATTCCCCCGACAGCGTGGACTGCGGAGGATAGTACCGTGCCTTTGTTAGTCAGAGTTTACGTTTATTATCTCTGAACATGGCACGTGTGAGACTTGTGTGCGCATTTTTTCTCCGGGGCTTCCACGTTCCCCTGCGTTCTTCTTCTTGTATGAGGTGTCAATGCGGCCGGGCCTATAACGTTGCCCGTTGCTACTATATATGTTTGTTGGTGTTGCCTAACAAGATTTCTCAAGCAGGGCTGGACATCATGTCTCTTGAGCGTTGTCAAGGAGGTTCTCAATTGGTGACAAGTGATGCGAAAGCGGACAGACAGGTAAGTCTGGTCGTGCGAGACGCGTTTTTTAAGATTCGTTTGATTAGTTGGACGCTTGTTGTGTTTAATTCTCTGTGGTTCTCCCCTGGGTTAGTCGGTGCCGAGGCAACGCTGTCGGTTTGTTTTGCTGTGTCCTCGGACCTGCGTTCTTCGTTCTTCTCTTAGATGATGTCAGTGTGAGCCCATCATCTTGCATTTATTGGATAGTTTGTTTTAAATTTTGTGGGTAATTTTACTTGCTTGCGATAAGGGTGGAGATGAGCTTATGAGGGTCTGTGCTTTTCGTTTGTACAGTGTAGTGTTTAAGTGTTGTTTGTGGGTTAGTGGGGCATTTCTTCTTGACCTTTTTTTTCCATTAGGGTAAGCTCTAGCTTTGTTGCTGGGGGGAAATGTTCTGTTACACCGTGTTTATTGCTATGTTGAAAAGTGTCTTGTTTGATGCCCTGCTGCTGGTGTGCTTTTAGGGCGCTTCGTTGAGCTATCCACGGACGGACGCTCAGTGGTCACCTTGATCGCAGCACGGCTCAGACAAGAGTATACCACGTGTTCCTTTGAGGTTGACTGATTTTTTGGAACCGGCTTTGGCGTCTCGTGGTGGCAAGTGCACGTCCGCGGATCGGCGTTCACGACGCATCGACGTCGCTCGAGACCAGGGTGGAGCGGAAACCAGTGTACGCGTGGGCCGAGTTGTTGAACCGGTAGATCTGGCTCATGGTCGAACCACTGATCATGATGGAGATTTACATTCTGCTGGGTCAGTAAGGTGTGGCCCGCCTGGTGCATTTGTGCAGCGTGGACAGCCTGCGATGCAGGGAGGAACGTGTGGCAGTTGGTGTCGATGTGAAGACGAGGCGTGTAGAAATGGGCGGCAGGATACAGGGTCTTGTGTCCGTCTAGGAGCAGCGGCTGCATCGTCTTTTGAGGCTGGTTTTGAGGAAGCCTTGGCAAGGTGTGATAGCGGGGTCGTGCCTGCGGGCAGTGGGCAGCAAGGCTGTTGGCGGGTTCACATGTGGCCGGACATTCACGTCCCGGGGGAGATCCATATGGTGCTGTTCAGCGATGCCGTCGTCTACCCGGCGTTGGGAGCGTCTATTTAGAGCTGCTTTTAAGCTTGTTGCCTGACAATAGCCGTTGCGTGAGTACTTCGCCGCCTATTACCAGGCATGGTGTGCTGGATCGAGCAGAGCTTGTGTCTTCCTGTGGGCAACGTCAGGTATGGTTTGCTGTACTTCGCAATGTTATGCCGCTTCGTCTTGTATTTTTACTGTATGCGTCTTCTTTTAGGTGTTGGTTATTGTTTCAGCGAGCTGGCGGTGCTTGCTTGAGACTGTGGCGCCATTGTACAGTTTATAGCTCGATGTGTTCCAGGCTGAGCTTTGACCCCAGGATTTGTATACCGTCCGCCTCTCGGTTAGAGTCCCGGTGTTATTTCCAGAAGGATTTGGTAGTCGGACACAGGTCTTTGAAGGTTTTTCCAGCGGGACACGTGAGAATGCAGAGGATAGTGTCGCTATCAAAATCGTGCAGCACTGTATTGGGGAGTCGGCTGTTCCAACAGTGGACTACTTATATGGGTCCTTGGTGGCGGCATGCCAGTGTTTGGGTGCAAGCCATAGTGATTGTGACACTCTCAAGGGCGTTGTTTGCGAGCAGAGGAGGGTCAATGAGGTGCTACTAGAGAGAGTTTTCCAGCTGAGGTGCGAGTTGGACAGGGCAGTTTTTGACTAGAGGGCTGCGTTTAGCGAAAATAGCAGCGTGGCTCCTTTGCTCGTACATAATCCAGGTGTCTCCTTACCCGACGTTCAGGACACGGCGTACGACGGGCCCAGCGTTCCAGAAAACGAGCATCAACGGGTGGCTCAGTAGGTATCGAAAGTTATAAAAAACGCTGTAACCACGGGCAAGTGGGCGTAAGTTTGCTGTGGTCGGGTTGATGGCTGGTTGCTGTTTAGTTGGCTTCGGATGTTTGCCATGAATCATGTGTAACGCTTATGTTTTGTTCCTTGGACGTGTTGTTGATGAATCGTCCTGCGAGGCCGAGCTTGATGTGTAGAAGCTGCTTGTGGTCTTATTTTTCAGCAGCTATGATGGTTTGTTAGGTGTTATGTTGACGTCTGCTGTATGTCTACTGCCAGTTTTGCCCCTGTAGGTGATATTTTAGATGTCTGTTTTTTTGACATGGAACTATGTAGTTTGAGGGCGCTGAAGTATGCCGTGTATGCATGATCAGACGTCCGAGTGGAGGTGTAGTTTGAGGGTGTTAAAGTATGCCGTTCGTACGCGGTCAGCTGCCTGGCTAGAATTGTAGGCTACACGGTGCCTTTTGGACGATATTGTTTGATGTTACCGAGGCATGCCATGTACATGTGATTGGATGCCCGGCTATAATTGTAGACTACACGGTGTTAAAGAGCCTTCGGGAGGAGGCGTCTGGCCATCCACGGATGACCAGCCTCCTAATCAAACTTGAGGGTATCATGGAGGTAAATTCCTTTGTTTCGTGTGGCCGCCTGGATCCAGGAGCCTTTGAAGACTTTGATTTTTTTTTACCCCACCCTTTGATACAGGATGAAGATGATGCCACGGGGGAACTGGGCAAGGCCGTTCACATGCTCTGCAGCGCCCATATACCAGGATTCGCGGCTCAGTTTCCAGTTCCAGGCCCGCGGCGTCCCTGAAATCCTTGCATGCCTACCCACTGAACCTCGGGCAGGAGCTGAGATCCTCTGACGTACCCAACTTAGAAGCAGACCTCTAGGGCGTTGAGATCAGACATTGATCCACTATCATATGGGATCCATGAGACGTAAGGCTCATCTACCATTGGACAAAGGTCGGGAAGATGCAGATTAGAATGATTGCCTCGTTTTGTTGTCACCTGAAATAGAAGCAGCTCTAAGAGAATTATGTAGAACATTATATTTTAGGCGAAAATCTGTGCACTTGGCTATTGACGAATCCGCTCATACACGCGTCTCTCATGTTAAGCTAATTACGTGTTGGCGGGATGCCAACGTGTATCGGTTGTTAACGTCGGAAACCGGTTCCGTCTAGGTGGAAAGGGGCAGGAGTAGCACAGTCTAGGCGGGTAGAGGGCTGAAAGCAAATGGCAGGAGTCGCTTAGACGACGCTTATGAACGCTTACGGATGTCTGCCTAGGAGACAAACCAGGTGTGAAGGGAAGGTCCAGTCTAGACGGACCAGGTTTTGGCCAGCATGTTGACGTGAAGTTATCACTGCTAGCCACCTGGGCGTGGCCGGAAGCAAGGCAGTGTGTGCATGGTTAAACGCGCTCCATGTGTGTATCTAATGATGCTCTAACAACGTCATATTTGTTTACGTAGTGACTAATGTGTATCGAGGATTAGAGCCGTTACTCAGTCAGAGCAGCATGAGCTTTCCTAAGTAAGGGTATCAGTCTATATCAAGGATAGGAGTTGTGGGTCAGCCGGCGTGATGTCAGCTCCGTTAAACCGGAGACGCAGTGACATCGTATACACTGTGCAGGGGAAATAGAGGTCAGAGACTAATATGAGGACCTTCCTAGGCGGGGATCTAGAGACGAAAGAAGTCTGTGGTTGGACTGACTAAACCGATGACGGTATGTTCGTGCAAAGTTAGCGCTTCCGGTCACGAGCGTCTGTTTAGATTTCCAGGAGTCGACGTCAGTCTACTTAGCTATCCATGAAGCCTACTTACTCCATCAACCTTGTTTCTGTTCATTGATTTGTGCCTCTAAATTCTGCGACGCGGGCGACGACGCTTGGCGAATAGCGAGTGGAATTAGCCAGCTCATGTTACAGCAGAGCCTTGACATCGTGCACGCGAGCAGCTGTCCGTGTACCCTGTTCCCCGTCTTCTATGATTTTTGGCGTTTAGAGCGCTCGTAGTGTATCGTACGCGGCTACATGCGAAAACGCGTTTGCACCGCCGTTTTGTTTCACACGCGGGTTATTTCCAAGAATCGTCTGTAACCTCGGTTGCCTTTTCGTGTTCTGTTCAACGTGTATATGTTGCACAGCCTCCTCGCTTCCTTCAATCTACCACGTGTCTGCGACGGGGCGCCTTTCCCCTATTGTTCGTCACCGTTCGTTCGTGAACACGGCAGCAGCGCTACCATAGGCTCCGTAGGTACGTGATGGTGCGTCACAAGAAGACCGCTCGCCTGTCGTGTGTGTCTCAGTGGAGCGCTGCCGCGCCCGCCGCGGCTCTTGGGGACTCCTCCCCGTCTTCGGGTTCCGAAGGCTCCTTCCCACCTGCACGTCATTGACGCGTAGAGCACGAGCGCTCGGAGGAGCAAGAGCCAGTGACAGATCTGGAGGAGGACGACGACCCGACAATGGAGGAGCTGGAGGATTCCTCTGAGCGCGATGCTGAGTCGCGTCTCGAGTGGTGGGAGGTGGCCGAGCGCAAGGCCGAGAAAGCTGAGTCCCAGGCCGCCGAGGCCATGGCGGCTGTGCGCGAGGCCGAGAAGACTGAAGATGACGACCGGGCGATGATTGAGGAGCATCGCGCGGTCGAAGACTCCATCGCTAAGAAGCTAGAGGAAGACAGATCGCGTGCGTTCAATGGTGCTTGGGCCTTAGGCTGCAGTGAAGAGACCGCCTGTAGGTCTAACTCTAACGACGAGTGGTAGTGCTGAAAAATAATTGTAATGGTTATTTTTCTCTTTTGTTCAGAGTATCAATATAAAACACATGATGTTAGTGCAACATGGATCAAACAAGTCTTTTGTTACGGTGGCCAGTATACACTGCTGGAATTTACTAAGAGCCACGTCAAGGTGGATATAGACTGTATCAATCACCTACTGCTACACGACTGATGGATGAGGATATTCAGAACAAATTCCGGTCGAGACTATAGCGCGCCGCGTCCTCGGCAATGGTTGCACGCCAAAATAATTTTCGGATTCATACAACGTTGAGGTGATCTGTATAGCCGTTATACCCAGCTAGCCTACGGTGCTTCCGAATAATTTCAAACCCCAGACGAGCATCCAGAGCAGCATACTTGATTCGGTCCAGACTCAGCGAAGATTGGTCCCATCCTTTTCAATTTAGCTCTTTTATCTTCGGATCCTTCATATAAAGCATTGTCCCGATGTAGGCGTTGGCCTGATCATACAGCGCCGGGGATAGTTCTTCGTAGGATTTGGAATCTCCCTTTGGAGGTCGCACATGCACGCAATGTCGAGTCCGTAGTACTCTAACATGCGTGCATCGTTGCTTATTGCAGTCCCGCAAAAGAGAATCTCCCTGTCTCCCAGAAATTGCCGGAGGAGTTCCGGCACCACGTCGGCTTGGTATATCTGGTACACAAGCGTCTCGTACGCCACGGACAGTTGGAGAACGGCGGCACACTGTTTCTTCTCAGCCGGAAGATACCTTCGCTCCGCCTTCCTCGGGCGTCGGTAAACTCGCAGTCAAGCCCAACGCACTTGGCTTCTGCGTTGTCCAGGAACTCCTGCTTGAGCGGTGAATCCACTCCTCTACCGTTGCTGTACGCTGAGTGACGGTCACCTTAAACTTCATGCCTTCTTTCTCGAAGTAGCAGGGCTGCGGGTCTTCCGCCACAGGCGACATAGGAGGTGAGCGGCCGTCAGCGGTGGCTCTCTGTTCTGGTTGATGATTGTGGGGAGAGGGTACTAGCGTCTGGTTGACAGTCTTAGAGCCGGTCCGAGGGATTTATATCGGTTTTAGGCGCTGGGATACGAACATGTTTGGAGTGGATTTAGTATGAACACTCAAGGAGTCCACGGTTGGCTGTTCACGTCGTGCCTGGGGATGTGAGTAGTCGATGAATGACTACGCGAGCCTTTAAGGATGGTGCAGAGTTTTATAACGGTTGTAGGCTGTAGAATGTAGACGGACTGGTTGTAGGCTCGATCGATCAAGACGTTTTTTCCCCGCCAACCACTGGCGCCGTGGTTGGCAGCTCTCGGAAATTGAACGCGTGTATCGGCGACACCACCCGTTCGGCTGGCGAAGCATCTCTTGTGGAGGCTGACTTCATAGTACATAATTTGTTAGCCTGTTCCGTCGCCTAAAAGTTACAGCAGCCTATTAAGCTGTCTTCGTTACGTAGGAGCCTTTACGAATGGTGCAGACTTCTATAACACTGGTGGACTGTAAAATATCGACGTGGCTCTGACCGTCCACGTGCTCGCAAGTGACGCCCGTCTAGTTGACCACTTACATGCCAATATTGCACACCCACACGCAGGCCCGCCCCAATCACCCAACCCATCGATTCCGACTATTTCTTACTCCATTTGGGTGACATGTGGATTCCGGTGAGTACGGGACGCACATGTCATTTACCAGTACAGAGTCAATGTGCACAACGTCAGAGGATCCAATAAGGAACCGGTCCATATTTAGATTGTCATGTACCGAACGCCCCGGACCCGGACGACGGTGGTGGCACTGGTGGGTGGGGGTGGGGTGGGGGCGTGAGAGAGGCGGCGGTGGAGTAAAAAAAGAGGCATCAATATGCATTTCGAACGGCTGTCAAAACTAGCAGACTGTGGTTTTAGACGTGGATTGAAACATTTGAGCAAATTAAGCTAGGGGTTTCATGTTCCCCGTTCCGTGATACCGTGTGTTACTTATCGTGTTTCTTTGTTGCCTTTTTTCTTAGATCTTCTGGATTACGTGCACTCAAAAAACGATTGAGTGAGCTTGGCCTGTGCGTCTCGCGTTCTATTGCTATGCATTGAGCAGTCTTCCCACGGGCGCGGCGTGCCGCCGTGCCAATGCCTACTAGTATTGTTCTATGGCGTCTTGTGTCTCGGAGGTATACTAGTTCTACCATGGATTTTTTCCTACTGTCTTAGATCATCTCCATTCAGACCGGAGAAATGACCCTTATTTATTGGTGTGTCCAATCATGTCCCCCAAAATTGTCCGGTGATTGGTTAAGAAGGTGAGAGAAAGAAGAACAAAAGAAAAGAAAGATCAAAAGTGGTACAAGATGGGCTAGGCGAACAGTCCGGACACACCGGACACCCTCATACTCGGGCCATATATAGGTTGAGTATAAGGATAACCCACTAGTAGAAATATACCTATAGCCGAAACGCTACCGCTGACGGACAGGCATATGTGTACGCCAGGGCTACTACCGCCGGCGGACACAATAGCGTGTCCGCCAATTGTATTTTTGTTACCGCTGGCGTACAAAAGAATTTATCCGCCAGCGCTAGGTGTAGGGCAAATACCTGGTGCGACCAACTGGCAAACCGATAATCTGCCAGCTAGCGGTATTTTTGTTACACAACTAAAACTGGCAAACCGATAATCTGCCAGCTAGCGGTTTTTGTTACCGCTAGCGTACAACAAAATGTAGTCCGCCAGCGGTAAGTGCAGGTTAAATATAACCTCTACGACCGATAACAGATATTGCTGCCCGCCAGCGGCAACAAATTATGGCTGACGTAAAAACGTGGTTCGTCAGCGGTAACTTGCATCTACATACGCACGCGCACGCACCCGATGGACACACCCCTCTCTCTCCTTACCATCTCCTCTCTCTCACCGCAACAACACGCACGTCCCCTCCCGCTCGTACTCGATCCCCCTCTCTCTCTCTCCCTCCCGAGCTCGCCGGTTTCCACCTCCCGCGTGCCCCTTCCCTACCCCTCGCGCCCCCTAATAGTCTTCTTCGCCGAGAAAACAGGGTGGAGGCAGAGGAGGAAGCCCTCCTCGCCATGGGTCGCCTGCGCTAGAGAGGCGGCGAGGTAAGCCAAGGCAGGAGGTCGAGGCGCCAGAGTCCTGGTTCGCGTTGCCGCGACTGCCGCCAGCGCGTGCAGCACGGCGGGCACCTCGACGAAGGGGGCACGCTGAGCAAGTACGCAAAATTAAGCCCCGCGGAGCTTTAAAAAAGAAAGCAAGGACCACTGCGGAGGTCAAACCACGGACCGGAGTAGTGAACGTGATCGCACCGGTCAATATTGGATCAAACAATGGGGACCGTAAGCACTTATTTTTCTTTTTCAAAGACAATAGGTACGTTCCTACCGAGACAAGGAACTCTCAACGGATCCTCCACGCGCTGGACATACAAGTTTCTTCCATGCGTCTTTATCGTGGCGGAAAGCGCCAGTCACCCGGCGAGCCCACGCTCGTGCTCACCTCGATCTAGCTCGGAGGCCAGTGGAGGACGTTCACGCGTGCGTGGCCGGAGGCCATCTCCGAGCACTCCCTGCAATCTTGATCGGCGGAGGTCGTGGACGTCGGGCGGATGCGGCGGGTTGCTGCGGAGCGTGGCCGCGAGGAGGCGAGGTCGACGACGGCGTGAGGAAGCAAGAAAGTGGAGGGCGCCGGAGGGGCCGAGCCCGGTCGCGGCGAGCTGGGGACGGTGGCGCCGCCAGTGAGGCAGTGAGGGACCAGATTGTAATTTGTGTGGGCTCCTTAGGGAACCGATTGTAATTAATTTGTTTCTAGGGATGTGTTGTAACTTCAACGGTTGCTAATAGATCTGAGGTCCTTTTTGCAAAAACAAATGTACTAATTAATTTGGAATTTTTAAATTCAAATAAGATTAACTTACTGGCGGACATCCAGTTTAGTACGCAACTAACTAGTCCAACACACTATGGCAAACGCTAGGAAATGCACGCCAGCAGTAAGTGCGTTACCGCTGAGGCGCTGATCGCCAGCGGTAGCAACTACCACTGGTGTATGCATCGCTGACGGGCGCCTGATTATTCCGTCCGCCAACGGTAGCATATTTTTACTAGTGGCCGGACAGTCCAGTCACTTAGGGACAAAATGGGGCAACCGATTGTGTTAGAACTTATTGGAGATGCTCTTAGAGTCCGTCTTTTATGCTAGAGTGAAATGCTCTAACCGTGTTTCTCTACCATTCCTAGTTTCTGAAGTACAGTCCTATGTGTACTTGCACACTCTTTTCTAGGGTGTGTTCCAACGTGTTCATTGTATTCCTGCTTTGTGTTTCTTATGCACTTCTCAAACTCCGCGCTTTAACTATCTTAGATGTCAAAAATTCGTAGCAGCACCAGTGAATCAGTGCACCTGATATTTAATTTTTTTGAAAACAGTACTTCCAGGCTTCAAAAAATTCTGTAATTGGTAGGTAAGTATGTCAGAAGTTTCGAAAAAAATAGATTATATTTTGGGCTACACAAAAATAGAAATTTCTGACAGATTTAGAGCTCTATTTTCACCTTTACCAGATTTTTGTTATTTTATATAGCTGGAATACATTTTTTTTGCACCCATAATTGGCATATACGTTGAAAACATGCATATGTATCACAATTTTTTTTCGATTTTTTTGAAACTTAAATTTAAAATTTTCAAAAAAATTAAATACCAGGCGCACTGGTGCTCGGGTGCAACAAATAGGCATCCTTAGATGTGCTGTCCTTTTTAGCAGTGCACTTCTCAAATTGTTTATTATTGGCTGACTTCAGTCTCGCAGGTGCATTGTTCATATCTTACGTTTGTTACCTTAGATATTTGCCTTTGTGTTTCTAGTGCACTCCTCTAATTCTATTTATTGTATGGTATTATGCATGTTCTCTTTGTCCATTTGTACTACCTAGATAATCCTCCTATGAATAAGATACTTCGGGGAATGGTGCCACTAAGTTTACCCCACCCCTCGCGTCGACGTAAGGCACCTCGTCGACCGTCGATTATTATGCTCACGGCATGATGGACTTGAAAGTAACGAAATTCGATCATTTTCAAACGCCTGGACCGTTGGTGGCATGATGGAAACCATCAAGACCGATTTCCGTTCTTGAGTGAGCACGGGCCTGCTATCCGAATCTAGTTTGCTGGGTTAGTTGTATGATGCTGTATTGCAAGGTGATCTCTTTTTACGCTTGTACTTAAATCTTTTTTCTATCAATGCATGAAAGAAATGTAATGCGTTTTCGCGAAAATTATTATAATAAGATCTGACGCCTAAGATAATCCTATCGTGATTTGTTCCCCGTCACTTCATGGCGGGCACCTGTGTTTCTCTCCTGCATTTGCCATTCCTGATCTCGCCCTCCTCCTCGCGTGCTCGCCTCCACCTTTTCCTCCTCTATGCCTCGCATGACCCACGGGAGCGATCCCGGTGATGCCGGCCGGTGGTGGCCGTGGGCCGTGCGTCGGGTCGATGCGCGGCGGCGAATGCGCGAAGGCCGCGCGCGGCGCCCGGGCCGCACGCTGGCCGGGCGCCGGTGGCGGCCGCCGTGCTGCTCCTCGCGCTGTCGTACGCAGCAGCTATGCTTATGTTATTCCTGTGCGCTGGCGGCTCGGGCCTGAGCAGCGGCGTGGTTGTTGGTTCGCTGCGCCGCCGGTCGGCGGCGCCAGCGCCACCTGGGTCGGTGTACCGCAGCCACCTCGTGTTCGAGCGGCTCCTGCCGGACATGCGCGCCTCCGCGTTGCGTCCTAACCCTGTGAGTGATGTTTCTTGGGACACGAATGCCCCGATCTATTCCTGACGTTTCTCGGAGCTAACGGACTTGGTGGATTGGCTTAAAACTGGTTGAATTTTCCTCTGTTTATGTGCGTTCGAAGATTTTTTTTGTTTGCTAGTCGTTGATTTGCTAACAACTTCTCATAGTTGATTCTAAACCGTTGCTAAATTGCGTATAACATAATTTGCACACTGCATGCTAGTTTTGTGTAGGACTGTATGTGACACATGCTGCTACATATAGTACTACTAATCTTTAGTGAAACTGAAAACACCAGAATTCGGCTGCTAATAAGATGACATGCGTTGAATCATTTGCATATCTGGACACGAATGCATGATGAACCAATGCATTGGCACCATGAGATGGCAATATATGACACAAATAATGTACTTGTCACTTAGTCAGATAGCTAGCACCTCCTCTTAGTTTCATCTACTGGGTCATATGCCAAAAGGGCGATAGCCCTTCATGTGGAAGCCTAGAATCTGTCCTGAAACTTAGAGATGATTGATATGCATTTGCTACTTCAAAGGTCCTAGAGCTTTTATTTGTCCGTTAGAGTTGATCCTGAAAATTGCTATGATCTTGATGAGTACTAAAGTGCTAATAATCCAATCAAGATACATGTTGAATAATTGATCACCAATTGTTTTATTTTCCTTTACTCTGCATGAATATAATTTCATCGAATTCAACATGAGTTGTGTTAGAGTATACGTGCGGTACGTAACCGACTAGGATAGAGATAGGATTGTGTCTTGTCTTGTACTCCAGATGGTCCCTGTACACCTATATATACTCGCCCCCGACCTCAATAATACATCCAACATATTCCGCATATCCCTCTCTATTGTTCTACATGGTATCAGTCTAAATCGATCCTACCCTAGAGCCGCCGCCGCCAAAACCCTAGTGCCGCCGCCGCTCCCAACCCTAGCGCCGCCGCCTCCCATGGCGCTGCGCTAGACCGTCGACACGCTTCCGCCGCGCTGCCCCCGGGGAGGTCGATCTCCATGATCTCCGCCAGGGGCTGCGCACCCGTACGCAGGGTCCGTCCGCCGATCCGTGATCGGCTGCCCTGTAAGTCTTTTCCTCCGATCTCTTGATCGGTTTTCTCTTTTCGTTTACCGATCATAGATCGGATTGCGTCGCCCACCGCCGGTCGATCCTCACGCGCCTCTACTCCGACACCGGCGCGATCACAAGGCGTCTTCTCCGACATGGCGATCTAGCGCGACGCGGCGGCCTGCATGGCCGTTGTCCGCGCATCTGCCCGCCCGTCACCCGGCGCCGACCATCGCCGCCTGCTCCGATCGGGACTTCTGCACCATCTTCGTCATCGCCTTGGTCTGCTGCGCCTTCGACCTCATCGTCAAGCAGCGTCCCCGACTTTGCGGGCGATCGGATTGATCACCCGCTCGCCTGCGATACGTCGCCACACTGGCCACGCAACCGGCCTGATCCACCGTTTGCACGCGCCTCCGCAGGATCCCGTGAAGATCGTCATCGAGTACGCACGCCTACCACCGATCGAGCAACGGGCTGCCGTTGCGTCGCCCCTTCGGGCCGCAGTGCCGCCGCCTTGGTCCACCCTCCGGCCTCGAGCGCGCCTTCCCTGGTGCGTACGTCGCCGGTGGCCTCAAGCCGCTGCACCGACTCGCGCACTGTAGCTACGTCGTCCCCCGGACCGTAGTGCTGCTACACGCGGTCTACCTCGCCGTCCCCGCGCACCGACGTCTCAGGCTACCACGCGTCGCTCCCACGACGCGGGTCGCCGCCGTCCGCGCATGGTCTTCGTCAAGCTGTCGGCTCTTCATCGCCACGTTCGTGTCCGCCGCCGGCCTCCTCACGTAACCTGCACGGCCTTCGCCGCCGCTGGTTTCGCCGCCTACACCTTCGTCCTCTTCCAGTACAACTTCATCGCCAACGTCATCGCCAGCGCCTGGCAACGCCTCCTCGGCAGCGCCTGCAACCCGGCTACGCCGCCTCCTCGGCATCGCCATCGTCCACCCTCGCGTCTACTCCGACAACCGCGGACTGCATCGGCTCTTCCCCATCTTCGCTGCTCTGCGCCTCGCAACCGTCCGGGAGCCTTCTCTGCTAGTCTATCACCGACATGGCACGACACCGTACTGGTCCCGCTCTACGCATGCTCGGTGCTGGCAACACCGCTGCGTGCCTTCGTCCCCGACGCGTCCCTGTGCCTGGCAAGCTCGGATCGGCGCCTCGTCTTCATCGGCCTCGACAACGTCTTCTTCGGCATCGACTCCTACGACTGCCTCGACCGCGTCACCAACGATTCATCTTGGGTACTCGGTTTTGGCAAAACCATAGTATGCCTACGCCCCGGCGTGCGCCTAGTTCTGGCACAACTAAGGCCGCACCTCATCCTCGACGGCTCGGACTGCATCGACCTCGGCATCAACTTTCTCGACGACTGCCCTCGACGCGTCTCCGTCATCATCACCATGGCGCCTTCTTTGCGCCCACGGCTTCACGTGCGGCTACCTCGACACCGGCATCTCCGACCACGACATCGACCACGGCGTCCCCTCCAACGGCTACCTCGACCTCGGCACCGCCTCGCGCTCTCGGCTCCCTCGCCATCGGCACAAGGGCTACCACCTCGCCTGAGCTCTCATCAGCTTCTTACAGTCCAAGCATCCGCGGCGCGACATCGACCACGACGCTCCCGCTGCGACTGCGGGGGGGGGGGTGTCAGCCTTCTGGGTCTACTTCGGTTTATCTCCAGTCTGACCGTCCACGTCGTTCATGTTGTTCACGACGCTCCCGCTACGACTGCGGGGGGGTGTTAGAGTATACGTGCGGTACGTAACCGACTAGGATAGAGATAGGATTTGTGTCTTGTCTTCTACTCCAAGATGGTCCCTGTACGCCTATATATACTCGCCCCCGAGGCTCAAAATACATCCAACATATTTCGCATATCCCTCTCTATTGTTCTACATCCTTGTATCATGCAGTTAATTGCGTCCCATTACAAAAAATCTGGAAAGCGATGGGTACCTTGCATCGGCAGGAGGTTGCTACAATCAGGTGCAAAATTGAAAATCAGGTGTATCTAAAGTTCTCTTCACGGTGCTCTTTTCTGTTCGTCCCTCGTTTTAAATGGCGAACTCGATGGTCCTTCGTGCGCCTGGGGAAGATGGTTTGCCATGGACGGGCTCCCACGTGACGACTGGGGGTCTAGAGCGTCTGTCGTCCGTCGGGTTTATCCCTAGTGCTAGCCGGTGTTCCTAGCGGGTTCCCATCGCGGAGTAGGCGCCTCTCCCTCGTTGCGACGTGTGTTTTTTTACTAGCCATTTGGAGAGGGGGTTATCTCTCGTCTTCGTGTGACCTATCGTTTAAGGAGGGTCGGGCCACCTACTTCTCAGCGAATCTGCCTCCGCTGGTGAGTCCTTCTTTTGTCCGCATGTATGCTTTCTATCCCTTCTGCCTAGGTGACGGTGCCGTCTGTTGCCCGCAGTTGCTTCCCCCCGTTCTTATTGGCTGGAGGAACCGTCGTGCTGGTTGAAGGCGATGTATGACGCCCCCTCTTACATGTATCCTTTTCAGTGTATCCCCGATAGTGCCGTTGTACTCAAGAATCTTCAGAGCAAGATGTGCGGTGCTGAGTCGGCCGATCTGATGGAGCTGTTGGGCAAAGCTATGGAGGTTAGGCGTTTCCTGCCTGTTTATATTATGTTCGTCAGTGTGGACTGGTTGTCCTTTTTTCGGTACTAATATTTTTTCCACGTAGAAGGAGAAGAAGGAGGCTGACGTTGCCACAGCTATTCTAAAGGTGGAGAACGCTGCCTTGCATCGGGCTCTTGAAGCGGCGGGGGGGGGGGGGGGGGGGGGGCTCTAGGCAACGGATATTGGCTCGTGAGCAGTGGCTTTGTCTTTTCTGTTTGAGTTTGTGCTGGTGCGATCCTTTGTAAGGAGTGGTGAAGGTTCTTCTTTAGGTGTGAATGGTCTCCAGGTGTTGGGTTTTGGCGCTGCTCCTCTCGTTGAGGTTTGTATTGGCGCCAGTGCTTGTAATAATTACTCTTTTATCATCGGAGATTAGGCTTCGGCGTGTGACTGAGGCCATGCCAAGGACCTATGACGACGACACTGAGATAGATCCACGTGAGGTTCATGTTTCTGTGTCCGGTATGCTACTCGTGTCGCCTCTATGGTCAATACCTCAGTGTACTACAAGGAGCACGAGGTGCCAGCAGCGCCGGAGGGCATGTCGTCGGAATCCGAGGGAGAATATTACAGCGGAGTAGATGTTGAGTCGGAAGAGAGCGGATTTGGGAAAGGAGACGTCGATGGTGATGCTTAAGGTCAGCGTGATGCAGCGATTTGTCTAAACATTTTTCTGTTCATTTTACTGTTTTTTTGGACGTACGGTTGTGTCGTGCGTGTTAGCAAAGGCTTGAATTTGTTTGTATGCTTTATGTGTCGCCCAGGGATAGTCTGATGCGGGCTATCTCATTCGCCATTCGTCTTGTGTGTACACGTGTAGGTGGCGCGGTGTACAGCCTGGTTGTGTCAGCGACCTGCTAGGGCCTGAGACACGTGTGTCATGGGTTTGTCACGTCAGGTGTCATAGATGACTTCGTAGGTGTGGGATTACGCGAGTCAAGCATCTCCGAGCTTGGGATCGCAGGAACAAAGATCAACACAGATTTACCCAGGTTCGGCCCCCTCAATGTGAGGTAAAAGACCTACTTCCTGCCTACCCTAGATTGGTATTGATATGATAATCGAGGTGTTACAATGGAGGCGATCCGATCTGGTACTCGCCGTATGAGCTAGGGTTTAGGGCTTGATAGCTTGACCCTCTCTAAGTCCTGCGAGTCCTCTTTATATACACAGAGGCTCGTCAGGTTACAAGAGTTCTACACGAAGCCTGATTATCTTTCTTGTCTTCCAAGGCAAGTTTGCACCGACCTTCTGGAACTTTCCTTTATCGAGTCGCGATGCGAGATTGGCCCATCTTTCACGTGGCCCAATAATGATAGCGCAGCCTTAAGTCGCGGGTTAATCATTCCCCCGACATTAGCCCCCAAGCGTGGCCTGAACTTCATAGTATTTCTTGATCTTGAATGTTTAGGCCGCGCTTTTCCTTGTTTCGCGACTTATAATTGTGCAGGATTGGCCTTGACTCGCACCTGGAAGATCATCTGACTTCGTGAGCTTCTTTGTTAGAGTAGCCTGATAGCTTCAGAACTTGATGACGATCCATCTTCAAATTTTTGATGATAATATGATGTAGCCCCCAAGGATTGAGAGGATGTAACGTGGTAATCATCTCAATTCTTCTCAGAGAATTCTGAAGGTCATCACCTGTAACTTGATATCATGAATAAAACAATTGTTAAGATACAAGTAATTGTAATTGGTGTTGCCGTACTATAAGCAGTACATCGACCTCTAGTTAGGCCATCTGAATCCTTAAGTGGGCACTCGCGCGACTCAGTATTTCCTAGGAACATGTGTGTTCAGGGTCGAGAGCGGCCATGATAGGCAATCAAGCTCGATTGACGCCACACCCCAGTACTTTGGCCACATAATGCGAGTAGCAATCCAACTTAAGGTAAATTTGATAATTGCCAATAAATTGGCTGTTTCAGGGTAACAAAGACCCCAAGAAACATAATGATATTGCCATGATAGGCTAAGCTATGATAAGCTTTGATTATGATGACACATAAGGTCGCGCCTTGGTGGCAACCGAGTGTTATACATAGGGTTGGATCGCGCGTAGGTGGCGATCCATGGTGATACATGGGGTCGGTCGCGCCTAGGTGGCGACCAGAGATGATACAAAGTTTACGGCCGCGCCTAGGTGGCAGCCGGTTTCTGATACAAGGGTCGATCGCGCCTGGGTGGCGATCAGATGTTGCATAGGTCGCGCCTAGGTGGCGACCAAAGTTGAAGTTCTAGCCCTGAGTGGCTGTGATGATACTCAGCTATAAAGCTGGAAAGGATGATGCTTGGCTCTGATTAGCCTTTTCTTATGTATAGTACGGTCGCAGGTGTGCGACGTTCCAAGGGCGAGGTGCCTCGAGACGATCCTCGAAATCATGGCGTTCGCTGCTTTCTTCCCTTACATCCAGCAGATAGTACGACCCATTGTTTAGCTTCTTGCTGATGATGTAGGGTCCTTCCCATGGAGAGGACAGCTTATGCATTCCCTTGTGATCTTGTTTAAGTCGCAGTACTAGGTCGCCTTCTTGAAAGGTGCGGGTTTTGATGCGTCTGGCATGATAGCGTCGCAAGTCTTGTTGATATACGCTGACCTTGATGCTGCCAAGTCTCTAACCTCTTCTAATGTGTCCACCGAGTCTTGCCGAGCTATCTCATTATCTGTCTCGATGTAAGCCGCAACTCTTGGTGAATCATGTATGATGTCGCTGGGCATGACTGCTTCTGCTCCATAGACCATGAAATATGGTGTAAATCCTGTGGATCTGTTAGGGGTTGTTCTTAAGCTCCACAGTACTGCTGGCATTCTTCCACCCAACATCCTGGAGATGCTTCGACCTTTTCAATAAGGCGCGGCTTAATTCCATGGAGAATTTCCTGGTTAGCTCGCTCAGCTTGTCCATTGCTCTGCGGGTGTGCTACTGACGTGAGGTCCAATCTTATCCCATTGTCTGCGCAAAATATCTGTGTAGCCCCTTCAGAGGTGTTGCTCCCATTGTCTGTAATGATACTATGGGGGTACCGAAGCGGAATATGACCTTCTTCAAGAACTTGACTGCTGTTTCAGCCTCGCAATCTCCCACAGGTTCTGCTTCTATCCACTTTGTGAATTTGTCCACCATGACCAGGAGGTGAGTTTTTCCGTTTGAAGACCGTCTGAAGGGCCCTACCATGTCAAAACCCCATACGGCAAAAGGCCATGTGATGGGTATTGTGCGAAGTGCTTGAGCTGGCATATGATCTTGCCTAGCGTATCTTTGACATCCGTCGCACACTCTGACAATTTGCTCTGCATCTGCTAATGCTGTTAACCAGAAGAATCCATGTCGGAACGCCTTTGCCACCAAAGATCTTGACGAAGCATGATGGCCACAATCGCCTGAATGAATTTCGTGCAAGATTTTTCGTCCCTCTTCTGGTGAGACACATCTTTGGAATGCTCCTGACACGCTGCGCTTGTATAATTCGTTGTTGATGATTGTATAGGCCTTTGATCGTCGTATGATTTTGCGCGCCTCAATCTCATCGTCGGCAGCACTCCGCGACTTAAATATGCCATGTATGGCTCTGTCCATCCTGGCTGTTCATGCAGGGCTGCGACTAAAGTTGAATCATCCTCTGGCTCTGCAATGTCAATCTCTGCTGGAGGTTTGACTGATGGATTGTGCAGTTCATCCAGGAAAACATTGGGTGGGACTGACTGTCTGTTGGATCCAAGCCGAGACAGGGCATCTGCAGCTTCGTTTTGTCTCCGATCAATATGTTCAACTTGGTATCCAGTGAAATGTCCAGCAATTCTGTCCACCTCTCTTCTATATGCAGCCATGTTCGCATCCTTGCTGTCCCACGTTCCAGAGACCTGCTGTGCCACCAAGTCTGAATCGCCAAAACAGCGTATGCGACTGATGTTCATCTCCTTTGCTATACGTAGACCATGAAGCAGTGCCTCGTACTCCGCCACGTTATTTGTGCAGTTGAAGTGTATCTGTAGCACATACCGCAGCTTGTCTCCCTTGGGAGATGTTAGAACAACTCCAGCCCCCGAGCCTTGCAACTGTCTTGACCCATCAAAATGCATGGTCCAGTATTTGGTTTCTGCCATGCTAGGAGCGACTTGGATTTCTGTCCAATCGTTAATAAAATCTGCAAGGGCTTGCGACTTAATTGATGTGCGCGGCTCGTAGCTGATGTGATGTGGTCCCAACTCGATCGCCCACTTAGCGACTCTTCCAGTAGCTTCTCGATTACGGATGATATCTGCCAACGGTGCTGAACTAACCACAGTTATTGGATGTTCTTGGAAGTAGTGCTTCAGCTTGCGACTCGCCATGAACACTCCAAACACCAACTTCTGCCACTGTGGGTAACGCTGTTTGGAAGCTGTGAGGACTTCGCTCACGTAATATACTGGTCTCTGGACAGGGTATTCCTTTCCGTTCTTGTCTCTCCACAACCATGACAGCGCTCACAGCACGGGAATTTGCCGCTATGTATAGTAGCATGGGCTCTTTATCCTTTGGAGCCGCCAGAACTGGAGCATTTGTCAATTGATTTTCAAGGCTGTCAGAGCTTCGTCGGCCTCTGCGTCCCAAACGAAGGTGTCTGATTTTTTCAACAGTCTGTACAAAGGTAGTGCTTTCTCTCCCAATCTTGATATAAAGCGACTCAAAGCTGCTACGCATCCGGTAAGTCGCTGCACATCTTTTATCTTTTCTGGTTTTTGGAGATCCATCACGGCCTTTATCTTGTCAGGGTTGGCCTCAATGCCTCTTTCTGATACTATGAATCCAATAGCTTTCCTGCTGGTACTCCGAAGACGCACTTTGTGGGGTTGAGCTTCATGTTGTATTTTCTGAGATTTGTGAATGTCTCTGCCAGATCACTAATAAGATCCTGGCTAACTTGCGACTTAACCACAATATCATCCACGTAGGCGTGAACGTTGCGACCTATTTGCTCATGTAGACAATTCTGAATGCATCTTTGGTAAGTCGCACCTGCGTTCTTCAACCCAAAGGGCATGCTGACATAACAAAAAGCTCCAAAGGGTGTGATGAAGGACGTCTTTTCTTGGTCCTCCCTCTTCATCTTGATTTGATGGTAGCCTGAATAGGCGTCCAAAAAGCATAACAGCTCGCACCCAGCAGTTGAATCAATCACTTGGTCGATTCGCGGCAAAGCAAATGGATCCTTTGGACAAGCTTTGTTAAGACTGGTGTAATCAACGCACATTCGCCACGTACCGTTCTTTTTCATAACCAATACTGGGTTTGCCACCCATTCCGGATGGTATACCTCCGTGATGAATCCTGCAGCCAGCAAGCGAGCTATTTCCTCTCCTATTGCCTTTCTCCTATCATCGTGGAAACGCCGTAGTGGCTGCTTCACTGGTTTAGCCGCAGGGTTCACTTTGAGGCTATGTTCTGCTAATTCTCTTGGTACCCCTGGCATATCTGACGGCTTCCATGCGAAGATGTCCTTATTTTCCTGGAGAAAAGCGACGAGGGCCTTCTCCTGCTCTTCTTCCATGTGTGCTCCAATGCTGGTTTGCTTGGATGAGTCGCCAGGAACAAGATTTATCTGCTTAGTGTCCTGGGCCGCTTTGAATTTCATTGGTGGCTCGGCAGATGGCGTGGTAACTACACTCATGTCGTTTGGGTCCACCTGCGACTTATAACCTTTTAGCTCTTCCGCGGCACAGGCGGATTCTGCGAAGGCCGCATCTCCCTTTTCACATTCTATCGCTTTTTCTCTATCTCCGTACACTGTGATGACCCCTTTTGGTCCTGGTATCTTCAACTGTAGGTACACGTAGCATGGCCTGGCCATAAACTTAGCAAAGGCCGTTCTTCCAAACAAGGCGTGATATGGGCTTTGGAATTTTACCACTTCGAAGCATAGGAATTCGCTTCTAAAGTTCTCTTCTGTCCCAAAAGTTACCCCTAGGGTTATTTTCCCCGCTGGCCGTGCGGACCTTCCTGGGACAATGCCGTGAAATACTGTTGACGTGGGCTGCAGGCTGGAATCCTTGAGTCCTAGACGCTGGAACGTATCGTAGTACAAGATATTAATGCTGCTTCCTCCATCCATAAGCACTTTGGTCAGCTTGTATCCTGCAACGTACGGTGCCACAACCAGTGCCAACTTGCCAGGTTCCCGTACTTGTGGCGGGTGATCGTCGCGACTCCAGGTTACTGCGTATTCTGACCACCTTAACCAATTGGGTGTTGCTGGTATCACGGCGTTCACCTGCTGACTTCTGCGGCTCAATTTCTCTTCCCTTTTGGAGGTATCGATAACTATTGTGTGATACTGCCCCGTTTGCCTGGGGTTACTCGCGCCGTGCTGCCCAATATTTGTGTTATGAGCCGCACTAGGGTTTCCTTCATGGAATTCCCCCGTTGTGTTGGCTCTCTTCTTTCCACTTCTTGTAATAGTGGCATTGTGCCTTGGTATGGTCCGCTGGCCGTCCATCACCTGTCGCATGAAGGTCGCATGGCCGGTTAAAAACTTCTTGCATATTGATTGGACGGGAGCCGTATCCTCGACCCCTTCCACGCTGGCCTCTGAATCCTCCACGCGCATTGGCGACGAGCCCTGAGTGACCATCTTCGTTTTTGCGTTTGTTTTGATTCGCGTTGTTGTGGCTCGTTTGCTGCTGCTGGGGCTTGTTGGAGTTTTTCTTTCCTTTGGCAGCAACCTCCTCTTCTTCTCCGTCTGACGCGTCTCTGGTTTTATCTGAGCCGGCATATTTGTTAGCCGCAGCCATCACTCGCTGAGGCTCTTGACTTTATCCTTCATGCGACCCAGCTTATGAATCAGCGGCTCAAACTTGCAGTTTTTCTCCATACCAGGACGGCTGAGCTTGGTGGTATATTATCTGAGGAGTGTATTATTTCTGCCACCCTTTTCATCCAATGGCGACTTGACTCGCCTTCCTTCTGGACACAACGCTCTAGATCTTCTATATTGCAGAGTCGTTTGCAAGTTCCTTGGAAGTTCTTAACGAAGGCATCCTTCAGTTCCTCCCAAGTATTTATAGAGTTGGGAGGCAAATTTTGCAGCCATATGTGCGCTGCACCTTCTAGCATCATGTTGAGGTACCTTGCACATATTTCCTCTGAGGCGTTCAAAATGCTCATCCCCATCTCGTAATTGTTCAGCCAGGTGGTTGGATCCATGCTGGCGTTGTAGTTTGCCACCTTGCGTGGCCCTTTGAAATCTTCAGGAAAAGGTTCCGATCTGATCCTTTCAGTGAAACACGGTCCCTTGAGTCGCGAGGACAGGGCTGTGGGCGCGCCCGCGGGGTTATCTGCGGGCCGCGTTTGCACCACTGGCATATTCGCCTGCGCTTCTGCGACTTGCTCCTGCTGCCTCTGTGCGACTCCTGATACGTTCTCTGGTGGCCTGCTTTGGACGCTTCTTTCTGCTGCAATCCTGTGATTGGCTGGTACGAGGGGCAGCTGTGCTTCGGCTTCCGCCCTATTGGCTTGTTGCAGGACTGCCGTACTTAGCATCTGAATCGCGCGCCGCGCCTCAGCATTGACCGGGTCATCGCCTGTTGGTACCATCTGAGTCAAGATATTAGCCGCAGCATACATATTATCGACAGGGTTCTGGTAATGGCCCTGCGGGGTGTGAAACCTCCTTGGTTGTTGCTGGGTCTCTTGATTTGTTGGTACCCTTCCTTCCGCAGTCGTCTGGATTCCCGTTCCCGCGGCTGGAGTGAGCGGGATTTCCACTGTTGGTTGAGTCGCGCGCAGTTGTGTTTGCGGGTCAACCTGTCGTTGAGTCGCAGCCAGCGCGGCTACTCTCTGCCGCTCCTGTTGGATTCCTTGGTTTATCTGATCGAGCCTGCGGCGCTCTTCTTCCATCCTTCGAACCTCATACAGGAGCTCGGCCCTGGCGGCCTCAATTTCTGTTGCACGGAGGGCGGCGTTCGTGGCTGACACGGGGACAAGAAGTGGGTTGCTTGGGGGTGCCGATGCCTCGGTTTCTCCAGCAGTTCCTGATGCGCCTGCTCCTCCGGTCGTGTAAACCGCGACTTGTGCCGTCTCTCGATCTGGTGATAATGCGATTTCTGGTGGGTAACCCCAGCAACTTTCTTCAAAGGCAGGTATAATGGACCCAAACTCTTGCGAGTCCATGCTTTCGACGGATTCTTCCCCATCATCGGCGACTTCTTCTACTGAATCGCCTTCTTGGACCGAGCTAACGGACCTGCCACCGATGAAGCCAACGAAGACGTTGATGGATCCAAACGGGATGACGTGGCCGGTCTCCAAGTAATCTGCTTCCGGCCCCCAGCTTGAATCGTCGATGAGGGGTGTGCCATTGACCGTGATGATACGGCCAACAACAAGATCTTCAGCTCCCTTCATGGATCCTGCGCGGAACGTGACGCTCTTGACCGCAGGCCCCACGGTGGGCGCCAACTGTCGTGGGTTTGTCACGTCAGGTGTCATAGATGACTTCGTAGGTGTGGGATTACGCGAGTCAAGCATCTCCGAGCTTGGGATCGCAGGAACAAAGATCAACACAGATTTACCCAGGTTCGGCCCCCTCAATGTGAGGTAAAAGACCTACTTCCTGCCTACCCTAGATTGGTATTGATATGATAATCGAGGTGTTACAATGGAGGCGATCCGATCTGGTACTCGCCGTATGAATTAGGGTTTTGGGCTTGATAGCTTGACCCTCTCTAAGTCCTGCGAGTCCTCTTTATATACACAGAGGCTCGTCAGGTTATAAGAGTTCTACACGAAGCCTGATTGTCTTTCTTGTCTTCCAAGGAAAGTTTGCACCGACCTTCTGGAACTTTCCTTTATCGAGTCGCGATGCGAGATTGGCCCATCTTTCACGTGGCCCAATAATGATAGCGCAAACTTAAGTCGCGGGATAATTATTCCCCCGACAGCGTGGACTGCGGAGGATAGTACCGTGCCTTTGTTAGTCAGAGTTTACGTTTATTATCTCTGAACATGGCACGTGTGAGACTTGTGTGCGCATTTTTTCTCCGGGGCTTCCACGTTCCCCTGCGTTCTTCTTCTTGTATGAGGTGTCAATGCGGCCGGGCCTATAACGTTGCCCGTTGCTACTATATATGTTTGTTGGTGTTGCCTAACAAGATTTCTCAAGCAGGGCTGGACATCATGTCTCTTGAGCGTTGTCAAGGAGGTTCTCAATTGGTGACAAGTGATGCGAAAGCGGACAGACAGGTAAGTCTGGTCGTGCGAGACGCGTTTTTTAAGATTCGTTTGATTAGTTGGACGCTTGTTGTGTTTAATTCTCTGTGGTTCTCCCCTGGGTTAGTCGGTGCCGAGGCAACGCTGTCGGTTTGTTTTGCTGTGTCCTCGGACCTGCGTTCTTCGTTCTTCTCTTAGATGATGTCAGTGTGAGCCCATCATCTTGCATTTATTGGATAGTTTGTTTTAAATTTTGTGGGTAATTTTACTTGCTTGCGATAAGGGTGGAGATGAGCTTATGAGGGTCTGTGCTTTTCGTTTGTACAGTGTAGTGTTTAAGTGTTGTTTGTGGGTTAGTGGGGCATTTCTTCTTGACCTTTTTTTTCCATTAGGGTAAGCTCTAGCTTTGTTGCTGGGGGGAAATGTTCTGTTACACCGTGTTTATTGCTATGTTGAAAAGTGTCTTGTTTGATGCCCTGCTGCTGGTGTGCTTTTAGGGCGCTTCGTTGAGCTATCCACGGACGGACGCTCAGTGGTCACCTTGATCGCAGCACGGCTCAGACAAGAGTATACCACGTGTTCCTTTGAGGTTGACTGATTTTTTGGAACCGGCTTTGGCGTCTCGTGGTGGCAAGTGCACGTCCGCGGATCGGCGTTCACGACGCATCGACGTCGCTCGAGACCAGGGTGGAGCGGAAACCAGTGTACGCGTGGGCCGAGTTGTTGAACCGGTAGATCTGGCTCATGGTCGAACCACTGATCATGATGGAGATTTACATTCTGCTGGGTCAGTAAGGTGTGGCCCGCCTGGTGCATTTGTGCAGCGTGGACAGCCTGCGATGCAGGGAGGAACGTGTGGCAGTTGGTGTCGATGTGAAGACGAGGCGTGTAGAAATGGGCGGCAGGATACAGGGTCTTGTGTCCGTCTAGGAGCAGCGGCTGCATCGTCTTTTGAGGCTGGTTTTGAGGAAGCCTTGGCAAGGTGTGATAGCGGGGTCGTGCCTGCGGGCAGTGGGCAGCAAGGCTGTTGGCGGGTTCACATGTGGCCGGACATTCACGTCCCGGGGGAGATCCATATGGTGCTGTTCAGCGATGCCGTCGTCTACCCGGCGTTGGGAGCGTCTATTTAGAGCTGCTTTTAAGCTTGTTGCCTGACAATAGCCGTTGCGTGAGTACTTCGCCGCCTATTACCAGGCATGGTGTGCTGGATCGAGCAGAGCTTGTGTCTTCCTGTGGGCAACGTCAGGTATGGTTTGCTGTACTTCGCAATGTTATGCCGCTTCGTCTTGTATTTTTACTGTATGCGTCTTCTTTTAGGTGTTGGTTATTGTTTCAGCGAGCTGGCGGTGCTTGCTTGAGACTGTGGCGCCATTGTACAGTTTATAGCTCGATGTGTTCCAGGCTGAGCTTTGACCCCAGGATTTGTATACCGTCCGCCTCTCGGTTAGAGTCCCGGTGTTATTTCCAGAAGGATTTGGTAGTCGGACACAGGTCTTTGAAGGTTTTTCCAGCGGGACACGTGAGAATGCAGAGGATAGTGTCGCTATCAAAATCGTGCAGCACTGTATTGGGGAGTCGGCTGTTCCAACAGTGGACTACTTATATGGGTCCTTGGTGGCGGCATGCCAGTGTTTGGGTGCAAGCCATAGTGATTGTGACACTCTCAAGGGCGTTGTTTGCGAGCAGAGGAGGGTCAATGAGGTGCTACTAGAGAGAGTTTTCCAGCTGAGGTGCGAGTTGGACAGGGCAGTTTTTGACTAGAGGGCTGCGTTTAGCGAAAATAGCAGCGTGGCTCCTTTGCTCGTACATAATCCAGGTGTCTCCTTACCCGACGTTCAGGACACGGCGTACGACGGGCCCAGCGTTCCAGAAAACGAGCATCAACGGGTGGCTCAGTAGGTATCGAAAGTTATAAAAAACGCTGTAACCACGGGCAAGTGGGCGTAAGTTTGCTGTGGTCGGGTTGATGGCTGGTTGCTGTTTAGTTGGCTTCGGATGTTTGCCATGAATCATGTGTAACGCTTATGTTTTGTTCCTTGGACGTGTTGTTGATGAATCGTCCTGCGAGGCCGAGCTTGATGTGTAGAAGCTGCTTGTGGTCTTATTTTTCAGCAGCTATGATGGTTTGTTAGGTGTTATGTTGACGTCTGCTGTATGTCTACTGCCAGTTTTGCCCCTGTAGGTGATATTTTAGATGTCTGTTTTTTTGACATGGAACTATGTAGTTTGAGGGCGCTGAAGTATGCCGTGTATGCATGATCAGACGTCCGAGTGGAGGTGTAGTTTGAGGGTGTTAAAGTATGCCGTTCGTACGCGGTCAGCTGCCTGGCTAGAATTGTAGGCTACACGGTGCCTTTTGGACGATATTGTTTGATGTTACCGAGGCATGCCATGTACATGTGATTGGATGCCCGGCTATAATTGTAGACTACACGGTGTTAAAGAGCCTTCGGGAGGAGGCGTCTGGCCATCCACGGATGACCAGCCTCCTAATCAAACTTGAGGGTATCATGGAGGTAAATTCCTTTGTTTCGTGTGGCCGCCTGGATCCAGGAGCCTTTGAAGACTTTGATTTTTTTTTACCCCACCCTTTGATACAGGATGAAGATGATGCCACGGGGGAACTGGGCAAGGCCGTTCACATGCTCTGCAGCGCCCATATACCAGGATTCGCGGCTCAGTTTCCAGTTCCAGGCCCGCGGCGTCCCTGAAATCCTTGCATGCCTACCCACTGAACCTCGGGCAGGAGCTGAGATCCTCTGACGTACCCAACTTAGAAGCAGACCTCTAGGGCGTTGAGATCAGACATTGATCCACTATCATATGGGATCCATGAGACGTAAGGCTCATCTACCATTGGACAAAGGTCGGGAAGATGCAGATTAGAATGATTGCCTCGTTTTGTTGTCACCTGAAATAGAAGCAGCTCTAAGAGAATTATGTAGAACATTATATTTTAGGCGAAAATCTGTGCACTTGGCTATTGACGAATCCGCTCATACACGCGTCTCTCATGTTAAGCTAATTACGTGTTGGCGGGGATGCCAACGTGTATCGGTTGTTAACGTCGGAAACCGGTTCCGTCTAGGTGGAAAGGGGCAGGAGTAGCACAGTCTAGGCGGGTAGAGGGCTGAAAGCAAATGGCAGGAGTCGCTTAGACGACGCTTATGAACGCTTACGGATGTCTGCCTAGGAGACAAACCAGGTGTGAAGGGAAGGTCCAGTCTAGACGGACCAGGTTTTGGCCAGCATGTTGACGTGAAGTTATCACTGCTAGCCACCTGGGCGTGGCCGGAAGCAAGGCAGTGTGTGCATGGTTAAACGCGCTCCATGTGTGTATCTAATGATGCTCTAACAACGTCATATTTGTTTACGTAGTGACTAATGTGTATCGAGGATTAGAGCCGTTACTCAGTCAGAGCAGCATGAGCTTTCCTAAGTAAGGGTATCAGTCTATATCAAGGATAGGAGTTGTGGGTCAGCCGGCGTGATGTCAGCTCCGTTAAACCGGAGACGCAGTGACATCGTATACACTGTGCAGGGGAAATAGAGGTCAGAGACTAATATGAGGACCTTCCTAGGCGGGGATCTAGAGACGAAAGAAGTCTGTGGTTGGACTGACTAAACCGATGACGGTATGTTCGTGCAAAGTTAGCGCTTCCGGTCACGAGCGTCTGTTTAGATTTCCAGGAGTCGACGTCAGTCTACTTAGCTATCCATGAAGCCTACTTACTCCATCAACCTTGTTTCTGTTCATTGATTTGTGCCTCTAAATTCTGCGACGCGGGCGACGACGCTTGGCGAATAGCGAGTGGAATTAGCCAGCTCATGTTACAGCAGAGCCTTGACATCGTGCACGCGAGCAGCTGTCCGTGTACCCTGTTCCCCGTCTTCTATGATTTTTGGCGTTTAGAGCGCTCGTAGTGTATCGTACGCGGCTACATGCGAAAACGCGTTTGCACCGCCGTTTTGTTTCACACGCGGGTTATTTCCAAGAATCGTCTGTAACCTCGGTTGCCTTTTCGTGTTCTGTTCAACGTGTATATGTTGCACAGCCTCCTCGCTTCCTTCAATCTACCACGTGTCTGCGACGGGGCGCCTTTCCCCTATTGTTCGTCACCGTTCGTTCGTGAACACGGCAGCAGCGCTACCATAGGCTCCGTAGGTACGTGATGGTGCGTCACAAGAAGACCGCTCGCCTGTCGTGTGTGTCTCAGTGGAGCGCTGCCGCGCCCGCCGCGGCTCTTGGGGACTCCTCCCCGTCTTCGGGTTCCGAAGGCTCCTTCCCACCTGCACGTCATTGACGCGTAGAGCACGAGCGCTCGGAGGAGCAAGAGCCAGTGACAGATCTGGAGGAGGACGACGACCCGACAATGGAGGAGCTGGAGGATTCCTCTGAGCGCGATGCTGAGTCGCGTCTCGAGTGGTGGGAGGTGGCCGAGCGCAAGGCCGAGAAAGCTGAGTCCCAGGCCGCCGAGGCCATGGCGGCTGTGCGCGAGGCCGAGAAGACTGAAGATGACGACCGGGCGATGATTGAGGAGCATCGCGCGGTCGAAGACTCCATCGCTAAGAAGCTAGAGGAAGACAGATCGCGTGCGTTCAATGGTGCTTGGGCCTTAGGCTGCAGTGAAGAGACCGCCTGTAGGTCTAACTCTAACGACGAGTGGTAGTGCTGAAAAATAATTGTAATGGTTATTTTTCTCTTTTGTTCAGAGTATCAATATAAAACACATGATGTTAGTGCAACATGGATCAAACAAGTCTTTTGTTACGGTGGCCAGTATACACTGCTGGAATTTACTAAGAGCCACGTCAAGGTGGATATAGACTGTATCAATCACCTACTGCTACACGACTGATGGATGAGGATATTCAGAACAAATTCCGGTCGAGACTATAGCGCGCCGCGTCCTCGGCAATGGTTGCACGCCAAAATAATTTTCGGATTCATACAACGTTGAGGTGATCTGTATAGCCGTTATACCCAGCTAGCCTACGGTGCTTCCGAATAATTTCAAACCCCAGACGAGCATCCAGAGCAGCATACTTGATTCGGTCCAGACTCAGCGAAGATTGGTCCCATCCTTTTCAATTTAGCTCTTTTATCTTCGGATCCTTCATATAAAGCATTGTCCCGATGTAGGCGTTGGCCTGATCATACAGCGCCGGGGATAGTTCTTCGTAGGATTTGGAATCTCCCTTTGGAGGTCGCACATGCACGCAATGTCGAGTCCGTAGTACTCTAACATGCGTGCATCGTTGCTTATTGCAGTCCCGCAAAAGAGAATCTCCCTGTCTCCCAGAAATTGCCGGAGGAGTTCCGGCACCACGTCGGCTTGGTATATCTGGTACACAAGCGTCTCGTACGCCACGGACAGTTGGAGAACGGCGGCACACTGTTTCTTCTCAGCCGGAAGATACCTTCGCTCCGCCTTCCTCGGGCGTCGGTAAACTCGCAGTCAAGCCCAACGCACTTGGCTTCTGCGTTGTCCAGGAACTCCTGCTTGACGCGGTGAATCCACTCCTCTACCGTTGCTGTACGCTGAGTGACGGTCACCTTAAACTTCATGCCTTCTTTCTCGAAGTAGCAGGGCTGCGGGTCTTCCGCCACAGGCGACATAGGAGGTGAGCGGCCGTCAGCGGTGGCTCTCTGTTCTGGTTGATGATTGTGGGGAGAGGGTACTAGCGTCTGGTTGACAGTCTTAGAGCCGGTCCGAGGGATTTATATCGGTTTTAGGCGCTGGGATACGAACATGTTTGGAGTGGATTTAGTATGAACACTCAAGGAGTCCACGGTTGGCTGTTCACGTCGTGCCTGGGGATGTGAGTAGTCGATGAATGACTACGCGAGCCTTTAAGGATGGTGCAGAGTTTTATAACGGTTGTAGGCTGTAGAATGTAGACGGACTGGTTGTAGGCTCGATCGATCAAGACGTTTTTTCCCCGCCAACCACTGGCGCCGTGGTTGGCAGCTCTCGGAAATTGAACGCGTGTATCGGCGACACCACCCGTTCGGCTGGCGAAGCATCTCTTGTGGAGGCTGACTTCATAGTACATAATTTGTTAGCCTGTTCCGTCGCCTAAAAGTTACAGCAGCCTATTAAGCTGTCTTCGTTACGTAGGAGCCTTTACGAATGGTGCAGACTTCTATAACACTGGTGGACTGTAAAATATCGACGTGGCTCTGACCGTCCACGTGCTCGCAAGTGACGCCCGTCTAGTTGACCACTTACATGCCAATATTGCACACCCACACGCAGGCCCTCCCCAATCACCCAACCCATCGATTCCGACTATTTCTTACTCCATTTGGGTGACATGTGGATTCCGGTGAGTACGGGACGCACATGTCATTTACCAGTACAGAGTCAATGTGCACAACGTCAGAGGATCCAATAAGGAACCGGTCCATATTTAGATTGTCATGTACCGAACGCCCCGGACCCGGACGACGGGTGGTGGCACTGGTGGGTGGGGGTGGGTGGGGGCGTGAGAGAGGCGGCGGTGGAGTAAAAAAAGAGGCATCAATATGCATTTCGAACGGCTGTCAAAACTAGCAGACTGTGGTTTTAGACGTGGATTGAAACATTTGAGCAAATTAAGCTAGGGGTTTCATGTTCCCCGTTCCGTGATACCGTGTGTTACTTATCGTGTTTCTTTGTTGCCTTTTTTCTTAGATCTTCTGGATTACGTGCACTCAAAAAACGATTGAGTGAGCTTGGCCTGTGCGTCTCGCGTTCTATTGCTATGCATTGAGCAGTCTTCCCATGGGCGCGGCGTGCCGCCGTGCCAATGCCTACTAGTATTGTTCTATGGCGTCTTGTGTCTCGGAGGTATACTAGTTCTACCATGGATTTTTTCCTACTGTCTTAGATCATCTCCATTCAGACCGGAGAAATGACCCTTATTTATTGGTGTGTCCAATCATGTCCCCCAAAATTGTCCGGTGATTGGTTAAGAAGGTGAGAGAAAAGAAGAACAAAAGAAAAGAAAGATCAAAAGTGGTACAAGATGGGCTAGGCGAACAGTCCGGACACACCCGGACACCCTCATACTCGGGCCATATATAGGTTGAGTATAAGGATAACCCACTAGTAGAAATATACCTATAGCCGAAACGCTACCGCTGACGGACAGGCATATGTGTACGCCAGGGCTACTACCGCCGGCGGACACAATAGCGTGTCCGCCAATTGTATTTTTGTTACCGCTGGCGTACAAAAGAATTTATCCGCCAGCGCTAGGTGTAGGGCAAATATACCTGGTGCGACCAACTAAAACTGGCAAACCGATAATCTGCCAGCTAGCGGTATTTTTGTTACCTGGTGCGACCAACTAAAACTGGCAAACCGATAATCTGCCAGCTAGCGGTATTTTTGTTACCGCTAGCGTACAACAAAATGTAGTCCGCCAGCGGTAAGTGCAGGTTAAATATAACCTCTACGACCGATAACAGATATTGCTGCCCGCCAGCGGCAACAAATTATGGCTGACGTACAAAACGTGGTTCGTCAGCGGTAACTTGCATCTACATACGCACGCGCACGCACCCGATGGACACACCCCTCTCTCTCCCTTACCATCTCCTCTCTCTCACGCCACACACGCACGTCCCCTCCGCTCGTATCTCGATCCCCCTCTCTCTCTCTCCCTCCCGAGCTCGCCGGTTCCACCTCCCGCGTGCCCCTTCCCTACCCCTCGCGCCCCCTAATAGTCTTCTTCGCCGAGAAAACAGGTGAGGAGGCAGAGGAGGAAGCCCTCCCTCGCCATGGGGTCGCCTGCGCTAGAGACGGCGGCGAGGTAAGCCAAGGCAGGAGGTCGAGGCGCCAGAGTCCTGGTTCGCCGTTGCCGCGCATGCCGCCAGCGCGAGCAGCACGGCGGGGCACTCGACGAAAGGGGGGCACGCTGAGCAAGTACGCAAAATTAGCCCCGCGGAGCTTTAAAAAAGAAAAGCAAGGACCACTGCGGGAGGTCAAACCACGGACCGGAGGTAGTAGAACGTGATCCGCACCGGTCAATATTGGATCAAACAATAGGGGACCGTAGCACTTACTTTTTCTTTTTCAAGACAATAGGTACTGTTCCCTACCGAGACAAGGGACACTCTCAACGGATCCTCCACGCGCTGGACATACCATAGTTCTTCCATGCGTCTTTATCGTGGCGGAAAGCGCCAGTCACCGGCGAGCCCACGCCTCCGTGCTCCACCTCGATCTAGCTCGGAGGCCAGTGGAGGACGTTCACGCGTGCGTGGCCGGAGGCCATCTCCGAGCACCTCCCTGCAATCTTGATCCGGGCGGAGGTCGAGGACGTCGGGCGGATGCGGCGGGTTGCTGCGGAGCGTGGCCGGAGGAGGCGAGGTCGACGACGGCGTGAGGAAGCAGAGAAAGTGGAGGGCGCCGGAGGGGCCGAGCCCGGTCGCGGCGAGCTGGGGACGGTGGCGCCGCCAGTGAGGCAGTGAGGGACCAGATTGTAATTTGTGTGGGCTCCTTGGGGAACCGATTGTAATTAATATGTTTTCTAGGGTGTGTTGTAACTTCAACGGTTGCTAATAGATCTGAGGTCCTTTTTGCAAAAACAAATGTACTAATTAATTTGGAATTTTTAAATTCATAATAAGTTACTACTGGCGGACATCCAGTTAGTACGCAACTAACTAGTTCCAACACACTACTGGCAAACGCTAGGAATGCACGCCAGCAGTAAGTGCGTTACCGCTGAGGCGCTGTTCGCCAGCGGTAGCAACTACCACTGGTGTATGCATCGCTGACGGGCGCCTGCATTATTCCGTCCGCCAACGGTAGGCATATTTTTACTAGTGGCCGGACAGTCCAGTCACTTAGGGACAAAATGGGGCAACCGATTGTGGTTAGAACTTATTGGAGATGCTCTTAGAGTCCGTCTTTTATGCTAGTGAAATGCTCTAACCGTGTTTCTCTACCATTCCTAGTCTTCTGAATGTACAGTCCTATGAGTACTTGCACATCTCTTTTTCTAGGGTAGTGTTCCAACTGTGTTCATTGTATTCCTTGCTTTGTGTTTCCTATGCACTTCTCAAACTCCGCGCTTTATACTATCTTAGATGTCAAAAATTCGTAGCAGCACCAGAGAATCAGTGCACCTGATATTTAATTTTTTTGAAAACAGTACTTCCAGGCTTCAAAAAATTCTGTAACTTGGTAGGTAAGTATGTCAGAAGTTTCGTAAAAAAATAGATTATATTTTGGGCTACACAAAAATAGAAATTTCTGACAGATTTAGAGCTCTATTTTCACCTTTTTACCAGATTTTTGTTATTTTTATATAGCTCGGAATACGATTTTTTTGCACCCATAATTGGCATATACGTTGAAAACATGCATATGTATCACAATTTTTTTTCGATTTTTTTGAAACTTAAATTTAAAATTTTCAAAAAAATTAAATACCAGGCGCACTGGTGCTCGGGTGCAACAAATATGCATCCTTAGATGTGCTGTCCTTTTTAGCAGTGCACTTCTCAAATTGTTTTATTATGCTGACTTCAGTCTCGCAGGTGCATTGTTCATATCTTCAGTTTTGTACCTTAGATATTTTGCCTTTGTGTTTCTAGTGCACTCCTCTAATTCTATTTATTGTATGGTATTATGCATTGTTCTCTTTGTCCATTTTGTACTACCTTAGATAATCCTCACTATGAATAAGATGACTTCGGGGAATGGTGCCACTAATGTTTTACTCCACCCCTCGCGTCGTACGTAAGGCACCTCGTCGACCGTCGATTATTATGCTCACGGCATGATGGACTTGAAAGTAACGAAATTCGATCATTTTTCACAACGCCTGGACCGTTGGTGGCATGATGGAAACCATCAAGACCGATTTCCGTTCTTGAGTGAGCACGGGCCTGCTATCCGAATCTAGTTTGCTGGGTTGAGTTGTATGATGCAGTATTGCAAGGTGATCTCTTTTTACGCTTGTACATAAATCTTTTTTCTATCAATGCACTGAAAGAAATGTAATGCGTTTTCGCGAAAATTATAATAAGATCTGACGGCCTAAGATAATCCTATCGTGATTTGTTCCCCGTCACTTCATGGCGGGCACCTGTGTTTCTCTCCTGCATTTGCCATTCCTGATCTCGCCCTCCTCCTCGCGTGCTCGCCTCCACCATTTCCTCCTCTATGCCTCGCATGACCCCACGGGAGCGATCCCGGTGATGCCGCCGGTGGTGGCCGTGGGCCGTGGCGTCGGCGTCGATGCGCGGCGGCGAATGCGCGAAGGCCGCGGCGCGGCGCCCGGGCCGCACGCTGGCCGGGCGCCGGTGGCGGGCCGCCGTGCTGCTCCTCGCGCTGTCGTACGCAGCAGCTATGCTTATGTTATTCCTGTGCGCTGGCGGCTCGGGCCTGAGCAGCGGCGTGGTTGTTGGTTCGCTGCGCCGCCGGTCGGCGGCGCCAGCGCCACCTGGGTCGGTGTACCGCAGCCACCTCGTGTTCGAGCGGCTCCTGCCGGACATGCGCGCCTCCGCGTTGCGTCCTAACCCTGTGAGTGATGTTTCTTGGGACACGAATGCCCCGATCTATTCCTGACGTTTCTCGGAGCTAACGGACTTGGTGGATTGGCTTAAAACTGGTTGAATTTTCCTCTGTTTATGTGCGTTCGAAGATTTTTTTTGTTTGTCTAGTCGTTGATTTGCTAACAACTTCTCATAGTTGATTCTAAACCGTTGCTAAATTGCGTATAACATAATTTGCACACTGCATGCTAGTTTTGTGTAGGACTGTATGTGACACATGCTGCTACATATAGTACTACTAATCTCTAGTGAAACTGAAAACACCCAGAATTCGGCTGCTAATAAGATGACATGCGTTGAATCATTTGCATATCTGGACACGAATGCATGATGAACCAATGCATTGGCACCATGAGATGGCAATATATGACACAAATAATGTACTTGTCACTTAGTCAGATAGCTAGCACCTCCTCTTAGTTTCATCTACTGGGTCATATGCCAAAAGGGCGATAGCCCTTCATGTGGAAGCCTAGAATCTGTCCTGAAACTTAGAGATGATTGATATGCATTTGCTACTTCAAAGGTCCTAGAGCTTTTATTTGTCCGTTAGAGTTGATCCTGAAAATTGCTATGATCTTGATGAGTACTAAAGTGCTAATAATCCAATCAAGATACATGTTGAATAATTTTGATCACCAATTGTTTTATTTTCCTTTACTCTGCATGAATATAATTTCATCGAATTCAACATGAGTTTGTGTTAGAGTATACGTGCGGTACGTAACCGACTAGGATAGAGATAGGATTTGTGTCTTGTCTTGTACTCCAAGATGGTCCCTGTACACCTATATATACTCGCCCCCGAGCCTCAATAATACATCCAACATATTCCGCATATCCCTCTCTATTGTTCTACATGGTATCAGTCTAAATCGATCCTACCCTAGAGCCGCCGCCGCCAAAACCCTAGTGCCGCCGCCGCTCCCAACCCTAGCGCCGCCGCCTCCCATGGCGCTGCGCTAGACCGTCGACACGCTTCCGCCGCGCTGCCCCCGGGGAGGTCGATCTCCATGATCTCCGCCAGTGGCTGCGCACCCCGTACGCAGGGTCCGTCCGCCGATCCGTGATCGGCTGCCCTGTAAGTCTTTTCCTCCGATCTCTTGATCGGTTTTCTCTTTTCGTTTACCGATCATAGATCGGATTGCGTCGCCCACCGCCGGTCGATCCTCACGCGCCTCTACTCCGACACCGGCGCGATCACAAGGCGTCTTCTCCGACATGGCGATCTAGCGCGACGCGGCGGCCTGCATGGCCGTTGTCCGCGCATCTGCCCGCCCGTCACCCGGCGCCGACCATCGCCGCCTGCTCCGATCGGGACTTCTGCACCATCTTCGTCATCGCCTTGGTCTGCTGCGCCTTCGACCTCATCGTCAAGCAGCGTCCCCGACTTTGCGGGCGATCGGATTGATCACCCGCTCGCCTGCGATACGTCGCCACACTGGCCACGCAACCGGCCTGATCCACCGTTTGCACGCGCCTCCGCAGGATCCCGTGAAGATCGTCATCGAGTACGCACGCCTACCACCGATCGAGCAACGGGCTGCCGTTGCGTCGCCCCTTCGGGCCGCAGTGCCGCCGCCTTGGTCCACCCTCCGGCCTCGAGCGCGCCTTCCCTGGTGCGTACGTCGCCGGTGGCCTCAAGCCGCTGCACCGACTCGCGCACTGCAGCTACGTCGTCCCCCCGGACCGTAGTGCTGCTACACGCGGTCTACCTCGCCGTCCCCGCGCACCGACGTCTCAGGCTACCACCGCGTCGCTCCCACGACGCGGGTCGCCGCCGTCCGCGCATGGTCTTCGTCAAGCTGTCGGCTCTTCATCGCCACGTTCGTGTACCGCCGCCGCGCCTCCTCACGTAACCTGCACGGCCTTCGCCGCCGCTGGTTTCGCCGCCTACACCTTCGTCCTCTTCCAGTACAACTTCATCGCCAACGTCATCGCCAGCGCCTGGCAACGCCTCCTCGGCAGCGCCTGCAACCCGGCTACGCCGCCTCCTCGGCATCGCCATCGTCCACCCTCGCGTCTACTCCGACAACCGCGGACTGCATCGGCTCTTCCCCATCTTCGCTGCTCTGCGCCTCGCAACCGTCCGGGAGCCTTCTCTGCTAGTCTATCACCGACATGGCACGACACCGTACTGGTCCCGCTCTACGCATGCTCGGTGCTGGCAACACCGCTGCGTGCCTTCGTCCCCGACGCGTCCCTGTGCCTGGCAAGCTCGGATCGGCGCCTCGTCTTCATCGGCCTCGACAACGTCTTCTTCGGCATCGACTCCTACGACTGCCTCGACCGCGTCACCAACGATTCATCTTGGGTACTCGGTTTTGGCAAAACCATAGTATGCCTACGCCCCGGCGTGCGCCTAGTTCTGGCACAACTAAGGCCGCACCTCATCCTCGACGGCTCGGACTGCATCGACCTCGGCATCAACTTTCTCGACGACTGCCCTCGACGCGTCTCCGTCATCATCACCATGGCGCCTTCTTTGCGCCCACGGCTTCACGTGCGGCTACCTCGACACCGGCATCTCCGACCACGACATCGACCACGGCGTCCCCTCGCAACGGCTACCTCGACCTCGGCACCGCCTCGCGCTCTCGGCTCCCTCGCCATCGGCACAAGGGCTACCACCTCGCCTGAGCTCTCATCAGCTTCTCTACAGTCCAAGCATCCGCGGCGCGACATCGACCACGACGCTCCCGCTGCGACTGCGGGGGGTGTCAGCCTTCTGGGTCTACTTCGGTTTATCTCCAGTCTGACCGTCCACGTCGTTCATGTTGTTCACGACGCTCCCGCTACGACTGCGGGGGGGTGTTAGAGTATACGTGCGGTACGTAACTGACTAGGATAGAGATAGGATTTGTGTCTTGTCTTGTACTCCAAGATGGTCCCTGTACGCCTATATATACTCGCCCCCGAGGCTCAATAATACATCCAACATATTTCGCATATCCCTCTCTATTGTTCTACATCCTTGTATCATGCAGTTAATTGCGTCCCATTACAAAAAATCTGGAAAGCGATGGGTACCTTGCATCGGCAGGAGGTTGCTACAATCAGGTGCAAAATTGAAAATCAGGTGTATCTAAAGTTCTCTTCACGGTGCTCTTTTCTGTTCGTCCCTCGTTTTAAATGGCGAACTCGATGGTCCTTCGTGCGCCTGGGGAAGATGGTTTGCCATGGACGGGCTCCCACGTGACGACTGGGGGTCTAGAGCGTCTGTCGTCCGTCGGGTTTATCCCTAGTGCTAGCCGGTGTTCCTAGCGGGTTCCCATCGCGGAGTAGGCGCCTCTCCCTCGTTGCGACGTGTGTTTTTTTACTAGCCATTTGGAGAGGGGGTTATCTCTCGTCTTCGTGTGACCTATCCGTTTAAGGAGGGTCGGGCCACCTACTTCTCAGCGAATCTGCCTCCGCTGGTGAGTCCTTCTTTTGTCCGCATGTATGCTTTCTATCCCTTCTGCCTAGGTGACGGTGCCGTCTGTTGCCCGCAGTTGCTTCCCCCCCCGTTCTTATTGGCTGGAGGAACCGTCGTGCTGGTTGAAGGCGATGTATGACGCCCCTCTTACATGTATCCTTTTCAGTGTATCCCCGATAGTGCCGTTGTACTCAAGAATCTTCAGAGCAAGATGTGCGGTGCTGATCGGCCGATCTGATGGAGCTGTTGGGCAAAGCTATGGAGGTTAGGCGTTTCCTGCCTGTTTATATTATGTTCGTCAGTGTGGACTGGTTGTCCTTTTTTCGGTACTAATATTTTTTCCACGTAGAAGGAGAAGAAGGAGGCTGACGTTGCCACAGCTATTCTAAAGGTGGAGAACGCTGCCTTGCATCGGGCTCTTGAAGCGGCGGGGGGGGGGGGGGGGGGGGGGGGGCTCTAGGCAACGGATATTGGCTCGTGAGCAGTGGCTTTGTCTTTTCTGTTTGAGTTTGTGCTGGTGCGATCCTTTGTAAGGAGTGGTGAAGGTTCTTCTTTAGGTGTGAATGGTCTCCAGGTGTTGGGTTTTGGCGCTGCTCCTCTCGTTGAGGTTTGTATTGGCGCCAGTGCTTGTAATAATTACTCTTTTATCATCGGAGATTAGGCTTCGGCGTGTGACTGAGGCCATGCCAAGGACCTATGACGACGACACTGAGATAGATCCACGTGAGGTTCATGTTTCTGTGTCCGGTATGCTACTCGTGTCGCCTCTATGGTCAATACCTCAGTGTACTACAAGGAGCACGAGGTGCCAGCAGCGCCGGAGGGCATGTCGTCGGAATCCGAGGGAGAATATTACAGCGGAGTAGATGTTGAGTCGGAAGAGAGCGGATTTGGGAAAGGAGACGTCGATGGTGATGCTTAAGGTCAGCGTGATGCAGCGATTTGTCTAAACATTTTTCTGTTCATTTTACTGTTTTTTTGGACGTACGGTTGTGTCCGTGTGTTAGCAAAGGCTTGAATTTGTTTGTATGCTTTATGTGTCGCCCAGGGATAGTCTGATGCGGGCTATCTCATTCGCCATTCGTCTTGTGTGTACACGTGTAGGTGGCGCGGTGTACAGCCTGGTTGTGTCAGCGACCTGCTAGGGCCTGAGACACGTGTGTCATGGGTTTGTCACGTCAGGTGTCATAGATGACTTCGTAGGTGTGGGATTACGCGAGTCAAGCATCTCCGAGCTTGGGATCGCAGGAACAAAGATCAACACAGATTTACCCAGGTTCGGCCCCTCAATGTGAGGTAAAAGACCTACTTCCTGCCTATCCTAGATTGGTATTGATATGATAATCGAGGTGTTACAATGGAGGCGATCCGATCTGGTACTCGCCGTATGAACTAGGGTTTTGGGCTTGATAGCTTGACCCTCTCTAAGTCCTGCGAGTCCTCTTTATATACACAGAGGCTCGTCAGGTTACAAGAGTTCTACACGAAGCCTGATTGTCTTTCTTGTCTTCCAAGGCAAGTTTGCACCGACCTTCTGGAACTTTCCTTTATCGAGTCGCAATGCGATATTGGCCCATCTTTCACGTGGCCCAATAATGATAGCGCAGCCTTAAGTCGCGGGTTAATTATTCCCCGACATTAGCCCCCAAGCGTGGCCTGAACTTCATAGTATTTCTTGATCTTGAATGTTTAGGCCGCGCTTTTCCTTGTTTCGCGACTTATAATTGTGCAGGATTGTCCTTGACTCGCACCTGGGAGATCATCTGACTTTGTGAGCTTCTTTGTTAGATTAGCCTGATAGCTTCAGAACTTGATGACGATCCATCTTCAAATTTTTGATGATAATATGATGTAGCCCCCAAGGATTGAGAGGATGTAACGTAGTAATCATCTCAATTCTTCTCAGAGAATTCTGAAGGTCATCACCTATAACTTGATATCATGAATAAAACAATTGTTAAGATACAAGTAATTGTAATTGTGTTGCCGTACTATAAGCAGTACATCGACCTCTAGTTAGGCCATCTGAATCCTTAAGTGGGCACTCGCGTGACTCAGTATTTCCTAGGAACATGTGTGTTCAGGGTCGAGAGTGGCCATGATAGGCAATCAAGCTCGATTGACGCCACACCCCAGTACTTTGGCCACATAATGCGAGTAGCAATCCAACTTAAGGTAAATTTGATAATTGCGAATGAATTGGCTGTTTCAGGGTAACAAAGACCCCAAGAAACATAATGTTATTGCCATGATAGGCTAAGCTATGATAAGCTTTGATTATCATGATACATAAGGTCGCGCCTTGGTGGCAACCGAGTGTTATACATAGGGTTGGATCGCGCGTAGGTGGCGATCCATGGTGATACATGGGGTCGGTCGCGCCTAGGTGGCGACCAGAGATGATACAAAGTTTACGGTTGCGCCTAGGTGGCAGCCGGTTTCTGATATAAGGGTCGATCGCGCCTGGGCGGCGATCAGATGTTGCATAGGTCGCGCCTAGGTGGCGACCAAAGTTGAAGTTCTAGCCCTGAGTGGCTGTGATGATACTCAGCTATAAAGCTGGAAAGGATGATGCTTGGCTCTGATTAGCCTTTTCTTATGTATAGTACGGTCGCAGGTGTGCGACGTTCCAAGGGCGAGGTGCCTCGAGACGATCCTCGAAATCATGGCGTTTGCTGCTTTCTTCCCTTACATCCAGCAGATAGTACGACCCATTGTTTAGCTTCTTGCTGATGATGTAGGGTCCTTCCCATGGAGAGGACAGCTTATGCATTCACTTGTGATCTTGTTTAAGTCGCGGTACTAGGTCGCCTTCTTGAAAGGTGCGGGTTTTGATGCGTCTGGCATGATAGCGTCGCAAGTCTTGTTGATATACCGCTGACCTTGATGCTGCCAAGTCTCTAACCTCTTCTAATGTGTCCACCGAGTCTTGCCGAGCTACCTCATTATCTGTCTCGATGTAAGCCGCAACTCTTGGTGAATCATGTATGATGTCGCTGGGCATGACTGCTTCTGCTCCATAGACCATGAAATATGGTGTAAATCCTGTGGATCTGTTAGGGGTTGTTCTTAAGCTCCACATACTGCTGGCAATTCTTCCACCCAACATCCTGGAGATGCTTCGACCTTTTCAATAAGGCGCGGCTTAATTCCATGGAGAATTTCCTGGTTAGCTCGCTAAGCTTGTCCATTGCTCTGCGGGTGTGCTACTAACGTGAGGTCCAATCTTATCCCATTGTCTGCGCAAAATATCTGTGTAGCCCCTTCAGAGGTGTTGCTCCCATTGTCTGTAATGATACTATGGGGGGTATCCGAAGCGGAATATGAGCTTTTTCAAGAACTTGACTGCTGTTTCAGCCTCTCAATCTCCACAGGTTCTGCTTCTATCCACTTTGTGAATTTGTCCACCATGACCAGGAAGTGAGTTTTTCCATTTGAAGACCGTCTGAAGGGCCCTACCATATCAAAACCCACACACGGCAAAAGGCCATGTGATGGGTATTGTGCGAAGTGCTTGAGCTGGCATATGATCTTGCCTAGCGTATCTTTGACATCCGTCGCACACTCT